>CM056049.1:145030251-145376239 GCA_029574335.1 Rana kukunoris
GTTTTTAGCTATCAGTAAGAGCAGTGGCGGAACTTTCAGTGTCGCTGCAGTCGCCATCGCGACTGGGCCCTGCCGTTCTGCCGCTGTGGGGGGGCCCTAATTGCCGGGTGCCTACATGCTGTTTAATATAGTAATGTAGTGTGGATTTCAGTGGGGAGTCTGAGCTGCGGTAGCGCTGGCTCCAGCCGCAGACCCACCTCCATTTTCTGTCCACTGGTTGCTAGAGCCGCTTGGCGTGTAGCAACCAGTGACATCACGGCTGCAGTGCCCCCCCCCCCTCCGTGTTCAGAGCTGAAAGCGCGGGAGGATTTCACTTCCTCCTCCGACCTCCGCGCTACTGCTCTGCCTCCTGGGGTCCAACACAGCTGAGCTCCGAGGCTGCCTCTGCCTCTTGACATACCAGAGAGGCACAGTTTCACAACATCTGAGGAAGAGCAGCAGCAGCAGCTGAAAACAACAACAGAGAGTGGTGTGACCCGGGGAGCAGCAAGAGGATGGCTGGAAGGAACAGCGCGCGAGAGAGTGAGAGAGAAGACCTGACCTGAGCAGGCAGTGACATCCTCCCATTCCAGAGCCTGCACACCTTCCCCCAACATCTGCTCCAGCTGTGCCTGTCCAACAAGACAAACATAGGCTGACCGAGGACAGAGACAAGGATGGGCTGGAGGTAGGTGCATGGCACACACCTACCCACAGACAGGGGCTGGGACAGGGGGTACAGGAAGGACTGCAGGCCAGCCTCTCTCTCTCCCCTCCCACCCCCCTCTATTCCACCCCCTTCTCTCTCTCTCTCGCCTCCTCCCTCACTCTCTCCCTCCTCCCTCTCTCTCCCCCCTCCTTTTCTCTCCCCCCTCCTTTTCGTCCACCCCTCCCTCCCCCCTCTCTCTCTTTCCCTCCCTCCCTCTCTCCCATCCACCTCTTCTCTCTCTCCCTCTCTCCCCTCCTCTCCCCCTCTCCCTCACCTCCCTCCCTCCTCCCTCCCTCCCCCATCTCTCGCACTCTCTCTCTCTCGCTCTCGCTCCTTCCCTCCCCCTCCCCCTCTCTCTCCCTCCCTCCCCTCTCTCTCCCTCCCTCCCCCTCTCTCTCCCTCCCACCCCCTCTCCTTGTCCACCACCCTCTCGCTCTCTCTCTCCCCCTCCCTCTCTCTCTCCCCCTCCCTCTCTCTCCCCCCTCCCCCTCCCTCTCTCTTCCCTCCCTCCCCCTCTCTCTCTTTCCCTCCCTCCCTCTCTCCCATCCACCTCTTCTCTCTCTCCTCCCTCCTCTCTTCCCTCCCTCCCTCTCCCTCCCCCTCTCTCCCTCTCCTTCCCCTCCCCCTCTCTCTCCCTCCCTCCCCCTCTCTCTCCTTCCCTCCCCCTCTCTCTCCTTCCCTCCCCCCTCCCCCTCTCTCTCCTTCCCTCCCCTCCCCCTCTCTCTCCTTCCCTCCCCCCTCTCTCTCGCTCTCTCTCCCTCCCCCCCTCCCCCCCTCCCTCTCCTCTCCTTCTCCCCCCTCTCTCTCTCTCGCTCTCTACACCTCCTCGCTCTCTCTCTCAACCACCTCGCTCTCTCTCTCTACCACTCGCTCTCTCCTCTTTCTTCTACCACCTCTCTCTCTCTCTACACCCCTCTCTCCTCTCTCTCTACCACCCTCTCTCTCTCCCTCTCTCTCTCTTCTACCACCTCTCTCTCTCTCTCTACCACCCCCTCTCTCTCTCTCTCTACCACCCCCCCCTCTCCTCTCTCCCCTCTCCTCTCTCTCTACCACCTCTCTCTCTCCCACCCGCTCGCCTCTCTCTCTCTCTTTCTCCTACCACCTCTCTCTCTACCACCTCTCTCCCACCGCTCGCTCTCTCTCTTTCTCTACCACCTCTCTCTCTCTCTACCACCCCTCTCTCTCTACCACCACTCTCTCTCTCTACCACCTCTCTCTCTCTCTACCACCACTCTCTCTCTCTCTACCACCTCTCTCTCTCCCACCTCCGCTCTCGCTCCTCTTTCTCTCCACCGCTCGCTCTCTTCTTTCTCTACCACTCCTCTCTCTCTTTTCTCTACCACCCTCCCCACTCGTCTTCTTTCTCTACCATCTCTCTTTCTCTACCACCCCTCTCTCTCTCCTCTCTACCACCCCTCTCTACTCTTTCTCTCTACCACCCCTCCTCTCTCTCTAACCACCCCTCTCTCTTTTCTCTACCACCCTCTCTCTCTCTCTACCACCCCTACTCATCTCTACCACTCTCTCTCTTTCACTTCCACCCCTCTTTCTCTACCACCTATCTCTCTTTCTCTACCACCTCTCTCTTTCTCTACCACCCCTCTCTCTCTCTCTCTTCTCTACCACCCCTCTCTCTCTCTCTTTCTCTCTCTCTTTACCACCTCTCTCTCTCTCTACCACCCCCCTCTCTCTCTCCCCCTCTCTCTCTCTCTCTACCACCCCTCTCTCTCTCTCTCTCTCTACCACCTCTCTCTCTCTCTCCTCTCTCTCTACCACCCTCTCTCTCTACCTCACTCTCTTCTCTCTCCTCTCTCTCTCTCTCTTCTCTCCACCTCTCTCTCCTCTCTCTCTCTCTCTCTCTCACTACCCTCTCTCTTCTACCACACATCTCTCTCTCTCTCTTCCCCTCCACCACTCCTCACCCCTCCCTCTCCCCTACCCTCTCCCTTCCGCCCCTCCCTCCACCCCTCTCCTCCCCCTCTCCTCTATCCCCACCTCTTCTCTCTCTCCCCCTCCCCTCTCCCCCTCTCCCTCCCTCCCCCTCCCCCTCCCTCCCCCTCTCTCGCACTCCCGAGTCTCTACTCCCCCTCCCTCCCTCTCCTTCCCTCCCCCTCTCTCTCCCCCCTCCCCCTCTCTCTCCTCCCCTCCCCCCTTCTCCCTCCTCCCTCCTCTATCCCCCCCTCTCTCCTTCCCTCCCCCTCCCCCTCTCTCTCCTTCCCTCCCCCTCCCCCATCCCTCTCATCCCTCCCCCTCTCTCCTCCCTCCCCCCCTTCTCTGGCTCTCTCTCCCTCCCCCCTCCCCCCCTCCTCTCTCCTTCCCCTTCCCCCCCCCCCCCCTCTCTCTTCTTCCTCTCTCTTCTCTCTCTCTCTCTCTCGCTCTCTCTATACTACCACCTCGCTCTCTCTACCACGTCGCTCTCTCTCTCTACCACCTCACTCTCTCTCTTTCTCTACCACCTCTCTCTCTCTCTACCACCCCTCTCTCTCTCTCTAACCACCCCTCTCTCCTCTCCCTCTCTCTCTACCACCTCTCTCCTCTCTCTACCACCACCGCTCTCTCTCTCTCTACCACCCCCCTCTCTCTCTCTCTCTCTCTACCACCCCTCTCTCTCTCTACCACCTCTCTCTCTCCCACACGCTCGCTCTCTCTCTCTTTCTCTACCACCTCTCTCTCTACCACCTCTCTCCCACCGCTCGCTCCTCTCTCTCTCTCTATTCCACCTACTTCCTCTCTTACCACCCCTCTCTCTCTACCACCTCTCTCTCTCTCTAACACCTCTCTCTCTCTCTACCACCACTCTCTCTCATCTTACCACCATCTCTCTCTCTCTACCGATCGCTCTCTCTTTCTCCCACCAGCTCGCTCTCTCTCTCTCTCTAACTCACCACTCTCTCCTCGTTACTCTACCTACCCCTCTTTCTCTTTCTCTACCACCCCTCCTCTCTCTCTCTCTACCACCCCTACCACCCTCTCCCTCTCTCTTCTCCCCTCTCCCTCTTCTCAACCTCCCACTCTCTCTCTCTAAACACTCTCTCTCTCTCTACCACCTCTCTCTCTTTCTCTTCCACCCCTCTTTCTTTCTCTACCACCTATCTCTCTTTATCTACCACCTCTCTCTCTCTTTCTCTACCACCCCTCTCTCTCTCTCTTTCTCTACCACCCCTCTCTCTCTCTCTTTCTCTCTCTCTCTACCACCTCTCTCTCTCTCTACCACCCCCCCTCTCTCTCTCCCCCTCTCTCTCCTCTCTACCACCCCCTCTCTCGGTCTGCTCTCTCTACCACCTCTCTCCTCTCTCTCTCTCCCTCTCTACCACCTCTTCTCTCTACCACACCTCTCTCTCTCTCTCTCTCTAACCACCTCTCTCTCTCTCTACCACCTCTCTCTCCACCCTCTATCTCTCTCTCTCTACTACCACCTCTCTCTCTCTCTACCCACCTCTCTCTCTCTCTCTCTACCACCCCTCTTCTCTCTCTCTCTACCACCTCTCTCTCTACCCACCTCTCTCTCTACCACCTCTCTCTCTACCACCTCTCTCTCTCTACCACCTCTCTCTCTCTACCACCTCTCTCTCTCTACCACCACCCCCTCTCTCTCTCTATCGACCTCTCTCTCTCTCTCTCTACCCACTCTCTCTCTCTATCTCTAATTCCTCCTCTCTCTCTCTCTCTCTACCACCCTCGCTCTCTACCCACCTCTCTCTCGCTCTCTACCACCTCTCTCTCTCTCTACCACCTCTCTCTCTCTCTACCACCTCTCTCTCTCTCTACACTACCTCTCTCTCTCTACCTACCTCTCTCTCTACCATCTCTCTCTCTAACATCTCTCTCTCTACCACCCCTCTCTCTATACACCTCTCTCTCTATACAATCTATCTCTCTCTCTCTCTCCACCTCTCTCTCTAACACCTCTCTCTCTCTACCACCCTCTCTCTCTAACCATCCCTCTCTCTCTCAACCTCCTCTCTCTGCCATCTCTCTCTACCACCTCTCTCTCTCTCTCCCTCTCTCTCTACCACCTCTCTCTCTACCACCTCTTTCTCTCTCTCACCTCTCTCTCTACCACCATCCTCTCTCTCTCTCTTTCTACCCTCTCTCTCTCCTCTCTCTCTCTTTCTCTTTCTCTAACCTACCTCTCTTTTCTACCACTCTCTCTATTTCTCTCTACCACCTCTCTTTCTCTCTACCACCTCTCTCTTTTTCTACCACCTCTCTCTCTCCATCTCTCTCTCTACCACCTCTCTCTCTCTCTCTACCACCTCTTTCTCTCATCCCTCTCTCACCCTCACCAAGCCATTCTCTCCCTCCCAAGTGGACACTGAACTAACAGATGACAGCTCTCTGGGTACTCTGATGTATGGGGGGCTCTCTGGGGACTCTGTATGGGGGGGGGGGGGGCTCTCTGTGAACCATGAAGTTGGGGGGCTCTCTGGGACCCTGATGTATGGGGGGGCTCTCTGGGGACCCTGATGTATTGGGGGGCTCTCTGGGGACCTGATGTATGGGGGGGCTCTCTGGGACCCTGATGTATGGGGGGCTCTCTGGGATCCTGTATTGAGGGGTTGGCTCTCTGGGGACTGATGTATGGGGGGCTGGGCTCTCTGTGATATCTGATGTATGGGAAGGCTCTCTGTGAACCCTGATGTAAGAAGGATCTGCACTCAGTTATGTGACAATATATACATACACACACATATATTGTATACATGTGTATACACGCCTAAGCATAGGACTTTCTTTACTTGCTTGCTACACTGCTATGGGCTCTAGCCCGAGATTTTTTTTAGACCTAGCAATGCCCATGTGGGGGGGGGGGGGGGGGGGCTTCATGGTTTCTTCCACCGGGGCCCTGAAGATTCTAGTTACGCCTCTAAATAAGAGGACATTTTTCCCACGGACCACCCATGTAAAGGGCATTCTGCCAACTGACCACCAATATAAGGAGCATTCTTCCAACTGACCACAAATATAAGGAACATTCTTTCCACTGACCACCAATGAAACGGGCATTCTTTCCACTGATCACCAATGTAAAGGGCATTATTTTGTATGAACGCCAAAGTAACGGGGCATTTTTCCCACTGACCACCAATATAAGGGGCATTCTTTTCACTGACCACCAATGTAAGGAATTTGCTTCTCACTGTCCACCAACGTAAGGAACATTCTTCTCACTGACCACCAATGTAAGGAACATTCTTCAAATTGACCACCAATGTACAGTAAGGAGCATTCTTCCCACTGACCACCAATGTAAGGAGCATTCTTCCCAATGGGCACCAATGTAGAGGGCATGTTTCCTATTCAATGTAAGGAATATTCTTGCCATTTATCACCAACGTAAGGAGCATTCTTCCCACTGACCACCAATGTAAGGGACATTCTTCTCACTGATCACCAATGTAAGGAGCATTCTTCCCACTGATCAGCAATGTAAGGGACATTCTTCTCACTGATCACCAATGTAAGGGACATTCTTCCCACTGATCACCAACGTAAGGGACATTCTTCCCACTGATCACCAACGTAAGGAGCATTCTTCCCACTGATCACCAATGTAAGGGACATTCTTCTCACTGATCACCAATGTAAGGGACATTCTTCCCACTGATCACCAACGTAAGGAGCATTCTTCCCACTGATCACCAATGTAAGAAGCATTCTTCCCACCGATCACCAACGTAAGGAGCATTCTTCCCACTGATCACCAATGTAAGGAGCATTCTTCTCACTGACCACCAATGTAAGGAGCAGTCTTCTCATTAATAACCAATGTAAGGAGCATTCTTCTCACTGACCACCATTGTAAGGAGCATTCTTCCCACTGACCACCAATGTAAAGAACATTCTTCCCACTGATCACCAATGTAAGGAACATTCTTCCCACTGATCACCAATGTAAGAAGCATTCTTCCCACTGACCACCAATGTAAGGGACATTCTTCTCCATGATCACCAATGTAAGGAGCATTCTTCCCACTGATCACCAATGTAAGAATCATTCTTCCCACTGATCACCAATGTAAGGAGCATTCTTCTCACTGACCACCAATGTAAGAGACATTCTTCCCACTGATCACCAATGTAAGGAGCATTCTTCTCACTGACCACCAATGTAAGGAGCAGTCTTCTCATTAATAACCAATGTAAGGAGCAGTCTTCTCATTAATAACCAATGTAAGGAGCATTCTTCTCACTGACCACCATTGTAAGGAGCATTCTTCCCACTGACCACCAATGTAAAGAACATTCTTCCCACTGATCACCAATGTAAGGAACATTCTTCCCACTGATCACCAATGTAAGGAGCATTCTTCTCACTGACCCCCATTGTAAGGAGCATTCTTCCCACTGACCACCAATGTATGAAGCTTTCTTCTTACTGATCATCAATATAAGGAGCATTCTTTCCACTGATCCCTAATGTAAGAAGCATTCGTCTCACTGATCACCAATGTAAGGAGCATTCTTCTCACTAAGGTATGTCACAAACTACGATGAACGGGAGTGAACCACAACTGTGGTTAAGGAAAGAATTCGATGCGCCTCCCTATGTTATGTGAGATTTCAGTACTGGGCCCCAGGCGTCACTCCAATCAGAGAACAGGAGTTTGGGGGTTCACTACATCATCTCTCTCACATATAGTAATGCGTTGAGCTACTAAGGACAGAGGTATTACAACATGCCTCCAACCTCTAGCATAGAAAGATAACAATAAAGATCAACGAGCACAACTGCATTAAAGATTCTAATGCACTTCTCTTATGCAAGTGATTATCAGTACGGGACCCCAGGCGTCACTCCAATCTGAGAACAAGGAGTTTGGGGGTTCTCTACATCATATCACTTAATTGGGCTCCTGCTCCTGGGATCCCCTTATCCACACTTATCTCCCTTGTCACCAAGGTACCTATACATCGTTTACCTTTATTCACCAGCACTTTGTTCTAGATCCCCCTCACTTTCCTTTTTCACTTTTTCTTCCTGTCCCCTCCCCTCCCCCTCTCCTCTCCTTGCTATCCCTTTGCTTTCTCAGTCCCTCCTTGCTTCCCCCCCTCTATTTCTCTCCCCTTCTCCCCCTTTCCCTTGATTGCTCTTGTTCCTCTCCCCTCTCCTTTGTCCTTTTCCTACCCACCTTCCCCCCCCCTGCTTTTCCTCACCTCTTTTTGTTTTCACCCACCTTCTTACTCCCTTGTCCTCATCCCCCAACATTCCCCTTTCCCCCTTCCCTTCCCCTCCCCTCCCCTGCCCTGCCCCTCTCCTCCTCACTCTTCCGTTCCCTTCCCCTTTCTCCTCTACCTTCATTTCCTCCTTGGTTTAGTCACTTCCTCACATTCACTTCTCATCTTTTCATCACTTTATCCGTACCAACCACGAGTGTCACACTTCCCCACACACCCTCCCCTCCCGATCTGCTCAAGTTTGGCTGTATTTATATTAACTCATATACCCCTATATATATTTTTTTACTAGACAAGTAGGTCCCTCCACACATGTGTCCATCCTGGCCACCGTATGGGATTTTGTCTGGCTCCGCCCGCTGCCACCTCGTGGCGGGATTGTCCAGGTGAGCAATTAAACCCGTGTTTCCCCTATGTATTTACTGTGTTTTTAATTTATTACTGACTCATTGTTTAACTATTTTTAGGTCTTCTTCTGATGAAGCGATACCAACCGCGAAACTAGTTGAGAGCTTGTGACAATCTTCAACCCATCGTGCTGTTTTTCCCTTCTGGGGACTTCTGTCTTGATGTTGCTGGACGATTGCCATTATTTTAATTTTGTATTTTGTTTTGTTTGTGCTTTGAAATAAATTTATGAATTTTCTTAATTTTTTACTCTTACTTTTCATCTTTATATCAGTACCGTAATAGTCCTACCTGGCCCAACTCCTTCCCCCCCTCCCTCTTTTCTTGGCTCTTTGGTCCGGGGACCTCAGACCCAAGTACTCTTTATCATATAACTTAACATAAAGGAATGCATTGGGCTGCTAAGGGAGGAGGTATTACAACATACCTTCCAACCTTAGCCAAGAAAAGGTATAACGAACATGTTCAGTATTTTAGGGCAGAAGCCCGTATACAAATAACAACGAATGTCAAGCACGTAGCATATGAAAATACTGGGCCAGATTCTCATAGAATTTCGCTTGCGTATCGTAAGCCATTTACACTACGCCGCCGCATCGTACTAGAGCAAGTGCCGTATTCTCTAACCATTTTCTTCGTAGTTTGCGTTGGCGTAGCGAAAATTGCCCAGCGTAAGCCCGCGTAATTCAAATGGGGCGGCTTGTATTTAAATTAAGCGCGCCCCCGCGTCGAACGAACTGCGCATGTGCCGGCCGGTGAAAAAGCCCAGTGCGCATGCTCCAGCTCACGTCGGAAAGCGTTGTTGAAACCGACGTCAAAACGACGTGATCGTCACTTACGCAATGCCCTATTCGCGAACGAGTTAGTAAAACGACGTAAGCGACGGAAAAAGCCGACGCTGACCCGACGCCATACTTAACATGGCATCCGACGGCACCCGACGGCATCCGACGGAACTTCGTAAGGTTACTCCTCATAGAAGCAGGGGTAACCTTACGCGGACGAAAACGACGTACGCGACGACGGGGCGGCGTAAAAGCGATCGGGAATCGGCGTACTAGCCTCAGTTGCATATGCAAATGAAAAAACAACGTAAAGGCCACCTAGTGGCCGGAGTTGTCATTACAACTACGATCCGCAAGTGTAATGGTATTACACTTGTCGGATGTAGAAGCGTATCTATGCCAAAGTGATGCTAAGCATCACTCGCATAGATACAAGGCAAAAAAAACAGCGATACGACGGGGTATCTGAGATACTCCGTCGTAGCGCCGCTGAGAATCTGGCCCACTGTATGCAAGTAGCATTAACTTGAGATAGACAATTGAAGCTTAAATGGTTTAAGAGTATATGTGCCTTTAAGATTTTCCACAACTGTTTCAAGAAGGCATGTTAAAGGGGTGGTTCCCCTAAAAATAAACTTTTAACATTGCCTGTGTCTTCTTAATAATAATTAGAATCGGCTGGTATTTTTTTTTTTAACCACCCGTACATACCATTTTCGGCATGTACGCTCACCGCCGCTTCCGGGTCTGGCAGCCGGGGACAGGCATCCGATCGACGCATACAGCGCGTCACGAGATGCCGAAAGAAGCCGAACGTTGGTGCGGCTCTATACGGCGCATGCGCACCAACGTTCGGCTTCTTTCGGCATCCCGTGACGCGCTGTATGCGTCGATCGGATGCCTGTCAATGAAGCAGGCCCTCCCATCCCGGCCGCCAGACCCGGAAGCGGCGGTGAGCGTACATGCCGAAAATGGTATGTACGGGTGGTTAAAAAAAAAAATACCAGCCGATTCTAATTATTATTAAGAAGACACAGGCAATGTTAAAAGTTTATTTTTAGGGGAACCTCCCCTTTAAGTAATCTCAAGGTGCACGGTAGTAAAAATAAAGGCAGTTTCAAATACAGTACGTAGCAAGGCTATATGTGATCCGGGTAATTCTAGAGCAACAAATGTAACATAGTAATGATACTTATCCGTTTGCGATGGACAAGTATTCTCCAGTAAGCAGAGTATTGCAGCAGCAATGGGATTCTGTCATGCATGGTCCCCTGATGCCGGATATCTTATGGTGTCCCCAGCCACAGCAGTAAGATAGGCAGCGTAGATGGTGGCAATGGATAACTGAGAGGCATCATGGATCCAGGTTGTGCTGCTCGTTCAGTTGAGGGGATGGATGGTTCCAGTAGTTTAATTGTAGCCAAGCCAAGCCAATGCACAGCAATCATGGGGGACCCCGGAGTGATCTGTACTGTGCACAGTGCAGTGTTGAGGATCACTCCAGGGTTCCCCATGATTGCTGTACACAGTACAGATCACTCCGGGGTTCCCCATTATTGCTGTACACAATACAGATGACTCCGGGATTCCCCATAATTGCTGTACACAGTACAGATCACTCCGGGGTTCCCCATTATTGCTGTACACAATACAGATGACTCCGGGATTCCCCATAATTGCTGTACACAGTACAGATCACTCCGGGGTTCCACATTATTGCTGTACACAATACAGAAGACTCCAGGATTCCCCATGATTGCTGTGCACAGTACAGATCACTCCCGGGTCCCTCATGATTGCTGTGCACAGTGCAGATCACTCCAGGGTCCCCCATGACTGCTGTGCACAGTACAGATCACTCCGGGGTTCCCCATTATTGCTGTACACAATACAGATGACTCCGGGATTCCCCATAATTGCTGTACACAGTACAGATCACTCCGGGGGTTCCCCATAATTGCTGTACACAGTACAGATCACTCTGGGGTTCCCTATTATTGCTGTACACAATACAGATGACTCCGGGATTCCCCATAATTGCTGTACACAGTACAGATCACTCCAGGGTTTCCCCATAATTGCTGTACACAGTACAGATCACTCCAGGGTTCCCCATTATTGCTGTACACAATACAGAAGACTCCGGGATTCCCCATGATTGCTGTGCACAGTACAGATCACTCTGGGGTCCCCCATGATTGCTGTGCACAGTGCAGATCACTCCTGGGTCCCTCATGATTGCTGTGCACAGTGCAGATCACTCTGGGGTCCCTCATGATTGCTGTGAAAAGTGCAGATCACTCCGGGCTAGGGTGACCACATTTCCAAACCACCATTCAGGGACACCCCCCCCCCCTTCCCAAAAATCAGATTGTACTGTAACGAATCACAGCACGGTGATTGGACACAAGAAACGGGATGTATGATTTCTCCAATCACAAGCAGGGGCGGGGACTGTGCTCCTCCAGGCATTCCCGGCCAGGACAAGTACTCTCAGTGAGTAAAGCAGTGATGTGGCGGTCCTTTTTGGGGGCATCAGATTGGCCCGGGGGGTGGCTGTGTCAGTTTCACTCCGGGACACTGTATTGTCCTGGAATGAAGGTGCCTGGGACAGAACTTCACAATGCACGACTGTCCCGGGCAATCCGGGACACGTGGTCACCCTACTCCGGGGTCCCTCATGATTGCTGTACACAGTACAGATCACTGCTGGGTTCCCCATGATTGTTCTGCACAGTGCAGATCAATCCGGGGTCCCCCATGATTGCTGTGCACAGTACAGATCCCTCCGGGGTCCCCCATGATTGCTGTGCACAGTGCAGATCACTCTGGGGTTCCCCATGATTGCTGTACACAGTACAGATCACTCCGGGGTTCCCCATTATTGCTGTGCACAGTGCAGATCACTCCTGGGTTCTCCATGATTGCTCCGCACAGTACAGATCACTCCGGGGTCCCCCATGATTTCTGTGCACAGTGCAGATCACTCCGGGGTCCCCCATGATTTCTGTGCACAGTGCAGATCACCCCGGGGTCCCCCATGATTTCTGTGCACAGTGCAGATCACTCCGGGGTTCCTCATGATTTCTGTGCTCAGTGCAGATCACTCCGGGGTCCCCCATGATTTCTGTGCACAGTGCAGATCACTCCGGGGTCCCCCATGATTGCTCAGCACAGTGCAGATCACTCCGGGGTTCCTCATGATTTCTGTGCACAGTGCAGATCACTCCGGGGTCCCCCATGATTGCTCAGCACAGTGCAGATCACTCCGGGGTTCCTCATGATTTCTGTGCACAGTGCAGATCACTCCGGGGTCCCCCATGATTGCTCTGCACAGTGCCGATCATTCTGGGGTCCCCCATGATTGCTCTGCACAGTGCAGATCACTCCAGGGTTCCCCATGATTGCTCTGCACAGTGCAGATCACTCCGGGGTTCCCTATGATTGCTGTGCATAAAAGGGAAATCCTCTTATTATTTAAATATCACCCAGGCAGAACATGTGATGCAGAAGCAGTATGATCTCCAGTAGAGCGGCCCCTAGTGTTCAGTGTGTGGCGGTGCACGTCTAGAGGGACCCCGGGGCCGCCTGTGTGGTGAAGGTTGGATTTCGGAGGTACCCGGGCGCTCGGTGATCCTCCTCCTCCTCCTTCTCCTCCTCATTCTCCTCCTGCAGCTGACCGTGGCTCCATTGATCGGGGATCAGTGCTCGGTGTCCCTGTGTCGGTCCCTCTCCTGGATCTTCCCGAGATGCTGAAAGTCACTCTGCCCTCCTCATCCTCATCGTCCTCCTCCTCCTCCACTGCCTTCTCCTCCACCTCCTCCACTTCATCCAGGTCCGCCAGCGCTGCCCCCGACTATTGGATCGATGGCTCCAACAAGGACACCTTGGCCCAATACTACGAGCTGGAGTCCGAGCTGGGACGGTAAGTGGACCAAGGGTATCCCTTGTCATGTCCTCTGCTGCCTCCTCTATGGACCATTCCCGGTCTGATCGGAGGAATACCGGGGAAAGTTGTACTGGAGGTGCTGCCAGATGTCAGCCTCCTACCTCCTCCATGACCAGCAATGGCATGCACGCCCTGGAGCCAGGCTGGGAGGAGGGCAGGGGTACCCATACATGGTCGGGGATGGGGACACTATGATGGCTCAGGGATGGGGACACTATGATGGTCAGGGATGAGGACACTATGATGGTCAGGGATGAGGACACTATGATGGTCAGAGATGAGGACACTATGATGGCTCAGGGATGGGGACACTATGATGGTCGGGGATGGGGACACTATGATGGTCAGGGATGGGGACACTATGATGGTCGGGGATGGGGACACTATGATGGTCAGGGATGAGGACACTATGATGGCTCAGGGATGGGGACACTATGATGGTCAGAGATGAGGACACTATGATGGCTCAGGGATGGGGACACTATGATGGTCAGAGATGAGGACACTATGATGGCTCAGGGATGGGGACACTATGATGGTCAGGGATGGGGACACTATGATGGTCAGGGATGGGGACACTATGATGGTCGGGGATGGGGACACTATGATGGTCAGGGATGGGGACACTATGATGGCTCAGGGATGGGGACACTATGGGCCAGATTCACGAACACTTGCGCTGGAGTATTTGGATATGCGCCGCGTAACTGTGATGATGCGCCGTCTTTTCTATGTGCCCGTACCCACCAAACTAGATGCGCCCAATAACGGGTCATTTGCGACCGGCGGAACGTTCCGACGCCAGAGTATCGTCAGCGCTTATTTTCGCTGGGCGCATCAGTCGCGCCCATTGATTTCCCCTGCAAATATGCAAATGAGGTATTTTTCCCAATTCACGAACGGATTAGCACCATACGCTGGCTACATGCGCCGCGCGTATCTCGTCCGTCCGGCGCAAAGTTATTTCTACAAAAGGCTGCTTTATCTTTACTCCAGACGGTCACAGGTCAGCAGGAGAGCAGCTACAGCAGCGTTACCGACGATAAGAGCTAGCTGAGCACCCCCACTTGCAGGACAACACCTCTGTCCATGCTTGTCTGTCAAATTTTACAGCCATGGAGGAAGACATCATAGGTCTCCATAGCCGAGATGACGGCTGTCAGCTCCTGGCCATTAAAGTTCAGCCTTCTCCTTTGTGTTTGCGGGGAACGGGAGCAGCCATCTCAGAACAAAAGTAACATCACTGCGGGGGGAGGGGGAGCAGGATATACTTTAGTGCCGGAATGGCGCTTCTACGGGCGCATTTAAACGCCCAACGGAAGGCATTGCGCTGACGTTTCCGGGAAGTGGTGCCGACGGAAGTTGTAAGCATGCGCACAAGGGGGGCGAGTGGAGCCGCACTCACTGCGCATGCTCCCTGGATGATGCGCTGAACGTAAGCCTCTGCGCTGGGCTCCGCCCATCATTTACATATGATCACACCCAGTTTCACTTGCGTCGGGTTACGCCAGCGCATTATCGTTACTCTGGCGCAAGTTTACGCGCAACTGCTATGTGAATTACAGGACTTGCGCTGAAAGGGTCTTCAGAGTAACGTAAATGAGAAGCGTTACTCCAGAGGAAAGATACTCTCATCTGCCTGAACCTGGCCCTATGATGGTCAGGGATGGGGACACTATGATGGCTCAGGGATGGGGACACTATGATGGTCGGGGATGGGGACACTATGATGGTCAGGGATGGGGACACTATGATGGTCAGAGATGGGGACACTATGATGGGGACACTATGATGGTCAGGGATGGGGACACTATGATGGCTCAGGGATGGGGACACTATGATGGTCAGGGATGGGGACACTATGATGGTCAGGGATGGGGACACTATGATGGTCAGGGATGGGGACACTATGATGGTCAGGGATGGGGACACTATGATGGTCTATGATGGGGACACTATGATGGGGACACTATGATGGTCAGAGATGGGGACACTATGATGGGGACACTATGATGGTCAGAGATGGGGACACTATGTTGGTCAGTGATGGGGACACTATGATGGTCAGGATGGGGACACTATGATGGTCAGGGATGGGGACACTATGATGGTCAGAGATGGGGACACTATGATGGTGGGGACACAGAGATGGGGACACTATGATGGACACTATGATGTCAGGGATGGGGATGGGGACACTATGATGGATGGGGACACAGGGAATGGGGACACTATGATGGTCAGGGATGGGGACACTATGATGGTCAGGGATGGGGACACTATGATGGTCAGGGATGGGGACACTATGATGGTCAGGGATGGGGACACTATGATGGTCACTTTGATGGTCGGGGATGGGGACACTATGATGGTGGGGACACATGGGATGGGGACACTATGATGGTCAGGGATGGGGACACTATGATGGCTCATGGGGACACTATGATGGTCGGGGATGGGGACACTATGATGGTCAGGGATGGGGACACTATGATGGTCAGGATGGGGACACTATGATGGTCAGGATGGGGACACTATGATGGCTCATGGGGATCAGGGATGGGGACACTATGATGGTCAGGGATGGGGACACTATGATGGTCAGGGATGGGGACACTATGATGGTCAGGGATGGGGACACTATGATGGTCAGGGATGGGGACACTATGATGGTCAGAGATGGGGACACTATGATGGTCAGGGATGGGGACACTATGATGGTCAGGGATGGGGACACTATGATGGTCAGGGATGGGGACACTATGATGGTCAGGGATGAGGACACTATGATGGTCTATGATGGTCAGGGATGGGGACACTATGATGGTCAGAGATCAGGGATGGGGACACTATGATGGTCATGGGGACACTATGATCAGGGGGGACACTATGATGGTGGGGACACAGGGATGGGGACACTATGATGGTCAGGGATGGGGACACTATGATGGTCAGGACACTATGATGGGGACACTATGATGGTCAGAGATGGGGACACTATGATGGTCAGAGATGGGGACACTATGATGGTCAGGGATGGGGACACTATGATCAGAGATGGGGACACTATGATGGGGATGGGGACACTATGATGGTCAGAGATGGGGACACTATGATGGTCAGGGATGGGGACACTATGATGGTCAGGGATGGGGACACTATGATGGTCAGGGATGGGGACACTATGATGGTCAGGGATGGGGACACTATGATGGTCAGAGATGGGGACACTATGATGGTCAGAGATGGGGACACTATGATGGTCAGGGATGGGGACACTATGATGGTCAGGACACTATGATGGGGACACTATGATGGTCAGAGATGGGGACACTATGATGGTCAGGGATGGGGACACTATGATGGTCAGGGATGGGGACACTATGATGGTCAGGGATGGGGACACTATGATGGTCAGGGATGGGGACACTATGATGGTCAGGGATGGGGACACTATGATGGTCAGAGATGGGGACACTATGATGGTCAGAGATGGGGACACTATGATGGGGACACTATGATGGTCAGGGATGGGGACACTATGATGGTCAGGGATGGGGACACTATGATGGTCAGGGATGGGGACACTATGATGGTCAGGGATGGGGACACTATGATGGTCGGGGATGGATGGGGACACTATGATGGTGGGGACACAGAGATGGGGACACTATGATGGTCAGGGATGGGGACACATGGGGACACTATGATGAGGACACTATGATGGTCAGGATGGGGACACTGGGAACACTATGATGGTCGGGGATGGGGACACTATGATGGTCAGGGATGAGGACACTATGATGGTCAGAGATGGGGACACTATGATGGTCAGGACACTATGATCAGGGACACTATGATGGTCAGGGATGGGGACACTATGATGAGGACACTATGATGGTGGGGACACAGAGATGGGACACTATGATCGGGGTGGGGACACAGGGATGGGGACACTATGATGGTCAGGGATGGGGACACTATGATGGTCAGGGATGGGGACACTATGATGGTCAGGGATGGGGACACTATGATGGTCAGGGATGGGGACACTATGATGGCTCAGGGATGGGGACACTATGATGGTCAGGGATGGGGACACTATGATGGTCAGAGATGGGGACACTATGATGGTCAGAGATGGGGACACTATGATGGTCAGGGATGGGAACACTATGATGGTCGGGGATGGGGACACTATGATGGTCAGAGATGGGGACACTATGATGGTCAGAGATGGGGACACTATGATGGTCAGGGATGAGGACACTATGATGGTCAGAGATGGGGACACTATGATGGTCAGGGATGGGAACACTATGATGGTGGGGACACTATGATGGGGATGGGGACACTATGATGGTCAGAGATGGGGACACTATGATGGTGGGAACACATGGTCGGGGATGGGGACACTATGATGGTGGGGACACAGGGATGGGGACACTATGATGGTGAGGACACTATGATGGGGATGGGGACACTATGATGGTGGGAACACATGGTCGGGGATGGGGACACTATGATGGTCAGAGATGGGGACACTATGATGGTCAGGGATGGGGACACTATGATGGTCAGGGATGGGGACACTATGATGGTCAGAGATGGGGACACTATGATGGTCAGAGATGGGGACACTATGATGGTCAGAGATGGGGACACTATGATGGTCAGGGATGAGGACACTATGATGGTCAGGGATGGGGACACTATGATGGTCAGAGATGGGGACACTATGATGGTCAGAGATGGGGACACTATGATGGTCAGGGATGAGGACACTATGATGGTCAGGGATGGGGACACTATGATGGTCAGAGATGGGGACACTATGATGGTCAGAGATGGGGACACTATGATGGTCAGGGATGGGGACACTATGATGGTCAGGGATGGGGACACTATGATGGTCAGGGATGGGGACACTATGATGGTCAGAGATGGGGACACTATGATGGTCAGGGATGGGGACACTATGATGGTCAGGGATGGGGACACTATGATGGTCAGGGATGGGGACACTATGATGGTCAGGGATGGGGACACTATGATGGTCAGGGATGAGGACACTATGATGGTCAGGGATGAGGACACTATGATGGCTCAGGGATGGGGACACTATGGTCAGGGATGGGAACACTATGATGGTCGGGGATGGGGACACTATGATAGTCAGGGATGAGGACACTATGATGGTCAGGGATGAGGACACTATGGTCAGGGATGGGAACACTATGATGGTCGGGGATGGGGACACTATGATGGTCACGGATGGGGACACTATGATGGTCAGGGATGGGGACACTATGATGGTCAGAGATGGGGACACTATGATGGTCAGGGATGGGGACACTATGATGGTCAGGGATGAGGACACTATGATGGTCAGGGATGAGGACACTATGATGGTCAGGGATGGGGACACTATGATGGTCAGGGATGAGGACACTATGATGGTCAGGGATGAGGACACTATGATGGTCAGGGATGGGGACACTATGATGGTCAGGGATGAGGACACTATGATGGTCAGGGATGGGGACACTATGGTCAGGGATGGGGACACTATGATGGTCAGGGATGGGGACACTATGATGGCTCAGGGATGAGGACACTATGATGGCCAGGGATGAGGACACTATGATGGTGAGGGATTGGGTCACCATGATGGTCGGGGATGGGGACACTATGATGGTCAGGGATGGGGACACTATGATGGTCAGGGTCAGGGAACCTGTTATGGCCAGGTATAGGAGTACTATGATGGCCAGAGATGGAGATGCTGTGATGACCAGGGATAGAGGTGCTGTGATGGTCAGGGATGGGGATGCTGTGATGACCAGGTATTGGAGCGCTTAGATGGGCAAGGATGGGATATGCTTTGATGATCGCACATGAAGATTCAGTGTTGGCAAGGGATAGAAGGCACTTAAATAGCTAGGGATGGGGATTTTGTGCTGGCCAGGTTTTAGGTTGCTGTTTTGACGAGGGTCTGGGATGCGGTGATGGCCAGGGCTGAGAACATTGTGATGGCTAGGAATGGGAACATGGTGATGGCCAGGGCTGAGAACATTGTGATGGCCAGGGCTGGGAACACTGTGATGTCCAGACTTACGATCACTGTAATGGTCAAGGCTGAGAACACTGTGATGGCCAGGGCTGAGAACACTGTGATGGCCAGGGCTGAGAACACTGTAATGGCCAGGGCTGAGAACACTGTGATGGCCAGGGCTGAGAACACTGTGATGGCCAGGGCTGAGAACACTGTAATGCCCAGGGCTTAGAACACTGTGATGACCAGGGCTGAGAACACTGTGATGGCCAGGGCAGAGAACACTTTGATGTCCAGGGTTGAGAACACTGTTATGGCCAGGGCTGAGAACACTGTGATGGCCAGGGCAGAGAACACTGTGATGGCCAGGGCAGAGAACACTTTGATGTCCAGGGTTGAGAACACTGTTATGGCCAGGGCTGAGAACACTGTGATGGCCAGGGCAGAGAACACTTTGATGTCCAGGGTTGAGAACACTGTTATGGCCAGGGCTGAGAACACTGTGATGGCCAGGGCAGAGAACACTTTGATGTCCAGGGTTGAGAACACTGTTATGGCCAGGGCTGAGAACACTGTGATGGCCAGGGCTGAGAACACTGTAATGGCCAGGGCTGAGAACACTGTGATGGCCAGGGCAGAGAACACTTTGATGTCCAGGGTTGAGAACACTGTTATGGCCAGGGCTGAGAACACTGTGATGGCCAGGGCAGAGAACACTTTGATGTCCAGGGTTGAGAACACTGTTATGGCCAGGGCTGAGAACACGGTAATGGCCATGGCTGAGAACCCTGTGATGGCCAGGGCTGGGAACACTGATGGCCAGGGCTCAGAACACTGTTATGGCCAGGGCTCAGAACACTGTGATGGCCAGGGCTGGGAACACTGTGATGGCCAGGACTGGGAACACTGTGATGGCCAGGGCTCAGAACACTGTGATGGCCAGGGCTGGGAACACTGTGATGGCCAGGACTGGGAACACTGTGATGGCCAGGGCTCAGAACACTGTTACGACCAGGCCTGAGAACACTGTGATGGCCAGGGCTGGGAACACTGTGATGGCCAGGGCTCAGAACACTGTGATGGCCAGGGATGGGAGCACTGTGATGGCCAGGGCTGAGAACACTGTGATGGCCAGGGATGGGAGCACTGTGATGGCCAGGGCTGAGAACACTGTGATGGCCAGGGATGGGAGCACTGTGATGGCCAGGGCTGAGAACACTGTGATGGCCAGGGATGGGAGCACTGTGGTGGCCAGGGATGGGAGCACTGTGATGGCCAGGGATGGGAGCACTGTGATGGCCAGGGCTGAGAACACTGTGATGGCTAGGGATGGGAGCACTGTGATGGCCAGGGATGGGAGCACTGTGATGGCCAGGGCTGAGAACACTGTGATGGCTAGGGATGGGAGCACTGTGATGGCCAGGGATGGGAGCACTGTGGTGGCCAGGGATGGGAGCACTGTGATGGCCAGGGCTGAGAACACTGTGATGGCTAGGGATGGAGCACTGTGATGGCCAGGAATGGGAGCACTGTGATGGCCAGGGCTGAGAACACTGTGATGGCTAGGGATGGGAGCACTGTGATGGCCAGGAATGGGAGCACTGTGATGGCCAGGGCTGAGAACACTGTGATGGCTAGGGATGGGAGCACTGTGATGGCCAGGAATGGGAGCACTGTGATGGCCAGGGGCTGAGAACACTGTGATGGCTAGGGATGGGAGCACTGTGATGGGCAGGGCTGAGAACACTGTGATGGCCAGGGATGGGAGCACTGTGGTGGCCAGGGATGGGAGCACTGTGATGGCCAGGGATGGGAGCACTGTGATGGCAAGGGCTGAGAACACTGTGATGGCTAGGGATGGGAGCACTGTGATGGCCAGGGCTGAGAACACTGTGATGGCTAGGGATGGGAGCACTGTAATGGCCAGGGATGGGAGCACTGTGGTGGCCAGGGATGGGACCACTGTGATGGCCAGGAATGGGAGCACTGTGATGGCCAGGGCTGAGAACACTGTGATGGCTAGGGATGGGAGCACTGTGATGGCCAGGAATGGGAGCACTGTGATGGCCAGGGCTGAGAACACTGTGATGGCTAGGGATGGGAGCACTGTGATGGCCAGGAATGGGAGCACTGTGATGGCCAGGGCTGAGAACACTGTGATGGCTAGGGATGGGAGCACTGTGATGGCCAGGAATGGGAGCACTGTGATGGCCAGGGCTGAGAACAGTGTGATGGCTAGGGATGGGAGCACTGTGATGGGCAGGGCTGAGAACACTGTGATGGCCGGGGCTGAAAAGGCTGTGATGGCCAAGGCTGAGAACACTGATGGCCAGGGCTGAGAACACTGTAATGGCCAGGAATGGGAGCACTGTGATGGCCAGGGCTGAGAACACTGTGATGGCCAGGGATGGGAGCACTGTGATGGCCAGGGCTGAGAACACTGTGATGGCTAGGGATGGGAGCACTGTGATGGCCAGGGATGGGAGCACTGTGGTGGCCAGGGATGGGAGCACTGTGATGGCCAGGGATGGGAGCACTGTGATGGCCAGGGCTGAGAACACTGTGATGGCCAGGAATGGGAGCACTGTGATGGCCAGGGCTGAGAACACTGTGATGGCCAGGGCTGAGAACACTGTGATGGCTAGGGATGGGAGCACTGTGATGGCCAGGGCTGAGAACACTGTGATGGCCAGGGCTGAGAACACTGTGATGGCCAGGAATGGGAGCACTGTGATGGCCAGGGCTGAGAACACTGTGATGGCCAGGGCTGAGAACACTGTGGTGGCCAGGGATGGGAGCACTGTGATGGCCAGGGATGGGAGCACTGTGATGGCCAGGGCTGAGAACACTGTGATGGCCAGGAATGGGAGCACTGTGATGGCCAGGGCTGAGAACACTGTGATGGCCAGGGCTGAGAACACTGTGATGGCTAGGGATGGGAACACTGTGATGGGCAGGGCTGAGAACACTTGATGGCCAGGGCTGAGAACACTTGATGGCCAGGGCTGAGAACACTTGATGGCCAGGGCTGAAAAGGCTGTGATGGCCAAGGCTGAGAACACTGATGGCCAGGGCTGAGAACACTGTGACAGCCAGGGATTGGAATGCTAATGCTGCTGATGGATCAGCACAGCTTCTATGGAGACAGCAGGCATTCGTATGCACACCACATCCCAGGACAGCGAAGGATGGCTTATCTGCCCAGGAACTGCAGTCTACCTGTTATTAAGCTATTAGGACTGATCTCTAGGGAGTGTAACATTAGATTGTGTCTGGCTGGAGTGGAGGCATCCTTCGAGTCTCCCAATCGCTGTTTTCAAATGCTCTTACACTTATATATATAAGGCGCTATGAGCATCTCTGAGTAGCACAGTTGGTAAATGACAGATTACAGTCTATCTACTTATTTTAAGTCTATAGATATACTTTCCTTGCTGAGCTGCAATGACACTATCTTATCAAAATATCTGTATGTGGTGACATGAAGTTCCTTTACTGTATTGGGTCTTATGTAATGCTCAGTGAGTCTAAGCTAAGTAATCTATATACATATTTAGGATTGAAAAAGGTACATCCTTTTACAAGGAAGCGCCACAGGAGTCAGGAGAAGGCACTCCACAGCACCCGGAACATGGCCATTCCTTTTTCCAACACAAATTATCGCATCCCTCAAGGGTTTGCCAGTCTCCTGGAGGGGCTCACCAGAGAGGTCTTAAGGGAGCAGCCAAAGGATATCCCGCTATTTGCTTCCAAATACTTTTCAGACCTTCTGCAGAACAGGGAAGTGATGGGCTTCGATCCGGCCGAATGGAGTGCGTATTTGGAGGACGTACGTAAAGCGGTCACACGCACACCTTCACGCACTTCCGGTCCTAACCAGCTGTCTGTGTTTGGAACGCACGCCGTTCCCATGCTGGTGCGATTAGCATTTGGACATCCTTTAGTGCAGAGATTCCTAGAGCCCACTATCCATCTGGGCATAGGCTGCAAACTTCAGTTTATACATCTGTGCTAGAGACATTGCATTTTATCAGCTGTGCCAGATTTCTGTACCAGCTGGGTGACATTTTTATTTTTATCTTTTATTTTTATTTTTATTGTATAATTTTTTTGCACTATTGCATCTGTACCTAATTATTGGTTCACAGTGCCAATAAATATTGGTTTTTAAACGTATCACGCTATGGAAGCCTTTTTGTTTTGCTTTGGAGGAAATCAGAACATCCACTGAACCTCATACTATCAAGTACATACATTAAGGACATACTACAGGAGTCCAGGTGACTTACCAAGGATTGTTGTAACTCAAGGAAAGAATCCACGGCAGTTTGGAGTAACGCGTCGACCTTTACGCATTTTACCCCAGCAGGGGTGAATGCTTCTGGTGAGTGGGGATCCACAAGGGGGTACACCAGACCCACTGCGCAAGTCACTGGTTTACTGTCTACCATCCATTCATATAGGAGCACCTTTACCACCCATGTCACCTGTTTTCTAATATATGGACTTCCATTCCAATTTATATTATATATATTTTATTATATTTAGGATGTGTTCAGATATTTTGTGTATGTACTGTAAACTTTATATTAGCCTTTAGCACGGTGAGCTCAACCTGTTATAGTTGCATATTTATACACCCCTGGTGGTTTACATTAGCCTTACCATCAGTTTCTACATACATCCATTATCACCACACAATCTTTTTGCCTGCGCGGTGTTATGCACGCATGTGTATCCTTTGGGGAACGTTGTCCCATTTAAGCCTATAATTACCCAATTGGGTTCGGTTATTGGCCAGCAAACAACTATTAGTGACAGCGCCATTACCCCCACCACCTCTTTTTGTTTTTTACATATACCCCCGTTGGGGAGTTATATTTAGGGGGGGCTGCAGTCACACACCTTTATTAGTCCTATTACCCTCTATTAGATTATCCTAAGCGCAGCTTTTCCTCTTCAATCACTCTTTTCAGCATGCAGAAGAGAATATATTCATTCCACGTTCTGAAGGTGTGAGCAGTTTTAGAGAGAGTGCAAAGATAATGGACAGCTCTATGGAATTTCCACAGCCACTAGATGTCCCATTGGAAGAGGAACACAAGGCACAGCCTCAGGAGGTCCCATCAGAAGAGGAACATAGAATAGAGCATCAAGATGTCCCATCAGAGGAGGAATTCAAGATAGAGCAACAAGAGGTCCCACCAGAGGAGGACCACAAGATAGAGCAACAAGAGGTCCCACCAGAGGAGGACCACAAGATAGAGCAACAAGAGGTCCCATCAGAGGAGGAACACAAGATAGAGAAACAAGATGCTCATCAGAGGAGGACCAGAAGATAGAGAAAAAACATGTCCCATCAGAGGAGGACCACAAGATAGAGAAAAAACATGTCCCATCAGAGGAGGACCACAAGATAGAGCAACACAATGTCCCATCAGAAGAGGAACACAAATTTCAGGCTCAAGAGGTACCACCAGAAAGGGAATATGAGGCACAGCCTCAAGATGTCCCATCAGAGGAACACAAGATAGAGCAACAGGATGTCCCGTCAGAGGAGGAACAGCAAGTTCAGGGACAAGAGGTCCCATCAGAGGAGGAGGAACACAAGATACAACTACAAGATGTCTCATCCTCCATCCAGCAATCTGAGGAAGTTGTATACAAGGAGGACGAGGGGCGGGGACCAGGCTGCCACTGTGATCCAAGCCGCCATCCGGGGACATCTAGTCAGACAAGAAGTGAAGAAACTCCAAGAAGTAGAGACAGGAGACAAGTGAGTGCATTATCCTGATGCGGGAAGAGTGGAATGAGAACAATCGTTCTGAGATTCTTACTGCCAGCAATGTTCCAATAAACGGCCTTTTTCCCCCAAAGAAATATAAAAAAATAAAAATAAAAAAAAGGTACATCCTTGTCCAGTTCAACCCAGAAGGTCGGTCCCCCTATAAAATCAATATTTTAGGTCTACATGGAGCCTGGGAGGCTAACCCGTCCCTGGATACTGATATGTCTTGAATACTCCAAAAGTGAGCCCCCCATGTTCCTGAAAAAAATAAAGAAATGATCTATCATTGACCACAAACTTAAATATCAGTATTGGGTGGACTGATCCTTTAAAAGGAATATAAAAAGGACTTTGTGTTCAGAGGAAACCCTAGATATTCCAGTCTTCCAGGGAAAGGGAAACCCCCAATAAAGTATTGCCAAGTACTGTAAAGGGAAATGGTGGGGTATTAAAAAAAT
This sequence comes from Rana kukunoris, assembly GCA_029574335.1. Taxonomy (NCBI): domain Eukaryota; kingdom Metazoa; phylum Chordata; class Amphibia; order Anura; family Ranidae; genus Rana; species Rana kukunoris. The sequence goes on from CM056049.1 coordinate 145,055,562, forward strand.
CTATTTATCTCTATTCTGCTTGGTATTTTAAAGAGTGTTATCTTCAGTTTTATTTATTTTTAATTACTTAACAGGTTTATGGCCAGTCCATGTTTGGAAGAGTGTTCATACCCATTATACTAGATCTGGGGCATTGAGGACACTGTATAACAGGACAAGTTCATGGGCAGCCCATGTGTGGATACTATTTATACCCATTATACTAGATCTGGGGCATTGAGGACACTGTATAACAGGATAAGTTCATGGGCAGCCCATGTGTGGATACTATTTATACCCATTATACTAGATCTGGGGCATTGAGGACACTGTATAACAGGACAAGTTCATGGGCAGCCCATGTGTGGAGACTATTTATACCCATTATACTAGATCTGGGGCATTGAGGACACTGTATAACAGGACAAGTTCATGGGCAGCGCCCATGTGTGGAGACTATTTATACCCATTATACTAGATCTGGGGCATTGAGGACACTGTATAACAGGATAAGTTCATGGGCAGCCCATGTGTGGAGACTATTTCTACCCATTATACTAGATCTGGGGCATTGAGGATACTGTATAACAGGACTGGTTTATGGCCAGTCCATGGTTGGAGAAGTGTTCAGACCCATTGCAGTCCATCTGGGGCATTGAGGATACTGTATAACAGGACTGGTTTATGGCCAGTCCATGGTTGGAGAAGTGTTCAGACCCATTGTAGTCCATCTGGGGCATTGAGGATACTGTATAACAGGACTGGTTTATGGCCAGTCCATGGTTGGAGAAGTGTTCAGTCCATGTTCATCCGATCTGATCCGCCAGACAGAAGGAAAAGTAGGTTTTTCCTCCAGCATACTTTGGCGGATCGGAGCAGGTCGGATGTCACCGCTGACATCCGCAATCCCATAGGGATACATGTATGTCCGTTTTTCATCCGACAACGGATGTATGAAAAACGGACATACGGAACGTCCGTGTGAAAGAGCCCAAACACTTTCAATTTTAATCTGGCAGGCCCTTGCACTTCATAGTTAAAGGAACGTTTAAAGGAAATTGTATAATGTATGGGCAGAGAATGCATGGCTGTTAGCTTTGTCTGTGTTAGTGAGATCATCATCACACTACGCCCACCATAAGGTCACCTTTCCCACAGCCTCGTGGAGAGCCAATAAGGACAACATATGAGTTTGGTGAATCTAGAACTGCAACAATAAAAATAAAGGAAGTCGTTTAGACATTGTATTGATTTGATCTAAGAAGGCTTTGGACTAATCAAAGGATAAATGTTTACAATGTTTGAGCAGGAATTTACAATCTGATAAATTAAGTCTATACGAGTTCAGCGTTTGTAACAATTTCCATTGTATCATAGCAGGTTAAAGGGGTGTTCCAGCCAAATTTAGTGTTTATTAAAAGTCAGCAGCTACAAAAAGTGTATCTGCTGGCTTTTAACAAACACACACTCACCTGCTCCACGATCCAGCGACGCGCCGGCCGTGGGGTCCGCTCCTCTCCCCCCCTCCCCGGCCGGCGTCTTCATTCTAAGTGTGGGCACCCGACCGTGACAGCCTTCGGCTTCACGGCCGGGCACCCACTGCGCATGTGCGAGCGGCACTGCGCATGATTGGACAGGCGATCGCATGGGACCTGTCAGTGTCCCATGCGTTCGCCTACAGGGAGGGGCTGCTGTAGGCAATTAAGCTTAATCGCCTAACCAGCCCCTCAGCGGAAGGGGGAAGTGGGAAAGGAAGTACCACTCCTCCTGAAGCCCCCACTCCCCCCCCAAAAAAAATTACATGCCAAATGTGGGTGGAACTCCGCTTTAAGCCTGGGTTCACACTGCCGCAACTTCAAAGTTGCGTGACTTTCACGTGACTTTGAATCTGACATCCCTGAGCGACGTCATCATGGCTTGCATACGACTTCTTTAACAGAAGTCAATGCAAGTCATATTGAAGTCGCACCAAATGTTTTTTGAAGTCGAAGTGACTTAAGTCGAACTGATTAAAATTGTTTCTTTGTCCTTAACCACTTCAGCTCTGGAAGGATTTACCCCCCTTCATGACCAGGCCACTTTTTGTGATACGGCACTGCGTTACTTTAACTGATAATTGTGCGGTCGTGCGATGCTGTAACCAAAAAAAATAATCGATGTCCTTTTTTTCACATCACCTCTGCGGTTTTTATTTTTTGTGCTATAAACAAAAAAAGAGCGACAATTTTGAAATATATATATATATATATTTTACTTTCTGCTACAAAACACATCCAAAAAAAAATCCAAAAAAATTTAATTTAATCCTCAATTTAGGCCAACATGTATTTTGCTACATGTTTATGGTAAAAATCCCAATAAGTGTCACTGTACTAATGATACCGACAGGGAAGTGGTTAACATCAGTTGCAATCAAAGGGTAAAATGTGTCCCTAGGGAGTGCTTACTAACTGTGTGTGTGTGTGTGTGGGGGGGGGGGGGGGTTCTTTAACTGTGGGAAGGCATATATCTGTGTTCCTATTTAGCAGAAACACAGGATCCCTGTCTTCCCTACTAACAGAATGGGGATCTGCCTTGTTTACATATGTCCAAGCACAGTGGAAGCGGGTTTCTGGCGGTTGCGTGTGCACGCCACAGACCCGAAAGTGCAGAATCACGTACCTGTATGTGATTCTGCACAAAGGAGCCGCCTCCCCGCAGTAAATGTACGCGGGGCAGTGGGCAACAGGTTAATGAGGCGCGACTTGTCATGCAACTTTGAACTCTGTTGCTGGCGGTGTCCCCAGTAGGAAAATGTATTTGTGCTGTTACCTTTGTCCCCAGGACAGAAAGGTGTGGGAAATCCAAAAGTTTTAGTTGTAACCAGGCAGTGCGCCACGGCACATGTGTTTTCATTAAGGTGCTCTGCATTGGGCAACCTGTTCAAAGTTCAAAAATATGTCCTGTGCCTAGTGGTACTCTGGTGCGCTAGAATACAGCTACAACGTTCATTGCTGTGATATTCAAAATGAACGCACACACATTGTGCTGCCCTTGGTTGTGGTAATGCTCACGTTACCACATCAAGGAAGTGTGAATGAGTCCTAATGATATATTGCTAATTTAGGAGGAAGTGTTTTGTTTGCAGGACAGGAAGTGAAGGGAAATATCCCCAATGGGGCGCAGATAGCAATAAAAAACAATACCGGTAGGTGTTTCAGGCGTCTATCTGAAATGAAACGAAAGGTTTAGGCTTTAGATAAACTTTAAAATGAACATACTGCTGGACAGCAATATTTTAGTATGAGCCAGTTTCAGCTGTTTTTTTTTTTATCAAATAGCTTGCAGTTTATATGTGATTTACATTTTTCTCACTGGAAGTCTATAGTAATGAGGTATCGGCAAGAAGAAAAAAAACATGACAGCAAGTCACAGAGGCCGGAGTCACCTCACGGAGAAATCAACAAAGGCCTCGCAGACAACCAAATAACCTGTCTAACAGTATGCTTTAAAAACAAGGGTTTTGTCCACACACATTTGCAAACGCATGCGTGAGCCGCAGAGCCGTGTCACGGCAATCTCGAGGCTGTGGTCCTAACACTAAACCATGAGTGTCCCCACAGTGGAAGCACATGCATTCTAATGGATAGATGAGGACAGGTGGACTGAAGGGCTTACAGAGAAAAGACCTGGTGGTCCAGGGCACGACAGCAATCTCTGAGGTGTTTTTTTTTTCTACAGAAGCAAAACAGATTGATTGGCAGGAGTCTATTTGCAGACCATGGCATTTACGCCGGTCAGTTTCTACTGTTATTTTAAATGTAAAAATTATATAATTGGAATAGAAAAAAGCTCAATCTAATGAAACCTTAGCCTGGTCATACACATAGCAATTGTTAGGCAATCTCCACCGCTTTAAAAATGTGTTAAACCCGAAAGTAAACATTTATTACATTGGAGCTTATAAAATACTTACATGTGATGGCTGCATTGTTTCCTTTTTTCTTTCCTCTATTTTCATTTGGTTCCTTCCTCATCTATGAACAGGAAATCGGGTAATCCCTGGATGACCTTTACCTATAAATGTTAGTACCCAGTTATATTATGTACATTTAGGAAAGAATCCAGGCCTTTTTTTAAAACAATCTACTGAGCTGGCCAAAACCACCTCTGGAGGGAGTCTATTTAGGGGTCAAGTCCTGGGTAAAAAAGTGTGGGAACTCCCACCTAAGATCCACTCCCCCACCAAAAAAATTAAAATTATACGCTCATATGCATAATTACTAAACCGCATGTTTTTTTTTTTTTCCGATTCACTGTACTTTAGTAATCCTTTATCTTACTGCCCGCTTCCTGTATATGGATTCATCGGGTAGTGTGTGGGTATTCCGTCACTTCCTCGATGCCGCAATGTCTTCTGGGAGCTTTTGTCATTGTTCCCAGGAGACATTGCGGAGGTCTGCCGCGAGTTATCGCGGGAATGTCTCCTGGGAACAATGACAAAAGCCAGATGAATCCATATACAGGAAGCGGGCAGTAACATAAGGATTACTAAGGTTCGCCTGCCCCTGACAGTGACTCGAGCTGGGCATCGCCGCTTAGTAAAGGATTGGCTCGGGTGGCTCGGCTGCTCTAGTCCTGCAAAGGGAACTGCGTTCCTGCTGTGAAAAAAGTGCAGGGACTCCGTTCCCACGCGTTTCCGTAGGACTTGAGCCCTGAGTCTATTCCACATTTTCACAGCTCTTAAGCCCTGTACACACAATTGGTTTCCAATGTAAACAGACCAATGGACTGTTTTCATCGGACAAACCGATTGTGTGTGGGCCCCATCGTTTTTTTTCCATCGATGAAAAAAAAAAATAGAACCTGTTTTAAATTTTTCCTATGGATAAAAAAACGATAGAAAAAAACGATCGTCTGTGGGGAAGTCCATCAGTCAAAAATCCACACATGCTCAGAATCAAGTCGACGCATGCTCGGAAGCATTGAACTTAATTATTCTCAGCACGTCGTAGTGTTTTACGTCACCGCGTTTGGACATGGTCGGATTTTTGAACGATGGTGTGTAGGTAGGCAAGACTGATGAAAGTTAGCTTCATCGGATATCCGATGAAAAAATCCATTGCGTTCGATTTCATTAGATATCCGATCGTGTGTACAGGGCTTTACTGTGAAGAAACCTTTCCGTATTTGGAGATGAAATCTCCTTTCCTCCAGGTGTAAAGAGTGCCCTCTTGTCCTCTGTGATGTCCTTAAAGTTAATAACTCAACACCGAGTTCACTATATGGCAGGGGGGCCCTTCCATTAAGGGCACACAGGCGCCACCCCCTATATCTAAGCCTACCCCTATATGGTTAATGGATAAATTCATGCATAGCATTAATCTATCCACAGCCACCCCCTATTCAGGATGGTGGGTGCCTGAATTCCAGCAGCGGAGGTGTTTTTTTTAAGCACCTGATTAGAGGCCATAGGCCAGTGATGACGAACCTTGGCACTCCAGATGTTTTGGAACTACATTTCCCATGATGCTCAGCTACACTGCAGAGTGCATGAGCATCATGGTAAATGTATTTCCAAAACATCAGGGGTGCCAAGGTTTTCCATCACTGCCATAGGCTTTAATAGGCTTCAAAATTAGGTGGACTAGGAGCCCAGAGCATTGCGCTCGGAGCCCACCCAGGTGTGTTAAAAAGGCAAGTGAATATTCGCTTTTCTAGCACTGAATCGCCTCTCCGCCAATCAGGAAGCGCGGGTCTGAAAAGTCAGCCGATCCTATTGGACGCCTAGGAGGAAGAGGAGGGGGATGCACGGCAGAAGTCACCGTGATCCACACCACATGAGAAGGAAGAAAGCCACTGCTTTTTTGTCCCTGCTGTCCAACCTGGAGGGGTAACTGTCGCCACTGACCAACCAGTGGGGGTGGCTATTTGCCCCCCCCCCAAAGAAAAAAAAAAGCCACCACTGTTACATGGACCACATGTATTAAAACAGGAGGTGAGGTAGTGACACGTTGCCTGCTCACCAAACACCTCTGTAAAGCAACCGTGTTCATGTATCGCTTTTTTCGAAGGTCCGACATTCTTTGGCTGCCTGTGTTCATGAGCCACAAACCAACTTTAGATCACAGAATCTGCAAAACAATTTATTTTGAAATCTTGAAACATTTGGTGGTAGGTTGCCTTGATCCCCTCAGTGGTGTTTGTGATTGAAGGCTGGTTTACATGTGGGAAAGGTGGAAATGACTGTGTATGGACAACATAAGGCTGTTAGTTTAAACCAGGGGTGCCCAACCTTTTGTAGAGCGAGGGCCACTTAAGCGACTTGGTAACCGGTTGCGGGCCACAATGAGCAGAGCGGATGGATGCCATGTTCGTGTCTGCTCTGCATATGCAGAGTGGACACTGACACAGCCCACTATACTTTTTAGCAGATCGTGTTGGAGGTAGGATTCAAGTTTGTTTATGTCTTCCACTACTTAGAGGTGAATGGAGGGTCCAATTAGTCGGACTGACAGTGTAAAAGGGGCCCAAGGCTGCTTTCACACTGATGTGCTGTGGTTTAGCCGCACCACAGGTGTAACACAGTGTACCTTTGGCTTTCTTGCACTTTGCAAAAGACTTCTATTATATTCTGCAGGTTTGGGGCACTTTCAGAAAGCTCACCAAACTCGCAGGTAATAATAGAAGTCTGTGGCTCAATTCAGGTAACCTGCAAGTAAACTAATCTTTTTAGTTTTTAGGTTTTAAAGCATCCCAGTAACCACTGCTGAAAAGATATGCCCATATATACACACCGATTTTATTAATAAACGGACCTTTAATAACAGTATTCTATTCTATTTCATCCCAGAGCAGGAGGTCGCAGGCCACATCAGAGGGCTCCGTGGGCCACAGAGGGCTCCGTGGGCACCCCTGATTTAAACAATAATGACGTGTTTGAAAATGTCTGAATATTCTTTGATGGAAGTCTTTGAATTGTCAATTAATATGCAGCATTTTTCCTTTCTTCCTTTGAAGTAATGCAAATGCTGATGTTTGGGGACCATAATGAATATGGAGCAGCTGAATAGAAGCAGAATACTATGGGGTCAATTCACAAAGCTTTATTTTCAGATTGCGAGTGTTATTTTAACGATTTTGCACGTTATTGAAGCTAGTTCAATTCACTAAACGATTTAACGCTTTGAAAAATCATCAAATAACGTTTCCCTACACAGAACTGATATTTTAAGGTGTGGATCCTTATTAAAGAGTCAAATCGTTATTTTAAAGATTCAAAACGTTATTTTAAAGAGTCAAATCGTTAAATATGTACAGAAGTGCAATTCACAAACATTTTTTTTGACAGTTATCAATCGTTAAGCAATCGTTAAATTAACACCTCCCTCAGGGTGGCGTTATGACATTTCCCAGGCGATATTTTGTTGTTAGAGGAAGCTTTTGGCGATTTTTGTAGTGTAGTGTAGTGTTGGGCAAGCTAGAACCGTGCTCTATTTGAACTTAAAATTATCCAGAGGCGAAGAAGAACATGTTAGAAGGTTGTTCAGATTTATAAACGTGTATTCCGTTCACATACTATTTTGGATGACGTTCTGAAACCCAGATTTATAGCTAAGTGTATTCCGATTATCATCTCCCATGATTTATTCTCTGTACTTTTCTGAAACCCAGGAAATACACATCTCCATGATTTATTCTCTGTATGAGGAAATACACATGGCTTTAGAAAAACACACACTAGAAGTTTAGCACACCACATGCTCAATCTCCATGTGTATTGCTTGTCTCTCTCTCTCTCTCTCTCTCTTTCTGTATCTGCTCTTTTCCACATGCAGCTGTTCTCCTCCCCTTCTGCTCCCAGAATGCATCTTTCCAGCATTATTTAACGATCTTAAGAGTTATTTTAACGTCCCAAATGTTAATAATAACGTCTGAGTAGTTAGCATAACGTTTGGATAAAGAGTCAGTTGAAAACCATAACGACTATGTTAAATAACGATTATAGCTTTCGTGAATACCATGTTTGCTAGCGTTAAATAAGGAGTGCTAATTTAACACCTGAAGAAAACCAATAACGTTTCTCTTTGTGAATTGACCCCAATGTGTTCACATGGGAGATTGTATTGCTGGGTACACCCTCATGTATGCTGTATGCTGGGGTTCCAAAGGAAATTTGCAAACCTCATTCTAATTAGGAGCCTAGAAATATTTGAAATTAAATGTGGCAATGAATATACAGTGATATCTCGGTTCACAAACTTAATTTAACTTAACTTAACCAAATTGGTCGCAACCGAGGCAAATTTTCCCATAGGGTTCAATGTAAATCAGGTTAATTCTGAATTTTTGTTTTTGAACTACAAAAATATGGAACGAAGTACAGTACAGTACAATTTATATACAGTGTATACAGTATGAGGAGAGAAACCTTCCTTGAGAAAACTTCTGGCATTTGCAGAAAGTGGGTAGGAGACGGTTATTGTTCGGAGGGAGAGTCCCCCTTCATAAGGACATTGGAGAGATCTCCTTCAGGGGTTTCCTCTCTTCTTTGTCTCTTAGCTGCAGGCTCAGTGTTGCGCTACATAACCCTCCAGAATTGAGAGACCACGTTATCGTTCATCAGATTTAACACTGTTCGTTACAGTTATGTTGGGGTGGTGCTTCTCAAAAAAATCATGGAGTTCAGAAAGTTCTTCCGTGGTCAGCTCCTCCTTATGTTCCTCAACAAGCGCCTCTATGTCTGCATCATCAACATCCAGACCCATACTGTTGCCCATGGACACAATCTCCCCCACTACCTCTGCATCAAACCCTTCAAAGTCTGGCTAGAGTTTCCTCCAGGCCGAAGCCCCGTACACAAGACACCGTGTCTACACAGGAAACCTGCCAAGAGAGCTTTTGGCCGGTAAAGCCGGACGTGTGTATGCTTCCTCGCAGTTTTCCTGACAGGAAAACAGCGGGGAAAATAGAGAACCTGCTCTATATTTTCTGCGTTTATATAGGGTAGTAGTGAGGTTAGACCAACATTTTATTGCTGTTTGTGCCTTTCTGTTCAGATGAGAGCAATAGCATCAAAATTCATCAGCAGCTGTCATTGTTTTCAGGAAAACCTCTGTGCCTATTTATGGGGAGCAAAGCACCAAGTGAGTCAGCCCTGGAACACATTGGCCAGCAGATATTGCAGACTGTATTATCATTAACTGATGTGTGTACAGATCACTGTGTATATACATTACACAGCACCATTCACTACCTGTACAGGGATCTGACAGCTGTCAAAGCTACACAAATCTCCAAACATCTTCTACATGTGTGATCCTGACACTTGTAGACTTGGACTCCTGGATACTATTGAATAAAACTGGATGACCTTTGGTCGCTCTGTAGTCAGCGAGGTTCTGGATGACAGATAGCTGTGACCTGTGCTTCTTTACCAGCCCCAGGGTAATGCACTGCTACGCTTGTGGGCTTGCAACTGACAATGTGTCAAAGATTGCCTTTGCTAGACTGACAATCAGGGTGATAATTCTAAGCATTTGCAATAGACAGGAAAAAGAAATACAGCTTCACTTTAATGCAGCAATTGCGATGCACTTTTGGCCTCCTTCATACGAGTGATTAGGGTCATAAAGTGTCTTCTTGTGGCTGGGATCATAGGTGTGTGTCAATTGATGTGGCGGCTCAGCCTGTGCATAGCAACATTCACCAAAATCTGTAAATCGAGTAGTTATGTGCAGTTAGGGACAGGTTTCTTACTATGAATGCATATAGATGAGTCTGTGATCATCAAGCTTGGTGTATGTGCTGGAACTGCGCCCATCCTCTTCTATATGACAGTTGAAATCACGTCCAAGCACTACTGTTCTGAAAGTGACAAGCTGGGTCTGCAGGGTCTGGAAAAGCTCTTCTCTGGCAAGGCATACATGTTCCAGTGGGGAATTCTAGTTGGAGGTCCCCTGTGTAGGGGTCTTTCCTTATCCTGTTCTCTTACTACCGCATACACATGGTCAGAATTCCCGACAACAAACGTTCGATGTGAGCTTGTTGTTGGAAAATCTGACCGTGTGTATGCTCCATCAGACATTTGCTGTCGGAATTTCTATCCAGAAGCCATTTGCGTCGAGGATCTAGACTGTTTTCCAACATGCAGTCAACATCTACCTTTAGTGCAGAATCACTAAAGGTAGATAATGATGTTTTTTCCAGGAGTGTGTAGATTTTGTATAGGTACGGGCACCTGTTTTTCCTTCTGTTAAATGGACAAATTTGCAACGAAGTTGTAGAAAGGGGGACCGGTTTCGGGAGTCCTCACTCTTAGCCAATATCTCCTGCAGACCTGTAACAATAAAAAGGTTATATAAAATATGTAACTCATAAAAAGGTCTGCATTGACCATGCCTCCACTATGCTATAAAGAAAAAATAGAGGGCGCTGGGGTAAATAAGTAATTAAACTACAAACACGCTGTGAGTAAATCTACAAACAATATGATGTGAATAATGGTATATAACCCAATGTTGTGTATAAAAAGGTGAAGCAAATAAATCGAAATGTGCTGTACAATAATAGAACCAAATAGTGTAACTAGTGCATCCTGAAGACGTTATCCATACGAAACGTACGTCGGTCGGCGCAGCCTGGTCACGTGTACACCCTGTGTCCTCTCTCCCGGCGTCTGTCGCAGAGACGTACTACGAAGGAGTTGCTACAACACGTATCTACGAGGTACGAGGTTTATGTATGCAGCCACGGTTCTCTGAGGAATTACTGCTCTTTCACATAACAGAGCGAGGCCGCCCCATGCGAGTGTGCTATTTGACCCCCAGTTTGTGATTGCCTGCAGCCTCAGTGCCGGGATAGGGCACTGTTTTTTGTAAGTAGCCATTTGGCTTGTTTTGTTTTTATTCCATTTTTAATTAAATTGATCGCACTATGGGAGCTATTTCTCTGTCCATTTATTCCATGTACATCTCTATGGAGTGAAACCTTTTGCTTGGTGGTGAAGAAATCCTTCCAAATGAATGCAGGCATATTCCTGCATAAAGCGAGATTGACCTTCTTTTTGTTAAGAGGTCATGACCATCTGGTAAGCGCAATCTTTTTTCTGAGCACGATTGGGGTGATTCAATCTGCCTGGTGAAGGAACTGTGGAATTTCATTGAAGAATTTTTTTCTATGTTTTTTCTTCTTCTCCTTTTGGATTTTAAGGACTGCACTGTTTGTCATTATCAGAATACCATATAGGACGCACTAGTTACACTATTTGGTTCTATTATTGTACAGCACATTTCGATTTATTTGCTTCACCTTTTTATACACAACATTGGGTTATATACCATTATTCACATCATATTGTTTGTAGATTTACTCACAGCGTGTTTGTAGTTTAATTACTTATTTACCCCAGCGCCCTCTATTTTTTCTTTATCACATTGCCTATTAGATTACACTAATTGACACCTGAGGAGCAGCTTTATATATATGTGTGTTTTTTTTTTTTTTCTCACTATATATATATACACTTATCTTTCATTAATTTTAACTTAAATAACAAATTTTTTATCGAGCTATTGGCGAATTTTTCTTTTTCATTTGCTCCACTATGCTATACCCCTGGTTGAGGATCATTTTCTTCCAAAATACTTTTGTTTCATCCAGGGCATGAAGCCCTTCTGCAGATTGCTGGTGCTTGGTTGACTCCAAGAGGCCTACGCCAACTGGGGATGCCATGGAAGTCGAGGCAGCTTCATCTGGGGACTCTGTGGAAGAGGCAGATTTCCCTTTCACCATGTCAAGGACCTTCACTGGAAGTCGCTTCTGGGGGTCTTTAGCACCTTCCTTCCTGTTCCTCTAAAACCCACGTCTTTGCACAGCTACTACCTGAAAGCAGTAATGTAAAGTGGGGAGTAGAGTAGATCTCAGTTTCATTCATTGTAGGAGCTAACCACAATGGCAAGTACAATGTATGTGAAGCCAAGCTTAATTGACAATCCTACAAGGCTGAGCAGAGGGTCCCCCACAAGGACCAAGAGGCTTGGGTACATTGGAGTGGCTCTCAACATCCTAGCTGAGCAGCAGGGACACCCCTAGGGGCTAAAATCCATAGTACCCATGAATCTTAACTAAAAGGCTGAGGCTTATATACTTCCTTAAAGGTTGTTTTAAGTTTTGGTTAGAGGGTTGGAGGATAGAACCACTGCATGTTTTTAATGCTGCCTGTGTCTTGTTCCTCTCGTTATTTGCCTTGGTTCCTGACTGGCAACTTTTGGCAAGTACAACCCAGAGACCCATGGTGCAGCGACTCGGCCCCCTCCTGATTTCCCTCTTCTCTGCCTCCTCCCAACCCTCATCTTAGGCAGAAGCTCCATTCCAGGTGCTCTCTGGGTGGGTTGGGCTGCTGCACCAACTCTGGTTTCTGGAACTGGCAAGAGGAGGGCAGGGGGGGCTGAAGTGGCTCGGTTTAGACTGGCCCGGGGAGGATAGCCTCTGTTGGGGCACAGAAGAGCTGGCCTCTGCTCAGTCCTGCTGTACACCATTCATGATGGGGTGGCGGTCTGCTCTCTGCCCTTGTCCTCATCCCGCACTCGGTAGGACACTGGACGGGACTTACTACTCCTCTTCACCAGGAAGCCTTTAGGCATGTCTGCGGTGGAAGAGGTGCTGCCTTTTTAAGGGAAAGTTGCTCCTCTGCCCCCCAGCCCATTCTGCCGCATTTTTTGGTTGTCACCAGAGCAGCAGTAGAGAGGGGTGGTGTAAATCTTACAATGGGGAGGTTTGTCCTGGTGATCTAGAAGGGGATCTCCACTCACTTCATATTGTGTCTACTGGACACCAACTGAAGGGAAGTGTCCCCAATAGCAAACAAATGGAAAATACTGACAGGGGTTTCAACCATTTCTGACTTTTGGTTTGGCTTTAGGCTGCATTCAAATTATAGAATCGCAAAATCACACCATCTGCCGATTAGAGGCCCCCGAACCCCCCTTTTACTTACCTGACCCCTCGAAAGTCCCACGCCGTGAACGCACAGGCTTCTCGGCCATCTTCCCGGCTCTGTCATTGGTTGATTGAAAGCAGCACAGCCATTGACTCGCGCTGTTGTCAATCACATCCAATGACGCTGATCACCGGGGGGCGGGGCCGAGTGATACAGTCGGCGGCTATGGCCGCCGGCTGTATCACGGAGCATGCCCGCAAAGACTCAACAGCTCGCTCGCATGAAGGTGTTGAGTCCTTGCGGGGGGAGCCTAGACAGCCGCCGAGAGACCCCAGAAGACCAGGCCCGGGACGACACTGTGCAAAACGAGCTGCACAGTGGAGGTAAGTATAACATGTTTGTTATTTAAAAAAATTAAATAAATAACTTTAGTGACCCTTTAAGCCCTAGATTTACTTTAAGTCTGAACTCCATTCTGGTGTGTACTCGCTTAAGACTTGGAATAATAATAATATCACGCAGATTAAGCATGCATTCCTCAGGTATGTATGATCATAAACCATTGTTGTGTTTCTTACACTGAACAAGACGTATGGCTGTCACTGTAGTGTTTTGGATACGCTGTTTGACTATAAAAAGTAATCCTGTGTGTAAAGGCGGTTTGTTTGGTCAGGAGCTTGGATGGATTGTAGATTGATGTTTTTCCTAGTAGTGTACATTTGTGTGTATAGCCAAGCCTTACTGTTTGATTTCAGTTATTGATAAGCAAAGCTTGCATGACTGTGTTTTGTCAGATCTAAAGCAAGATATTTAGTGATGGCCTGCACAATTATTTGTCATGGCTACACCTTATGCCTGCTTTCTATAGACAACATATATAGGTATGCCTGGGATGTACTGCAAACAGCACCAGTCCCCTCCAGAGGAGCAGCCATTTCCTGGATTGCTGCACAGTTCTGAGAAACATTTTTGGTGAAATTTCTTGATTTTAGCATGAATGAATTTGAAATCTCATAGTCATTTAACTCAAGACAATAAGTAATGCCGGGTTCTAAAAAATTAAGTTTTTTTTATGTCATTAAAAACGAGCGGGTGTGGGCTCCAGAGCATTTTTCACGATCTAAAAAATGGCCATTAAAAATTTCGAACATGCTCTATTTTTTCACTACGTTTTTAACGTTGTCATTTTACAGGTTGTAAAAAATGGTCGTGTGTGGACTTTAATGACTTGAAAAAAACAGGCAAGTTATGAGATGGGAGTGCTTGTTTTGGTGATACTACCGTTCGTAATGGAGTAAGCACATTCATCACGCAGTAACAGACTGAATAGCGCGAATCGTCTTTTACTAACACTAAATCAGCAAAAGCAGCCCCAAGGGTGGCGCCATCAGAATGGAACTTTCCCTTTATAGTGCCGTCGTACGTGTTGTACGTCGCCGCGCTTTGCTAGAGCATTTTTGTTTTCCACGATCGTGTGTAGGCAAGACCGTTGTAATGATCTGGTAGAAAAAAACTGTTTTTTTCTAGACCCTTAAAAACTTCATTTTTTAGAACCCGAAAAATGGTTGTGTGTACGCGGCATAAGACTTATTTGAGATAGAACTATAGGCAAAACATTTTCTTTATTTTGGACATAGTAAGGGAGGGTTATAAAACCTGTTACTTTTTGTTTTGCCATCTGTGTTCCACTAGGGACGTTTCCTTCCTGTCCCATACACCAAACAGGAAGTGAGAAAAAGATCATCCAAACTAAGGGAATCCCTAGTTGTCACCTTTTTAAGGACTTCTCTTCTATATCTGTTTTGCTGACAACCAAAGATTTGGGATTTTCTTTCACTTTCAGTGATAACAATAAACAGTACCAATAAGGCCGCGTACACACGATCAAATCTATCTGCTGGAAACGGTCGGCCCGACCGTCCCAGCAGACAGATTCGACCGTGTGTACGGGCGAGCCGACGGATTTGGCCACCCGACAGATTTCAAAGCATGCTTTAAAATCTGTCGGCTGGGAACCCGTCCGCCCGACATGTGGTTAGCGTACTAACCAGCAGACATGTCTTCTCGCACACGCGCCGAATGGTTTTGACGCATGCGCGGAAGTGTTTTACTTCCTGGTGCGGTGACGTGGCGGCGTCAACATCACCGCCATGTCACCGCGCCGTCTGGCGGCGGGGATTTTGGTTTGATCGTGTGTACACGATCAAACCAATATGTCCCCAGCAGACAGATTTGTTCAAATCGGTCGGCCTGACCGATTTGAACAAATCGGTCTGCTCGTGTGTACGCGGCCTAACAGTGGCGGCCCGTCCATAGAGGGCGCACGGGCGCCACCTTCCCTATCAATGCGTCCAGCCCCCTGGTCCAAATATCAGTGGCGCTGGCGTTGTGACAAAATGACCAACCTGGTAGAATGTGCAACCCGTGTCACTTCCTGTGATGTGGAATCAGCTGCATCTCCAAACCGCGCTTACTGCACAGGCGCAACGCGTCATACATATCATTAGTGGCATCGGCGTTGGTAGAATGACCAACATGGTAGAATGTGCAACCTGTGTCACTTCCTGTGATGTGGAATCAGCTGCATCTCCAAACCGCGCTTATTGCGCAGGTGCAACGCGTCATACATCTCTTTAGTGGCGCCGGCGTTGGGACAAAATGACCAACATGGTAGAATGTGCAACCTGTGTCACTTCCTGTGACGTGGAATTAGCTGTATCTCCAAACAGCGCTTACTACGCAGGCGCAATGCATCATACATCCCTTCAGTGGCTGATGTCGGTGCACAGGGGGATTTGCCTGACAAAATGTTGGAATAACTACTGTGCATGCGCACAGCAGAAATCAACTAAGACTTACAAAATATACGTTGTTAAGCCCATCTTGGTAAACCTTACACTCGACCTCATTACACCTACAGTAAGAAGGCAGGGCAGCGGACATTTTGCTACTATATTTATGTATATAACCTCACTCGATTGCTGAAATTAGTTTGCTAATTTAAAATGGTGTTTGGTGTAGCATGTCCGCTGCCAGCCTGCTTACTGTAGGTGTGATGAGGTTGAGTGTAAGGTGTACCAAGATGGGCTTAGCAACCTAAATTTTGTAGTTGATTTTTGCCGTGCGCAAGCGCAGTAGTCGGACGAGCATTTTGTCAGCCAAATTCCTCTGTGCACCTACGTCAGCCACTGAAGGGATGTATGATGTGTTGCGCATGCGCAGTCAGCATGGTTTGGCAATACAGCTGGTTGCACAGACATCCAGGTTGCTCATTTTGTCAGAACACCGGACCATGCATTTCAATGCGGGGTGAGTGTTTTTTTTTTTTTTAACCACCTGAACAGAGCCAGAGGCTGTAATAGGCTTTAGGAAAAGAATGGCCTCCGAGCGCAGAGCATTGCGCTCCGAGCCCATCCAGTTGTGTGACCATAGCAAATGAATTTTCGTTATTTTCAAGTAGAGACACAAGGAGACACACAGCAGAGGAAGCAGACACCGGAGCCACCGCGGCCGCTGCCTGCACTCCAGGCCTGTTATATAGGACTATTGAAATAAGCTATAAAAATGTGTTTTTTAGCAAAACATTTAAAACCTAGTGGTGATTATATACCACCAAAAGAAAGCTCTATTTGTGTGAAACAAATTAGAATAGACATAAAAATGCAGGCCTTTTCGGTTGACATGAAAGAGTTAAAAGCCAGGGAAAATCCCATTATGTGACAGTAATATGAATGTAGTGAGCTGCTTAAATTATGGATAGATCAGTTTTATCCAACCTACATGATCATACAGCTGCTGTAATGATTTCGTTATTCAAAGTACATCTCGGATGTGAAATGTAAAAATCTCGCTGCCAAGCTGCATTTCAGAAGGAGATGATCAATAATTGATTAAAATATTCAGCACTGGCCTCAAAAGCAAAATCCCCCTCTGAACCGACGCGTGAACACATGGCCTGCAAATACATATAGAGCATGTGTTCCTAATATGATTCCCACTTCATAACACTGGTAATACAATATAGGCCCCATCTATACAAGACACAATCTTATGTTACATATATAAAATGTAAAAAAAATAGCGACAAGGGACGTGGAGTGCTTGTTATGAATACAATTAGGCTGCTTGGAAAGGAGTGAAAATGAATATTCATACTAATAAGACTGTTAGCAAATCAGTAGGGTTTGAAATTTAACCACTTGAGTCCCAGGAGCTGCTTTAAAACACAACATTTTTGACTATAAGGCCCGGTTCACACTGCTGCATCTTTAGAATAGTGCGATTTTACCACAATTTCGCGGCCACGATTTTGCCGCGATTCGCGCCCCCGAGATTTCAGGGAATGGCAGTCTATAGAGCTGAATTTGCATCGCATACGGATCAAACTCGCACAGGACCCTTTTTTAACGCAGTTTAGATTCGCAACGCATTGATGTGAACGGCACTCATAGAAAACGATGTTAGTAAAATGACTTGCGAATTTGAGCAATCGCAACGGATCAAATTCCCAATTGAATTTGCAGCAGTGTGAACCGGCCCTTAGTTCTACCATTCTACTACCGGTACTTAAAAATATGTATGAGAAAATCTTATACCCAAAAGACTTTGTTGATTGTATCTTGGGGAAAGTACCGTATTTATCTTCGTATACCGCGCTCCGGCGTATAGCGCGCACCCCCAACCTAGAAGGGAAAATCCAAAAAAAAAAAAGAAAATACTTACAGTTTAGATGCCCCTCGTTGGTGTCTTGCCCGGCGGCCTTGTCCGGTCCGGCGTCCGTCTGCGGCCTTGGTGGTGTCCTCCCTGCTTCTCCCAAGCTGTCTCTCAGTCGAATCCCCGCTTCCCGTGCTGTGTTTGAACGTCGCCACCGCCAACATATACCGAGCGCAGTACGCTCGGCCACGCTCGGCTCCTTTCGCATAGAGGCTAGGAGGCGTGACCGCGAGGGGAGCCGAGCCTGGCTGAGTGTACTGCGCTCGGTATATGTCGGCGGCTCAGTTCAAACACAGCGCGGGAAGCGGGGATCGGCGTATATCACGCACCCACGATTTTCTCCTGATTTTTAGGGGGAAAAAGTGTGCGGTATATGCCGATAAATACGGTATCTGGGGGAAATTACCTAAAAAGACATGTTTGGTAATATTACAATAAAATGCTTTTTTTTTGTAAATTCTTATCTTTTTCTAATAAAAAAATGAAACTTAAATTCCTATCTGTCTAAAAAAACAAAAAAAAAAACTGCATATAACATGTTAGGATCAACTAAAATTTTTTTAGAAGTATAGAGTGATAGAAATGGAAAATGTTTGGGAATTAAAGTTAACTGCAGCCCAAATTATTAGGATAGAGTGGGTAAGGGTTAGAGCCCCATTGAGGTTTCCTCTCAAATGCCGCGTACACACGACCGTTTTTCATGACGCGAAAAATGCATTTTTTTTTATTGGTCGTGAAAAATGGTATGTATGCTCCAGAGCATTTTTCTCGACGAGAGAAATGTCCGAATTTTTTTTTAGAACCTTTTCTCGTCGTTTTTCACGTTGTTCTTTTTCACGTCGTGAAAAACGGTCGTATGTACGCTTTAACGAGGGGGAATAAAACGCACATGCACAGAAGCAAGTTATGATACAGGGAAATTAGCAAAAGCAGCCCAAAGGTTGGCGCCATTCGAATGGAACTTCCCTTTTATAGTGCCGTTGTACGTCACCGCGCTTTGCTCGAGCATTTTCACGAACGTGTGTATGTGAGGCAAGTTTGAGAGGAATAACGACAAATCACGTCGAGAAAAACGTCGTTTTTTTTTTCATGACATGAATAATGGTCGTGTGTATGCAGCATAAGGCCACGGTTTTTACCACCCACCTACGATTTTTAAGTTGGGGTTGGTCCACTTGCCAAATGTGTCCATTGAAGTCATTGGGACCGCAATGCAACTGTGTGCCAAACCCTTGCCACACAGTTGAAGCACAGTATGTTATTAAAAATCTCCCTTGGGGTCGAAAAAATAGAAACCCAAGCCCTCAGGAGGCAGCAGTATCGCCTACTGAGCTTCTGTGAACTGATTCCAAACCAATACAATCCTCTGCAGTTCGCTTTGCAGAGGTGTGTGTAAACCTGCCATCCCTCTGAACGAGGCCTTATGCCGCGTACACACGGTCGTTTTTTAAAACGTCATTTAAATTGATCGTGTGTGGGCAAAACGTCGTTTTTTGTCTCCAAAAAAACGACCAAAAAAAAATTCCAACATGCTTGAATTTTTTGTGTCGTTTTTCAAAACGTCGTTTTTTGTTTCACAAAAAGTCACCATGTGTAGCAAAAACTTCGTTTAAAACGATGTTTTTCAACCCGCGCATGCCCAGAAGCTAGTTATGAAGCGAGCTTCAATGGAAAAGAGTGGTGAACGTAACCTCGCTTTTTGTGAAAAAAACGATGGTGTGTATGCAACATCGTCTTTGAAAAGTGACGTTTCAAAAACGTCGTTTTTTACTTCACAGAAAACGTCGTTTTTTTTCATCACAAAAAATGATCGTGTGTACGCGGCATTAGGCCTGATTCCCACCTATGCATTTTGCAGATTTGCATAGTCCATTTAACATGGTTTCCTATGGAACACGTTCTGCAGTGCAAATCTGCAAAATGCAAAATTAGGCCTTAGATAGCTGCAAACGGAAAAGAGGTCTCTTTTAGAAGATTTCCCCTCACCCAGTTCTGATGGCAACTCTAAAGTTTTGGATTTCCCATCACATTCTCTCTATGTAATAATGGCTACTAGGACATACAGTTGTGCTCATAAGTTTACATACCCTGGCAGAATTTATGCTTTCTTGGCCATTATTCAGAGAATATGAATGATAACACAAAAAAATTATTTCGCTCATGATTAATGTTTGGCTGAAGCCATTTATTATCAGTCTACTGAGTTTACTCTTTTTAAATCATAATCACAACAGAAACTACCCAAATAGCCTGATCAAAAGTTTTCATACCCCAGTTCTTAATACTGTGTATTGCCCCATTTAACATCAATGACAGCTTGAAGTCTTTTGTGGTATTTGTGGATGAGGCTCTTTATCTTCTCAGATGGTAAAGTTGCCCATTCCTCTTGGCAAAAAGCCTCCGGTTCCTGTAAATTCTTGGTCTGTCTTGCATAAACTGCATGTTTGAGATCCCCTCAGAGTGGCTCAATGATATTGAGGTCAGGAGACTGAGGTGGCCACTCCAGAACCTTCACTTTATTCTGCTTTAGCCAATGACAGGTCGACTTGGCCTTGTGTTTTGGATCATTGTCATGTTGGAATGTCCAAGTACGTCCCATGTGCAGCTTCCTGGCTCATGAATGCTAATGTTCCTCCAGTATTTTTTGATAACATACTGCATTCATATTGCCATCAATTTTTGACCAAATTTCCTGTGCCTTTGTAGCTCACACATCCCCAAAACATCAGCGATCCACCTCTGTACATTTCATCATAGGTCTTGTTGACTCGTCTCTAAATGTAGCGTTTATGGTTGTGGCCAAAAAGCTCCAATTTGGTCTTATCGCTCCAAATGACTTTGTGCCAGAAAGTTTGGGCGTATCTCTGTGCTGTTTGGTGCATTGTAAGCGGGATACTTTGTGGCATTTGCGTAGTAATGGCTTTCTTCTGGCGACTCGACCATGCAGCCCGTCTTCTTCAAGTGGCTCCTTATTATGCATCTTGAAACAGCCACACCACATGTTTTCAGAGTCCTGTATTTCATCTGAAGTTATTTGTAGGTTTTTCTTTGCATCCCGAACAATTTTCCTGGCAGTTGTGGCTGAAATTCTAGTTGGTCTACCTGACCAAATTTGGTTTTAATAGAGCCCCTCATTTTCCACTTCTTGATTAGAGTTTGAACACTGCTGATTGGCATTCTCAATTCCTTTGATATCTTTTTATATCCCTTTCCTGTTTTATACAGTTCAACTACCCTTTCCCGCAGGTCCTTTGACATTTCTTTTGCTTTCCCCATGACTCAGAATCCAGAAATGTCAGTGCAGCACTGGATGAAAGATGCAAGGGTCTGTAAGGAGTCCAGAAACTCATTGACCTTTAATATACACACACTAATTACAAGCACACAGATCACAGGTGAGGATGGTTACATTTAAAAGCTATTCAAACCCCTTTGTGCCAACTTGTGTGCATGTTATCAGGCCAAAATCACCAGGGTATGTAAACTTTTGATCAGGGTAATTTAGGTAGTTTATATTGTGGTTATGATTTAAAAAGAGTAAACACAGTTAATTGATAATAAATGGCTTCACTGAAACGCTAACCATGAGTGAAAGAAAAGTTTTTGTGTTATCATTCATATTCTCCGAAAAATGGCCAACAAATCATAAATTCTGCCCGGGTATGTAAACTTATGAGCACAACTGTATATAGAGGGTGAGTCTCCCTGGAACACAACAATAAAATCCTGATGGGATTTAAAACCAAAGACTACAAAACCATGTTTTGGCTTTAAAGGCATACTTTAAGTGGGAGGGGTCTCTGGTAATGAAGTAATTAAAGCGAAGTTCCCCCAAAAGTGGAACTTCCGCTTTAAGCACTCCTCTCCCCCTTACATGCCACATTTGGCATGTCATTTTTGGGGGGGTTGGTCCCTAGTTTTGACAGGTACTTTTTGTTCCACTTAATTCTTGCGTCGCCTGGCCGCCTAGGCGACTCCTCCTCTCCCCCACCCTCTCTGCAATCTCCCCCACGTCACAGGTCCCAAAAGATTCCCTGGCAACTAAGAAAACGCAGCGTGTCTCGCACATGCACAGGGTGCACCCGACTGTAAAGCCGCAAACTGTCACAGCCGGGTACCCACACTTGCAATGATGGCGCCGCAGAGAGGAGCGAGGGTTCGGGCGGCTGCATCGCTGGACCGTGGAACAGGTGAGTGTCTGTTTATTAAACGTCAGCAGCTACACTTTTTTTAGCTGTTGACTTTTAATGAACTTACAAACTAGTGTAACTCTGCTTTAAAGAGAAATTCCAGGAAAATAAAATAAATTAACAGTGAATCTACCCTGAAGGCATTGAGTCCACTCAATTTGCTTTAATATGGTTCTGTGAGATGCTCAGGAGCAGTGCCAGTCCTGTCAGACCTTTTCATTCTAAGATGTGTGAACGCCTGAGGAGTACGCAGTTGCAGAAAAGCAGAAAGGCAGTGGTGCGGGAACCATAAAAGTGTCAGGATGGTGGCGGTAGAAATATGGTAATCTACCAGAGGTGAGTACGTACCTCACAAGCATTATACTAACCCCCACCTACAACTCTTCCTATGCCAGTGAAAGGAAAAAAGGGCACACAGTCTATAGGGGAAAGCATGTTTGCATGGAATATCTTTGGTCCAGTCTAACGAAAATATTAATTCTGATCTGTTCCCTATTCTGATATCTTTTTTGATATCTGATACAGTTTACTGACATTTTTTCCTGCCTGTTACCAACTCTATTTTTTTCGGTCCCGTTTTCTGATATTTTCTTCCTGCCCATCACCAAATCTAATATATTTTGTCCAGTTTACTTATATTTTTTCCTACCTATTTCCTACTCTGATATCTTTGGTCTACTTTACTGACATTTTCTCCTAGCCTCTGACTCTGATATATATTTTGCTCCATTTACTGACATTTCCTTCCTACCTATCTCCAGCTTTTAAATCTTTAGTTCAGATTACTGATATTTTCTTCCTACTTATCGCAAACTCTGTTGTCTTTGGTCCAGTTTACTTACATTTTCTCCTGACCTTTCTTCTAATGTGATATCTTTGGTCTACTTTACTGATATTTTTTCCTGACCTATAGTGCCTTGAAAAAGTATTCATACCCCTTGAATTTTTTTGTGATAGACCAACACAAAGTGGCACGTAATTTTGAAGTGGAAGGAAAATGATAAATGGTTTTCCAAATTTTTTACAAATTTGGGAAAAGTAAGGCATACGTTTGTATTCAGCCCCCCTTTACTCTGATACCCCTAACTAAAATCTAGTGGAACCCATTGCCTTCAGAAGTCCCCTAATTAGTAAATAAAGTCCAACTATGTGTAATTTAATATCAGTATAATACAGCTGTTCTGTGAAGCCCTCAGAGGTTTGTTAGAGAACCTTTGTGAACAACCAGCATCATGTAGGCCAAGGAACACACCAGACAGGTCAGGGATAAATTTGTGGAGAATTTTAAAGCAGGGTTAGGTTGTAAAAATATATCCCAAGCTTTGAACATCTCACGGAGCACTGTTCAATCCATCATCCAAAAATGGAAAGAGTATGGCACAACTGCAAACCGACCAAGACATGGCCGTCCATCCTAAACTGACAGGCCGGGCAAGGAGAGCATTATTCAGAGAAGCAGCTAAGAGGCCCATGGTAACTCTGGAGGAGCTGCAGAAATCCACAGCTCAGGTGGGAGAATCTGCCCCCAGGACAACTATCAGTTGTGCACTCCACAAATATGGCCTTTATGGAAGGGTGGCAAGAAGAAAGCCATAAGAAATCCCGTTTGTAGTTTGCGAGAAGCCATGTGGGGGACACAGCAAACATGTGGAAGAAGGTGCTCTGGTCAAAAGAAACATTTTTTTTACCGTTTGGCCTAAAATAAAAACACTATTGGCCAGATTCAGGTGGAGTTACGCCGGCGTATCAGTAGATACTTTGTCGTAACTCAGAATCTGCGCCGTCGTATCTTTAAGCGTATTTTAAAAGTGAGATACGCTTAAATGTTGCTAAGATACGACCGGCGTAAGTCTCCTACACCGTCGTATCTTAGCTTCCTATTTACGCTGGCCGCTAGGGGCGTTTACGCTGATTTACGCCTAGAATATGTAAATCAGCGAGATACGCCTATTCACGAACGTACGCCCGGCCGTCGCAGTACAGATACGCCGTTTACGTAAGGCGTTTTCAGGCGTAAAGATAAAGCTACAACAAGATGGCGCAGCCAATGTTAAGTATGTTAAATTTAACGTCGTTTGCGTAACTCGTCCGTGAATGGGGCTGGACGTAAATTACGTTCACGTCGAAACCAATGAGTCTTAGCGGCGTAATTTGGAGCATCTGCACTGGGATACGTCCACGGACGGCGCATGCGCAGTTCGAAAAAAGCATCAATTACGTGGGGTCACGGCTCATTTCCATAAAAAACGCCCACCTCTTACACATTTGAATTAGGCAGGCTTACGCCGGGCAATTTACGCTACGCCGCTGCAACTTACGGAGCAAGTGCTTTGTGAATACAGCACTTGCCTGTAAAAGTTGCGGAGGCGTAGCGTAAATAGGATACGCTACGCCCCACAAATTTACGCTCATCTACTTGAATCTAGCCATATGTGTGGCGCAAAACTAACACTGCACATCACCCTGAACTCACCATGACACTGACATCATCTCCTAACATATTTTCTAGGTTGATATGTTTGATCTAAATTTCGGCCATTTTTTTCCTATCTACAGGACCTTCAACTTTAAAATCTTTGGTCCAGTTTACGGACATTTTCCCATGACCTGTCACCTACACTGATGCTATCTTTTGTTCAATTTACTGACATTTTCTTCCTTCCTATCCCCTACTCTGACATATTTGGTCTACTTTACTGATACTTTCTCCTGACCTATCTCCTACTCTGATGATATCCGTATCTCAGTTACTGATATTTACTTTTGACCCATCTTCAGCTTTGTAATCTGTGGTCCAATTTGCTGACATTTTCTTCGGACTTATCTCATATATAATATCTTTGATACAGGCACTCTAGTATTGTCAACATGTAAACTGTGCTCATTACAAGAAACCCCTTGAAAGATATGAGCTGACATTTGTACTTTTTGAAGAAGAATGCCTAAGGTTGTCACCCTTGCCCTGGTATGAAGGTAGGTAGGTACAAAATGTGTAACTGACAAAGCACTGACTGGTTTAGGAGTCCTGACACGCACATGCTTATTTTAAAAGACCTAGAATTGAAGAAAAAATAAGGAAACCCCAGAGTAGAGTATGCACATTTAAGCAGAACTCAAACACTGCAACAAATGTATTTTGATCCTAAAAGGTTCCTTTTATCACTTTCAAGAGACCAGTCATTCATGTTTTGATCTGCTCTTGGTGAATCATACACCACACTAGAAATGATGAAGAATGAATTATAAGAAGCGCTTTGCAGCGCACCCACTGTGATGGGAATCTGGAGGGTGAGAGCTGTGCATGCTAATGCTGAATGCTGTGATTCCATGTCATTATATTTACACAGCCTGGAATAGAGAGTATTCAAATTCCAACACCTCCGCTATCACATCATTTAGTGCTTTACCAGCAAATAATAATCAAACTGGGCAGCAAAATTGTGGTATAGTGTTCATGCCAAAGGAAAAGTCATCTCATGTATAGCAAGCTAATAGGTACAAAATATCACAAAACACTATACACCGTATTTAGCTTATTCAATAATGCAAAATTTACACAGTCATGTTGTATAGTGTGTGCGCACTCTCATAGTGGCTATACACACTTAGATAAATGATTTATTTATTTTGTGATTACTGGTAACTACTTCCTTACTGGGCACTTAAACCCCCCTCCTGCCCAGACCAGATTCACACAAATAGAGCATTCTTTTGCTGGTATCACCGCTGGGGTTTTTATTTGTTTGCTAAACAAACAGAAAAACATGGAAAATTTTGGAACAAAAAAATCATGTTTCATAGTTTGTTATAAAATGTTGTAAACAGGTAATTTTTCTCCATCATTGATATGCGCTAATGAGGCGGCACTGGTTGGCACTGGTGGGCACTGATAGGCTGCACTTTTGGCCACTGATAGGCACAGATAAGACGGCACTGATAGGCACAGATAAGGTGGCACTGATGGCCTCTGATAAGATGGCACTAATGGGCCCTAATGGGTGGCACTGATGGGGGGCACTGATAGGTGTTACTGATAGGTACCACTGATGGGCACTGGTAGGTGACACTGATGGGCACTGGTAGGTGACACTGATGGGCGGCACTGGTAGGTGAAACTGATTGGTAATACTGATAGGTGGCACTGTGGGCACTGATGGGTGGCACTGTGGGCACTGATGGGTGGCACTGGCAGATGGCACAGATGAGCAGACGGCTTCTCTCCTTGATCGGGACCGATGTCCCTCTGACAGCCGCCGGTGATCGGCTTTTTTTTTTTTTTACTCACGCTATCAGTGCGAGGAGAAAAAATAGCCGATTACCAGCTCTGTTTACATCACATGATCAGCTGTCATTGGCTGACAGCTGATCACGTGGTAAGGGGTCGGGATTGACCCCTTACTCTGATCTGTGACCAGCCAAGTCTCATTGACACGCTGATCACAGAGTGTGGCGCGTCAATGGACGCCCTCCCGGTGCACACACACCATTGCTCTATTTATATTTATATGCTTCAGAGCATGCGTCAAATTGTTACTGAGCATGCATGTTTTTTCTTCATCGGAATTCCATACAGTCGAACGGAATTTCCGATAGAAGTGTTTTCCGTCTAAAAAAGTCCGTCGGAAATTTCTGATGGAAAAAGTCCAATGGGGCACACATGGTCGGAATATCCAATGAAAAAGTTTCGTCTGACTTTTCTCATCGGAAATTCCAACCGTGTGTACGCGGCACAAAAAAACTTTTTTTTTTGGATGGAGTGGAGAGAGATTAGAACACTTGTCAGGTTCGTGTTGCTGTCTGTGTCCCCGTTTTAAACATTCCCCCTCCCTATTTGCCCTGCCCTTATCACCAAGAGCAGGGGTCTCCAAACTTTCTAAACAAACATTAGGGGGTCCAGACTGTGGCCACTGAAAGTAGAAAAGTTGCTGACGTCAGTGGCAAAAAAACAATGCCGAATTGTTTGTGCCAGTGGGAGGAATCGCCCCATCGTTTTTGTCAGTGGGAGGATTTGTGCTCCATCGTTCATGTCAGTGGGAGGATTTGTACTCCATCGTTCGTGTCAGTGGGCCCCATTGTTGTCATTGGGAGAAATTGTGCACCAAATTTGGTGTCAGTGAGAGGAATTGTGCCCCATCATCGGTGTCATTTGGCTCCATTGTTAATGGAAGTAGGGGGAATTATGGCTCATTGTTGATATCAGTGGATGAAATAGTGCCCCAAGTGCCAGGTAAATTTAAAAAAGGGCCACTTCTTGCCCTCGGGCCACAGTTTGGAGACCACTGACCTAGAGCGAAAGTGAATTTTGAGTTGTTATAAGAACAAGAGCAGAGATTACTCTTCCAACAAGGACACTAGTTATGGTGACACCAGTGACAACCGGGGATTTCCCTTACATTGAGGGGATTTTTTCTCACTTCCTGATGTGGCTATGTGACAGGAAGCAAAGAGAAATCTCCTGAATGGGACATGGACACGTGGGTTTATATTTCTTTCTAAGGCTAGATTTAGATGCCCATCTAAGCCCACCACTCCCCTGATGAGCAGCTGCATTTGAACATAGTAAGTGCCGCCTTTTTTTGGCAGAAAGACCTTCATCATGTCCAAAATTTTACATGGCCTGATTAGAATGTACAGTATGTGCTGGGGAGATAACTCTATTGGTGACCATAAACACTTACAAACCTGTTTTTGTTTTCCTGATTGATCCTATCCAATAGGAATAATTGGTCTATAGTCTATCAATTTTTAACAACCCATTCAATTTGTCAAACACGGGGAAGTGAATTCCGATCAATAGTTAAGATACAGTCATAATTTATTAACCGCATCTCTGTTTCTACCATGTAGTCTCATAATCTGATCACTCATTAGCGAAGTATCTGCTGATCAATGCAAAACAATCAATAATTGTTCATCCTACCTGATCAACTCGTTTTGATCAAATTCTAAATCGATCAGAAGGGAAGTTATGACTATTTGATTATTTGGGTATTTAATGGTTTTGTTTGAATTTTATAATAATAAAGTTGAAGCATGTGTGGCCACCATATGTTAGAGGGAAATTAATAGGTCTAGTAACAGAACTAGGGAAATTAAGTATTTCTTTGTGTGCCTGGAAATCATTTTTATTTATACTGTAGTTAGCTTTCTTTGTTCTCAGTGGAGTTTAGTATATTCTCAGCATAGTGTTTCCAAATCGATACCGACATGTATAAAAATGCTTTTCTAATGAAATAAACAAAGGGCTTAAGTAACAGTTGCTGAGCAGCCATAATGCAAAGTAGCTCTGCGCTATAAAACAGTCTCCAATGTATGCAGAGTTTACTCTAATGTAACTGCTCAGTGCGGTGTGGTTGATCCCCCAAACATCTTGCCTAATTAAAGCTCCCAACTAATCATGAAAAGTGACAGCTGAGGGATCAAGGCGCCTCTACCACAAAACACAGCATGCAATTATAGGGAGCTTGTTTTGCAGACTTTTCCGAATTTCAAGATGTTCCACTTTCTTTAACATACCTTAAATTTGAACTCATTTGTGTATTTAACTAACATGCATTAGATATATTTTTGTGTAGGATTAGCAAAAAAATCTGTCCCCTCTCCACCCACCGATGGCTCCTGACTTTAAAGCAGTTGTATCCCTAAATAAAAAATGATCCTGTTCCTTTAAAGTATAAATAACAGCACAGAGTACTGTGTAATTTCCCCTTTCTATCATCTAAAATACCTGGATGATCCTGCCTGGTGCTGCCCACCCTTCTGTAAACTGACCACGATAATCATGGCTGCTGAGCCCTGATACCGTGATCAGTTTACATGCTTCCATCAGCCCACTGTCTCTCCTTTCTCCCTCTTTCCCCCTCGCTCCATGCCTGTCAGCTAGTCTCAGTGCTGATCTGCTTCCCACTCCTTCCACTCTTGCTACTATAACACTAAATACTGCTAAAATAACTTTGTTTTATTCATAGAATCCCCTGTGTTAAATTAAGTTATGTGCCCCAGCGTATGTGCTTCATAAAAAAATATTCAGCTTTATACCTTATTTCAGAGCGCCTCTCTGCGCTCACGTGACCGCCTGCCGCTCCCCTCCAGGCTGACGTCGTCTGGGATTCTCAGCCCCTTCCACTGTAGTTCTCAGATTGGGGGAGCAGAGCAGCGATCAGTCACATGAGTGGTGCTCTGAAATAAGTTATGAAGCTTCATATTTTTTAGAAAGCACATACACTGGGCCACATAGTGTAATCTAACACAGGGGATTCTAGGAATAAAGCAAAGTGGCTTTACAGCCACTTTAAACGCTCTTTGGTCAGTTAAGAATTATAGCTCCAAACACAAAAATAAAGCTTCCTTTCTAAAAACCCAAAATTAGTTTTATTATGTTATACAGTACAAGGGTAATCCACCTGCTCCTTTTATGCAAAGCAAAAATTGCCGCTTTAATGCTCCTATCACTAATATTTGCCAACATGATGTAATGAACTGGTGCAGATTGTATAAAACAGCTAATCAGGATACAATATGCTACAGGAAGATGGACCCCAACAATTAAGCCCACTAGGGGGCAAAGCATAGGGACCTCTCTTTTTGGTGGAGAGCAGAGCTGAAGCCCTCTTACATTACCTGGTTTCGTTTTGGTCACAGTGTGGGGTGGATTTACTAAAGGCCAATAGATTGCACTTTGCAAAGTGCAGTTGTACTCTGCAAGTGCAGTTGCTCCAGAGCTTAGTACATGAGGTAAAGCTTCACTTTGCAAAGAATACCCAATCACATGCAAGGAGAATTAAAAAAACAGCGTTTTTGCTTGCACATGACTAGATGTTGGAAGTCTGCAGAGCTTCTGCTCATTTACTAAGCTCTGGAGCAATGGCTTTTACAGAGGGCAACTGCACTCTGTGCAAAATGCACATTCTATTTGCCGTTCGTAAACCAACCCCAAGTCTTCGTTCTGATGTCCAATCGGTTGCAATTTTTTTGGCTCCTTTTATGCTTAAAGATTAAAGGGGTGGTTCCCCTAAAAATAAACTTTTAACATTGCCTGTGTCTTCTTAATAATAATTAGAATCGGCTGGTATTTTTTTTTTTAACCACCCGTACATACCATTTTCGGCATGTACGCTCACCGCCGCTTCCGGGTCTGGCAGCCGGGGACAGGCATCCGATCGACGCATACAGCGCGTCACGAGATGCCGAAAGAAGCCGAACGTTGGTGCGGCTCTATACGGCGCATGCGCACCAACGTTCGGCTTCTTTCGGCATCCCGTGACGCGCTGTATGCGTCGATCGGATGCCTGTCAATGAAGCAGGCCCTCCTATCCCCGGCCGCCAGACCCGGAAGCGGCGGTGAGCGTACATGCCGAAAATGGTATGTACGGGTGGTTAAAAAAAAAAATACCAGCCGATTCTAATTATTATTAAGAAGACACAGGCAATGTTAAAAGTTTATTTTTAGGGGAACCTCCCCTTTAAGCTCTGAGCAGAGTGAAATGCGTAAGAAGTGCAGTGTATTACCATTGTAACAAAACCATAAAATAATTTTGGGTTGTAAGAAAGTGAGTGGCTCTATTTTTGTTTTTTGATTTATCATTGATTTTTGGCAGGCTTCTGCCAATGGGCTATATGTTGCACCTGTGACCACTGAACAGGGAATCATGCCCAAATGTTTGCTGTATGTCCCCTTTCTGGCCATGTGCATGAATCCTATGTACCTGAGTCTTAAAATGACCCACTGAAATCTCCAGCAGCATTCAGTGTGAACCCAGGACTTAAAGCGTATTGCTTTTTACAGTGCTGTCAGTCACAGTGTGAACATGCTTTCAAAGAGATCATGGCGCACTACTCAAAATAATGCCATCAACTTCCTTTCGTCAGAAAGTCTAGTATTGTCTTTGTTCTGGCATTGTCATATTATTCATCCCGCACCATCCTCTTTCCCGCCTGATACAGGGCTCATGGCCAACAGAGACACCACATCTATTTATAGGCAAAAAAAGGCCAGCACACCAAAAAGAGAATCTCCAATATTTACTGAGATATCAATAACAAAACATGCAGTAAAAACCAGTTGCATTGTCCAGGGTCAGCATCAACTTCTCTGGCCAAGGATGACAAGATTCTGTTAACCATGGTGCCTGTGAAAATTTGGTTGTTGACTGTATGTATGCTATTGTCTCAGAGAGATCAGTTCTATGCTCCTGTCTAGAACATTAAGACAAACCTGTACTATATGTGTACAAGAGTATAACTGAGGCACCATAGTGCCCGTACAATCTCTATGCTGTCCTGCCATTAGAGCCCTGAGGAAAACCCAGTACTGCTGGGTGTAAACACATATGAATCTCCTTCTAGGCCCCTCACTTAAAGATGGTACCATGTAAAAACCTATGTAAGTTTCGATCTATGGAAAAGACAAAATGTTTTATTGAAATTTCACAAAATACAAATATAACAGCCTGTATGCTGTGCACAAAGGAATATCGGCAAAATATTGTTTTCCAGTCAACAGTACAGGAATATACCCTAAAACAGGGGTGTCAAACTGAATTTCATTGTTGGCCGCAAAAGGGCCAGTTTTATCTGTAAGATTAGATGTCCAGCGCATCCCCTCCCCTTACATTAGATGTCAAGAGCCACCCCACCATCAGAAGTTGAGTCCCCCACTCTCCCTTTCATCACAGTGTAGCCCCCTTTCCTTATGCTGCTGCTGGGAAGAAGCTGAATGCATTGCTTGAAAGAAAAAAGTAAGGGTCTAGAGGAGGGTTGGAGCTCTCTTGCAGCTGCAGGAGAGGTGCGAGGGCCACATGAAATGGCCTGGAGGGCCGGATTCGGCCCACTGGCCTTGTGTTTGCCACCTATGCCCTAAAAGTATGAAGTTGTCTATTTAGCAAAAGAAAAATCTAAGTTGGGAGATAGCTGCCCCAGAGAGAGTAAGTCTTCCTGCCAGGAGAGCTTTTGGCCGAAAAAAAACGGCCAAGTTTATGCTTCCTCGCAGTTTTCCCGACAGGAAAACAACTGGGAATCCTGGCGGAAAAATAGAGAACCTGCTCTCTATTTTCCCGCCAGGATTCCAGGCGGTTTTAAACCCGGCAGTTTTCCTATGGGGAAACATTGCGAGGGAGCATACACACAGCTGAGATTCCCGGCCAAAGCTCTCCTCGCAGTTTTCCAGACGGGAAACCTGGCCTTGTGTACACAGGGAAACTTTACCGAGCAGGTTCTCGGGTTTCCGATCATGTGTACAGGGCTTCAGAGGCAAAAGTACATCATGCACAAAACAAGAACAAAATAACCTACATTGTAGGCAAACCGAGGGACAGAAAAAACATAAAAAAAGGGGGGGACTGATGCTCGCCTAGGTATATTTCCGAAGCTACAGTAAGGTAGATCAAGAAGTAAGACCTAGAAAGGACTGTCCTCTATAGCTTAAGCGGTTAGCAGAGTATAGTATGAGATCCAGAGCTCCCATATTTTAGGAATTTGGACATCTTATCTAATGTGGTTGCCATGCACAGATTAATATGATATTTAAGCTCCTCAAATGAGATGGAAAAGACAAATCTTTCACAGGAATTTTTGGGCAGACTAAGAGGAAGATGGAGTAGCTGCCTCAGGCACAGTGTTTTCACGTATCATACAGTAGAAAGGTGACAGAAAATCAGTTTGCACTTCTTAGTCCAACTGGAACCCGAGTGGTGGACTTGGAGCTGTGCAGTGACACTGAAACAAGTGGGCACATACTGAGTAAAGAAGGAAAAGTTTAGCATCTTCACCTTCCGCACTGGATAACCTTTTCCTGGCGCTGCATACATACGTTCTGGTTAGCACATTTACCATTGCATTGGATGTGTTCATTAAAATTCAATGTTCTGCAGAAATTGGTAATTGTTAAGAAACAGCAATGACATCACCAAATATAACTTTTCATGTAGTGAAAAATTCATTTCATCCAGAGTGTACTTATTTGTTTCATTGTTATTTATGGAGCCTTGGAATCCCTCACCCCAACGTGAACTAACAATTAACAGGCTTGTACTGTGCCCAACGTGATCAATTACCTTTGTTGGATGTAGTTTGTGTGTTTGACTTCTGCTTAGTCTTGTTTAAATGTGAAAAATGTTTAGGCATAGCATTACCTTATAATCACATCAGTCTTCTGGATGTGGGTGGAACTGGGAACTTCATATTGCATAGTAAATATTGAGTAAAGCTCAGAACATAAATACTAATGAAAACTTAGGTGTAACTAAATATCTCTCATACCGATGCTCTTGTAAATCAGGAACCTAAGACATAAGCGTTAAAAATGCTTAAGTTATGTGAATACTTACTTTAGTAACACAATTTATGGTTCTATTTCCTGTTTCGCATTCAATATTTTCAGAATTGCTAGAGATCAGGCTCTACATTTTGAGAAAATGAACTTGATTACTATTTGAAAATTGTTGTGGCGTACCATGACTGGTAATACCCACTATCGTGTCATATAACCCTTAGTCCACAATGCACATGATGTATATAATTACCAACAATGGTGTTTTTATTTATTTTTTCACAATGATTTTAATTTTGTTATGTAAGAACATTACAAATAAAATTGCTGTAAATGTTAATCAACAAAAATAATAATATTTCAACTATATAGGTATTTAATATAGAGTTGTTCAGATCTTGATGACCTGGACTTGCCTACCCCTAAGGCCCCTTTCACATCTGCGGACAGTATGTCCATATTTCATCCATCCGTTTTCGGATGAAATACGGACATACATGCATCCATATGGGATAGCGGGTGTCAGCGGATTCTGCAGACGGAGAAAAATCTTATTTTCCATCCATCATCGGATTCAGGTGAACACGGACAGATAGTCTGTCTTCATCCGATCCCCCCATAGAGGAGAGTGGAGATCTGACAGATCTGTGAAAGGGCCTTAGGCTGGGTTCACACTGATACTACATGACAGTCATACAACTTTCATCCTTCTTTGCTCTGCGACATCAGTCTTACATCGGTCCTACATTCATCCGACTTGAATGAACAGGATACTACTTTGATCCAACTTTATGATAGTCTGACTTGTCCTTTGACCAATCAAAACAATCCCAAAAGTCAGATGGTAAGTCCCCTTTCACACTTATACGACTTGTCCCACAATTTTGGACTGCAAAATCGCATGACAAGTCATTCTCCATGATTTTCAATGACTTCCATTCATATTGGCACAACTTTAAGTCGTGCCAACTTCAGAGTAGTCCCTGCACTACTTTGGTCCAACTTCCATGAGAGTTGATGTCCATAGACCTCAATGTTAAACCCTCAAGTAGCATGCAAATCGTACCTGAATAATATAGACATGACTTCAGTATGATTTTAGTACGACTTTGTAAGCACAAGCAGCTATTTGACCCTTGTCCCACCCAATCCTTTCAACATAGTACCCCCTCCTAAGCACATTTTTCTAGCACACATTCACTTCCTGGTTGTTCCCTCAGGAACAATGTGCTCCAAAAAGCCCAAAAAAAAGAGATGTCCTTGTCCTCCGCTTCTCTTCCTATTCTTCTTCATGCACTGTTACTGCTGCAGCAGCAATGACAACTGCTGTGGCAATATATTGAGTAGCAAACATTTTCTGTCACAACACACCACAACAACCATGAAGCATACAGGAACTGGAAACAAGTATGGCAGGAAAAGGAATTACCTCACACCATGTATGTTTTCATTGGTTAATGCCAAACTTGTGGCAAAGTAGTACTGATCAAAAAACGCAGTAAAATCGTGGGCACGAAATTGCAGCAAAGTCGCACGACTTTGAAGTCGTACAAGTGTGAAAGGGGCCTTAGGACAAGGATCCTATTTTGATCCAAAATCAATGATATTCAATGGGCTGAAGTAGGACCAAAGTTAGAACAAAGTAGTGTAGGGAGCATTTTCAAAGTCGGACCGACTTGTGTCAAACCAGTTAAGACAGCTCTCATAGGGAAACATTGATTTTCACACGTCATGAGCTCCCAATGTCGGCTCGTTTGTCGTACCAGTATGAACCCAGCCTTATGTGTTCATACTGTAGGCCTGGGAGGTCACCAAGTGAATTCATACTTCAGCCCAATTGAACTTCAAGGAATATCAGAAGGGGGAAAAAAAAAGAAATTGGTGTTTTTTTTAAATAAAATATGTATATCATCAAGAATTTTAATCCATTTACTGTATTCCAATATATTTGTTACCATCTTTCTGACCACATACAGTATAATTACCATAATTGCAGCCAGCTTAGCATTCACATGATTGTAATCGATATCCCTAACTTCATATTGTACACAAAAAACCGTGTCAAGCTTTATCACTGCACACTTGTATCATGCATGCCCTTATCCCTGAGCAGAGATCTTCAGAACCTGCCAAAGTATTAAAAAAGCAACTGGGTTGAACTACCGTACTGTTCTTTCTAGAAGCAATTGGCCATGGTTGTCTGTTTTAACCTGAAGGTGTCTATGGAAATATAGCAATTGCTTTTGTAAAGTTTAAGTGCCAGTTATAGGGAAATGAGGAAATTGAATTTTTGTTTATTTGTTGGATTAGTATATAGGCGATAACACCAGCAACAGCTAGTACTGGATCAGCAGTAATGTCGGACTCGAAATGTATTTCTGTTGTACAAAAATAATACATCATCTTACATATACACATTAATTAGACACCTAAATGTTAGTGAATAACATTTGCATTTTCTGCCTGAACACCCTGTTGTATCCCATCAACACAATTTAACATTGTGTCAAAAATATTTCAACTGCAATTGAACAGTAACCAGTAAAATGCCTTACGTATTGAGTTGGATAGTTCCAGTAGTAGGGTTCAACTAAACAAGTTTTATTATTTTATACAATATTTCATGGCTTGTATCCAGTAATAGCATGCTAATGCAGTTTGTTTGTACTGTACGCAATGTACCTCTATCCCATGAAGATGCTGTTTGCAGGGAAATGCGTTGGGTGGAACCAAACACGTGACGTCACTGGCCACTAGGTGGCGCTTCGCGTAAATTATGCAAATGAGCTACTTACGCAGATTCACGAGCGTACTTGTGACGGCGCGTCGTAGTTTACGTCGTTTGCGCTAGCGTTATAGCGGCGTAAGGTTACCCCTGCTATAGCAGGCACAGCTAATGTTAAGTATAGACGTTGGCTCTCTGGTCCGGGGACCTTAGACCCAAGTACCCTATTTCTCTAGTGCAAGGATGATGGTACATTTTATCTCAATCTTAACATACTTTACCCCAGAGGCTCTCATTTACGACGTTGGGACCACGTCGAATTGAACGTCGGTTACGTCATTTGTGTAAATCGTTCGGGAATGGGGCTCGACGTTAGTTACATTCACGTTGTTTACATTGAGAAAAAAGCGACGTGATTTCCCGCATGCGCACTGGGAACGTCCAAAAAAAAACGTCAATTACATGGGGTCATGATTCATTTACATGAATCACGCCCCCACTTCAGAAATTTGAATTGCGCGGCCTTACGCCGTGCACTTTACGCTATGCCGCCGCATATTATGGAGCAAGTGCTTTCTGAATAAGGCACTTGCCCATAATATTTGCGGCAGCGTAGTGTAAAGAGGAAACGCTACGCTGCCGGAAAGATACATTTTTGGGGTTTAACTAAAACAAAACATACCTGACCCTCTATATTTTTATTTTAGGTTGACGTGAATTATCATATTGTAATACATATGTTTTAGGCATCAAGTGTCATTTGGCACTTCTAGAATAATACTTAAAGGGTTTGTAAAGGATTTTTTTTTTTTTTTATCTTAATAGCTTACTTTACCTTAATGCAGTGCTGTTTTCATGTCCTCATTGTTCATTTTTGCTCTCAAGTTGCTGTAATTCTTCTCTGATCTCCACACTTCCTGGTTGTCTGTTTCCTGATGACCACAGTGCTGGAAGCTTTCTCTCTGTGGTCACTAACTTCAATGAGGTGTGATTACTGTGTGTCTAGTTTCTAATTTCATTTTCCAAACCATCACTGCTCTATGGCTCTGTAAGGCAGAGAGACAGGAAACAACATGCAAAAACGAAACTACAGGTACATTATATGATTGATTTTTATCTATTTTTAATCGTTTTTAAAAGGAATCAGTTAACTATTATGTCTCTATACCCTGTAAACGGTCATTTCAGCAAAACAATAAAAATGTTATTTACAACTTCTTTAATGGCACTATTACATTTTTATTGAATATATATATATATATTTTTTCATGTAGATGGCAAATAACTGTAATTTCTTTATTTTTCTAAGGGACTGGTACTGTGGTGGCTAGTGTTTGAATCATACATGCAGAATGCTGTAGTTGCCTTGCCATACTGAAGAGAAGTCAACAAAAATCCCTCCACCATCCGCCTTAGGGCTCATTTACACACAGACTAGGTTGACCGCCAGCCGCAAAACGCGCCAAAATCGTGGTAAAATTGCAGCAAGTTTTTTCCACATTTTGCGGCCCATAGTCAAAACGTTCCTATCCTCAACACTATTCTTCCACCTTCAGGAGAGGGAGGTTGAACCTCCCCCAATCACAGCATCTTCTAAACTCTTGTATAAGCTAATGTGTATAGACACAGGCTTTTATGGAATTTAGTTTAGGAGCTTAGGCAAAAAAACGCCAAAAGCTCCCAAACTAGAGTGTACATGAGCCCTTATATAGATTGAACTGTAAACAAGGATCAAGCATATTTTCTCTTACCTTGGGATGTTCCCCAAATGTTTTCAGGACGTGTTTTGGGGAATACCATTCTTTGTTTATGTTAAAAAAAAAAAATTACGTGTAAGCCAACACTTCTATTCCATTCTGGAAAGAGTAGGGAATGGTTAAAACCCTTCTCAGGTATGTTTTGCCATCTACGTGTGTGTGTACATATATCTGCAAGTTTCACTGTGAGGGAGTACTGCAGACCACCAAGGCTCTATAGAAAGGGGTACACCCCCGAAACGCGTCAGCCCCAACATCAGATAGATACTATTTGACCCAAGCAACTATCGTGTCCTGCTGATGTTGTTGTACGTTTGCTGTGCTGTCTTTCAAGGCTTGATTTTAAACTCAACTCTGTGAGTATAACCATTGATTTTATTATTTTATTAAAAACCCTGCCATACGGTATCACACCAGGTCGGTGCGCCCTCTATTCTTTTTTCTTTCTTTTAGCTATATGAATTCCCACGATTCTGAGGAGGGCTGCAAGACTTTAGAAGATACCTTTTTTTATTGGATTACACCACCCATAGTATAAAATACCAGAGCGCAGGAGACTTGTCTTTTGTTTGCCATCTACGTCCCATTAAGGAGATATTCCTTTACTTCTCATCATGCAGAAACCTAAGAAAATAAGGAGAAATCTATCAAAAGTGAAAACCAGTATCCCCATAGGAAAATGTACCTTTTGTTTCATTTCTGGCGACAACTCAAATTTTAGTGTTGTGCCTCAATTTCAGTGACTTTAAGGCTTTCGGTATACTTTATTTAATGTATACACACTATAATGTTAGTAGTCTGTTTTTATGTTTTATCATATTTTCTTGGTCTGTCCAATTCACTTGTGTATTGTTGGTAAATAAGTATTGTAGTACTTTAGGGACTGATATAAAGCCAAGTGACAGAAATGTGGCCAGTCTATGTGACATTTTATTCAGTGCCTACATTTGGTGTTGGCTGTACAGTATGTTCATTCAAAGGTAATAAACAAGAGCAGAGAGTCTGTTTCTTTGTACTATACAGTTTGTTTTATTGATCTGGATTTCACTGTGATTTATTGGTGCTCTGTGGGATAGTGGGGCTCAGAGAACATGGGAACACTGAGATAAATGTCCCATGAGGAACATCTTTTAAAAGGTAATGAGTAATTACTATAGCCTTGTGCCAGCAGCTTTATGCTTTACACTCATCCACAAGTATGGCTGGAGCAGGTTAATAGATGTTTAAAGGGCCCATTCATCTAAAACTCATAATTCATGTATGGGTGGGCCTGCTCATCCTGTTTTATTTGCCTTGATATAAAAGTGAGAGTGGCATCTTCGGATAATGGCCATGATAGGTGTATAGGCCTGGGAGTTTGACCACAAAGATTTTACCTCCAGTCCTAAGGGAGGTATAATATACTGTAATGCCACATACATACGATCGGAATTTCCCAACAACAAATGTTCAATGGGAGCTTTTTGTCAGAAATTCTGACCGTGTGTAGGCCCATCGGACATTTTCTGTCGGAATTTCCGACAACAAAAATTTGAGAGCTGGTTCTCAAATTTTCCAACAACAAAATTTGTTCTCGCTGTAATGGACTGAAAAGCACGAGGCTGAAAAGCGCAAATCGTCTCTCACCAAACTTCTACTAACACGACTGCTATTGAACTTACCTTTAATAGTGCCGTTGTATGTGTTGTACGTGACCTCGTTCTTGGCGATCGGAATTTCCGACAACATTTGTGTGACCGTGTGTATGCAAGACAAGTTTGAGCCAACATCCGTCGGAAAAAAAATCCACGGTTTTGTTGTCGAAATGTCCGATCGTCTATACGCGGCATTAAGCAGTTTAATTTTGCAGGACTTTGGCTAGTTTGTCTAATATTTGAACTGAATTTTTATCAGAGTGTTGGATGTAACAATGGTTCACTGGGAGCGCTAGAGGCTATTCACCAAAGAAAATAAGAGGAATACTTGGGATTCAGTGGGGTTAATTATAAACTGATCTGTGATGTAGCATTTAGAAAATTATTGGGGTGCATATTCGTGTCTCCACATATTGCTTCTTGTTAAAATTGTAAGGAGAAATTAAGTTTCTTTTTTATTTAAAACGTTTTGAAAAAGAAAATATTATAAAGGTGATCGAGAACTAATGTGATTTTATGTCATCTCCTGTTAAAATAAAACTGTAATGCTTCCGGGTCAGTTTTATTTTAGGGCCTATTCACCCCTTTGTGTGCAGTAAATCATATTCAATAACACATTTTTTTGTGCACGGAGGCACGTTGTATTGAGAGAGCCCATTCATTCTGTAGTGGGGAGTCAAGCACCTCAATGAGCAAAAAATGCACCAGCATTGTTTTTCGCACTAATGCCGCGTACACACGGTCGTTTTTTGCGATGAAAAAAAACAAAGTTTTTTAAAACGTCATTTAAATTGATGGTGTGTGGGCAAAACGTCGTTTTTTGTCTTAAAAAAAACGACCAAAAAAAAATTCCAACATGCTTGAATTTTTTGTGTCATTTTTCAAAACGTAGTTTTTTGTTTCACAAAAAGTCACCGTGTGTAGCAAAAACGTTGTTTAAAACAACGTTTTTCAACCCGCGCATGCCCAGAAGCTAGTTATGAAGCGAGCTTCAATGGAAAAGTGGTGAACGTAACCTCGTTTTTTGTGAAAAAAACGATGGTGTGTATGCAACATCGTCTTTGAAAGTGACGTTTCAAAAACGTCGTTTTTTACTTCACAAAAACGTCGTTTTTTTCATCGCAAAGAACGACCGTGTGTACGCGGCATTAGTATTTATATCTGTATGTTGTGTTACACTAAAGAGCAGCTGCATTTATTATTACTATATACGTGCAATGGGGCGTTAGTAACAATAAATGGCAATGCACATATAACAGAACATTAGCAGTATATGCAACAACACAAAATGTAAAGTCCAGCAGTCAATTTTGGGTTGACATCAGAACCAGTGGTAGCTGGTGCTCCACATTTTTGGGGGGTCGCAAACAAACTGAAAAATTCTGGAAAAAAAATCCATCAATTGCAGCCTCACTGTGCCCATCAAACACAGCCACTGTGCCATCAAACGCAGCCACTGTGCCATCAAACGCTGCCACTGTGCCCATCAAAAGCAGCCACTGTGCCCATTAGAACAAACCACAGATCTTCTGTGGGTACAATGTAGGCTGCCTCAGATCCTTGTGTCTCTTCATGTAATCCCAGACAGACTCAATGATTTTTAATACAGATATACAATTAAGACACAAGCCATATTGTAATTTATTGTAAAATGTACCTTTGTTTTTTGATCTGTAGCCACTAAAATCTTTTGTAAAATTCAGTGCAATATGGCTTTGGAGACCTTCTATACATTGTAATGCCGCGACATTCCGACAACAAAACCGTGGATTTTTTTCCGACTAAATGTTGTCTCAAACTTGTCTTGCATACATACGGTCACACAAATGTTGTTGGAAATTCAGACTTCAGTGACGTACAACACGTATGACGAGCCGAGAAAAATGAAGTTCAATAGGCAGTGCGTCTCTTCTGCTTGATTCCGAGCATGCATGCATTTTTGTGCTTTGGAATTGGCTACACACAATTGGAATTTCCGAAAATAACTTTTGTTGTCGGAAAAATTGA
The DNA here is from genome assembly GCA_029574335.1 of Rana kukunoris. Classification (NCBI taxonomy): domain Eukaryota; kingdom Metazoa; phylum Chordata; class Amphibia; order Anura; family Ranidae; genus Rana; species Rana kukunoris. The sequence goes on from CM056049.1 coordinate 145,096,752, forward strand.
GAGCAAGCTCTCAAACATTTGTTCTCGGAAATACTGACAGCAAATGTCCGATGGAGCCTACAATTTTCTGACAACAAGCTTACAACGAACATTTGTTGTCGTTAATTCCGACCGTGTGAATGCAGCATTAGTGTACAGAACATCCCCAGAAAAGTCATTCCCTGCTTGGCTCACTGTTTTTCCCAGAAGATGCAATTACGATTTTAGATTTTTTGGGGATAACATCCCAAAGGGTTAGTTGCTTCTAAAGGGATGCAGACATTACAACTTTCCCCTGCAAGTGCATTAGCCAATTGGATTGAACACAGACACTCCCATTTAGAATGCAGACTTCCAAATAGTCCATCGTTCCATAGTAGTATACACAGCTTTTTCTTAAGAAGTGTAACTGGTAGGGCTTTGCTACAAAGTTTCTTGAAATGTACATATATCACTGAGATGGGGAATTTTTATTTATTTTTGCTCTTAACATCAATGGCGTTACAATTTAAGGCTGTTTGCGTTCTAAAGGGAGTTGTTGGGAGGAGGATTCACGGCTCTGACACATTCAGCTGTAAGTGTACATTTCAGCTTGAGCTATTTAGGTCTGTAAACAGCAAGCTTTTTAACAGGGGAGTCAAGGGAGATAAGAACTTAATCTCTTGGCTATAAATGAAAATATGGAAAATCAGTTTGCAATATTTTCATTTTACCTGACCAAAGGCTGTCATCCTAGTTTCTTAAGTACTAGGTGAGGTTAAAAAATAAATCATGTGCGTATCAAATGTCTGAACACCTGCTATGTTCATGGTTATTCCAGTAGTGGTGCTAAGCATTCATACTGTGCACTGATTCCTGCAGTGTTAATAAAAAAATCAAAGCATGGTTCCCAGGCAGTTTGGCTTTTGAACCCTCTAGACTTTTTTTTTTTTTCATCGTACACATTTGTTGCCGACACCTGGGAGTAAAACCATTGCATTAGTATTCACCTTTGCATGCTAGTAAAATGGGAATTAATAAATAGTATAATAGGCCCTGTTCATTCTCCCCGTGAAGGAATACATTCTTAGCAGTGATAGTTGTTTGTTTCAGATGAACTATTTTTATGGTATCCCCCAACCGCATAAGAGAAGGTCTACTGAAAAAATAATGATCTTTTATTAATAGATGAGATACATTTAGCTTCCCCTTGACTTTCAGAATGCAGTGGTTTTAATATAGCACATTCCAGAAGTAAGTGTCTTTTAAAGCACATTGAAAGGCCGGTTGGGTCCAACAGCCCTACATTTAATTAGCACTGGTTGCTGTAAAACATATGAATTATTTGAATCTAGTATGCATAAATCTGACAACTCTAATGATTCAGCTTTTGATTGAGTCCTTGGCTCATAAAATATTTTGCCAGCGCAGAAACTACTAAACACAATATAGATTATAGAAATAGGCTGGGTTTTAATAATACGTTGATCACAGATTTTTGTGGCTACACAATTCAGTGTACTTGGTAATAAAAAAAAGTAATTAAATAATGCTCTGAAAGTAATATTATTAGATGATCCAAGAAGACCAGGTAATTAAGGCTCAGGTAGTTCTCACTTTTACGCTTCTTTGTGAATAGTTTTTGCCATATAGAAACACAATTCATGTTTGAACACCATTCAAGTTAAAGGAGTTGTAAATGAAAAAAAAAATTCACCTTAATGCAATCTATTGCCGCGTACACAGGATCATTTTTTGTGATGAAAAAAAACCGACGTTTTCTGTGAAGTAAAAAACGACGTTTTTGAAACGTCACTTTTCAAAGACGATGTTGCATACACACCATCGTTTTTTTCACAAAAAGCGAGGTTACGTTCACCACTCTTTTCCATTGAAGCTCGCTTCATAACTAGCTTCTGGGCATGCGCGGGTTGAAAAACGTCGTTTTAAACGACGTTTTTGCTACACACGGTGACTTTTTGTGAAACCAAAAACGACGTTTTGAAAAACGACACAAAAAATTCAAGCATGTTGGAATTTGTTTTTGGTCGTTTTTTTGAAGACAAAAAACAACGTTTTGCCCACACGATCAATTTAAATGACGTTTTAAAAAACGTCGTTTTTTTTCATCGCAAAAAACGACCGTGTGTACGCGGCATATGTATTGAGGTGAAAAAACATCACATAACGCCGCCCCCCCCCGAGCCCCCCGTTATACTTACCTGACCCCTCGAAAGTCCCGAGCGGTCCCGAGATCCTCTTCGCCACTCAGCCTGGCCGCTGATTGGCTAGAGCGGAAGGGACTGAGAGCAGTGGTTGAAAACCGCTGCAGTAAAAGAAAAAAAAAACGTTCCCCTCTAAGACAATTGCATAATGTGCTAGTATGCATCGCATTATGAAATACAATATGAAATACCTTAGAACGGTGCGCTGTCACCACTGACAGGGTTCCCAACTTCACCCGGTCTTCCTTCAAGGTTCTCAGACTCCGGCTGTGTATGTGGCCAGAGCCGCGGTGACAACACTCCCACACATGCACACGGGAGCCCTTGATTCTGGCACAAATGCCAAACCTTCAGAGCGCATGCACCGTGACGTCACCGGCTGCATCCAGGGTGAATATCTCCTAACTGGTGCACATTTAGAAGATACTCATTTTATCTAAAGGTAAGCCTTTTTATAGGTTTACCTGTAAGTAAAAATCACAAAGAAGACTTTGCTACCGCTTTAACGAAGGTTGAACAGGGCCATTGAAGTCCATGGTGAACACAGAAAAACAAACATCAGGCTGTCTTGTGTCATTCTCATGAACGTTTCTCCTCCACATGACAAAATACACAAAGCTACTACAAGAAGAAATGTCCCAGGTATGTTTGGTTTAAAATATTACCTAGGATTACATTTTATATACCTTTGAGGAGTTGTAATACAGCGTTTCCCCAAAAATAAGCCTGGGTCTTGTATTCATTTTGGCAACAAAAGACAGAGTAGGGCTTTTTTTCGGGGTAGGTCTTACCATGTAATGTGCTGTCTTCTCTACTCCTCTCTCTCTTCCTGACTGAGGCCTCGTACACACGAGGGGATATGTCCGCTGAAAACGGTCCGATGGACCGTTTCAGCAGACATCTCCGCTCGTGTGTATGGGCTAGCGGACAGATTTCTCCACCCGACAGATTTCAAAGCATGCTTTGAAATCTATCCGGTGGGAATCTGTCCGCCCGACATGTCTGCTGGTTAGTACACTTACCAGCAGACATGTCGTCCCCCACCGCCGCCGCCGAATGGATTCGGCGCATGCGCGGAAGTGTTTAACTTCCTGGTGCGGTGACGTGGCGGCGTCAACGTCACCGCCGCGTCACCGCCACGTCACCGCGCCGTCCGGCGGCGGGGAATTTGATCCGATGGTGTGTACACGCCATCGGATCAAACTCCCGATCGGACATATCCGATGGAAATGGTCCGCGGACCGTTTTCATCGGATATGTCCGATAGTGTGTACAAGGCCTGACAGGAATCACCATCAGCATACCAAGACATTTTTGACAATTTCATGCTTGTTTGGGGATGGCCCCTACCTGCTCCAAAATGTCTGCACTCCAGTGCACAAAGGTTAACATGGTTAAATACAGTCTAAGCCTACTTGCAGTACATGCTGCACACATATGTACACTTACACCTAAAGTATTGTCTTTAAAAAATAAAACAGAATATTGGAAAAGAGCTAAAACTTTACTAAGGCAACCTTAAATAGGCAGTAAACCCTGCTGGGCTTTACTTCCTCTTTATTCCGCTGCAGTTTATTCCCCTGCACTCATAGCCTATTATGCTGCACTTACCTGCAGATGAAGCCCGCAATGTCCCTGAAGTCCCCTGCTGGTGGGCGTGTCCTTCCTCACCACTCTTCCTTCTGGGCTCTGTGACTGTCCGGAGTCGCGTGACGCATTCGAATAAGAGCCGTCGGTCACGGGACGGGCCTTATAAAGACGTCAAAATCGTGCCATTTCTTTAGTGCGCATGCGTCGATGACGTCGGCGCAAGCGTATATGATATATATGGAGCCTTGTTATAGGCTGACCTGTAGCTAAAAATTACAACCACTTTAAATCACTAGGGGTAATCACTAGTGCTAAGTATGGCAAGGAAAGGGAGACATTGGTGATAATTGTGGGGAGAAGAGGGCATTGGTGCTCAGTGGCAGAACATTGATGCCAAGTGGGGAGAGAGGGGGCATTAGTGCTCAGTAGAGGACATTTGATAACTGGGAGGGGGGCATTGGTGCTAAGTGGGGGGAGATAGGCATAGGTGCTCAGTGAGGAAAGAGGGGCATTGGCCCTCTGTGGAGGAAAAGGGACTCAGTACTCTGCAGAGGGACAATGGGGAATGCACCACTGCCTCAGCCCTATTACTTATTTTGAAGCAAAATGTTGTCATACCTGTATGAAGTCCTCCCACGATCCAGGCATAAAAGGCCATCAGCGCCTTGCTTAGTGCCATTTTATTGTTTTTTTCATTCGAATCTCATTAAAACTACTTTACGACTTCCGCTGCTCTGGAGACCAGGAAATGTGTAGGGATTATTGCAGCAATTGACTAAATACTGAAAGCAAATTTGTTTTCATTAAATGAAAGTAACCGTCAGTATGCTAATTATAATATGGAAATGACTTTGGCTTTCCGTTTTCTGGCAAATGATATCACCCCACAGGTGGTGGAGATGACTGTATGAGAACATACTTAAAGTGTGTTGGTATACTGCCTATTGATGGATCTCCCTGGTGAGCACTAATACAGCAATACTGATGTCTTTTATTGAAAACCCTTCATGTCTAAATGCTGTCACAATATTAGACACTGTGTATGCATCAGCAGATGGATTGCATTGCAGAAGACAGTTTTCCACAAGAAATTATTGACTTTAATATAAGACATATATTCAGGAATGTTTCTATTTTCACACTGTTAGCAGTTTGGATGCACATATGCATATGAATACAGTATGAAAAAGCTCAGTGTTATCTAGAATAATATTATTCCATAGCATGAGCTGGATAATCAGTAAGCCTGAAAGACTTCAATGGTCACCTACCTGTATCTTTAATACATTAATTTCTGTTTAATTTCTCTATCAGGTGCCCAGTACAGTATTCTGATGTCAATAGGTACCAGGGGCATTGTTAGGCCTGGTGTCCCAGGTCTTCTACTAAGTGCCCAATGACTTCTTTGCAGTTATTGCTGCTGTTACTCCAAAAATAGTCATCTAGACCAGTGTTTTTTTACCCTTTTTCCGTCAAGGTACACTATAGAATTGCGCACGGTCCTGGCGCACACCAGTCCCAAGCTCTTAACTTCTCATGGAGCGCTGTTCAATCCAGCATGGTTTCAAAATGAAAAAGTATGGCACAACTGCAAACCTACCAAGACATGTCCGTCCACCTAAACTGCTCAGGTGGGAGAATTTGTCCATAGGACAACTATTTGTCGTGCACTCCACAAATCTGGCCTTTATCGAAGAGTGGCAAGAAGAAAGCCATTGTTGAAAGAAAGAAAGCCATAAGAAGTCTTGTTTGCAGTTTGTGAGAAGCAAAGTGGGAGACAGAGCAAACATGTGGAAGAAGGTGCTCTGGTCAGATGTGACCAAAATTGAACTTTGTGGCCTAAAAGCAAAATGGCATGTGTGGTGGAAAACTAACACTGCACATCACTCTGAACACACCATCCCCACCGTGGTGGTGGTAACATGATGTTGCGGGGATGATTTTCTTCAGCAGGCACAGGGAAGCTGGTCAGAGTTGATGGGAAGATGGATAGAGTCAAATACAGGGCAATCTTAGAAGAAAACTTGTTAGAGTGTGCAAAAGACTTGAGACTGGGACGGAGGTTCACCTTCCAGGAGGACAACGACCCTAAACATACAACCAGAGCTACAATGGAATGGTCTATCAAATGTATCATATTCATGCGTTAGAATGGCCCAGTCAAAGTCCAGACCTAAATCCAATTGAGAATCTGTGGCAAGACTTAAAAATTGCTGTTTACAGATGCTCTCTATCCAATCTGACAGAGCTTGAGCTATTTTGCAAAGAAGAATGAACAAAAATGTCACTCTCTAGATGTGTAAAGCTAGTAGAGACATCCCCAAAAAGAAGTGCATTAAAAGGGGGTTCTACAAAGTATTAACTCAGGGGGGCTGAATACAAATGCATGCCACACTTTTTCAGATCTTTATTTGTAAACTAAAATTGGAGTTGGGAAGGTATTTAGCAAATGGATAGACGCAATATATTCTGCCCCATCTGCGGCTGTCAGAATCAACAAGGTAACTTCTACGTACGTTAATCTGACCAATTGCACTAGACAAGGCTGCCCCTGGTCTCTGCTTATTTTTATCTTGATTCTGGAGCCATTTTACGATTTGTACGAGAAAGTACAAATATCCAGGGTATTTCAGTTGCCAAGGTGGATCATAAAATTGTAGCCTTTGCGGACGACATGTTTTTACGTCATTACGTCACCTGAAACTACGTTGCCAAACCTATTACTCGAGTTCAATCGGTATAATACCATTTCAAATTTTAAAATCAATACTCACAAATCTGAATTAATCTTAATTACGCTGGCCCCTACAAGGCTCTTCAATCTTCACTTTCTTTCCAGTGGGCATCTTCTCACCTGACATATCTAGAGGTCAAATTGACCTCCTCTATTGATAAAATATTCTCAGCTAATTTTCAGCCAATGCTGCGTGCCTTTGTTTCAGACATGGAAAGATGGAACACATGGATGGGTCGGAAAGCCATTCTCAAAATGAATTATTAAGCGGAGGTTACTTTAGCTTTTTCTGGCTTTGCCAATAGCTGTTCAAACATCCATTTTGAAGTCAGTGTGCAGTGTCTTTATCAGATTTGTTTGGGTGAAAAGGCATCCATGCCTGTCTCACGCATTTTTGGACATGGCTAAGACCCACGGAGGCATGGTCTTCCTAGACCCTCTTCCATATTATCAGGCAGTTCAGCTTGCCAGGGTATTAGCATGTTGCAGAGACGAGGGTATCAATCGAACAATTTAATACAGGGATCCCTCTACAATGTCTGCCATGGCTATGCCTAAGAACTTTTGGAAACCTACGGCATTATCCCTTTATAGAAGCAACACTCCGAGTAGTCCAACAGACTCACTTTTTCTCCAAGTCAGACAGGGAGATCACAGGGATTTACCCAGTATTGGGAAATCCAGCATTCTCCCCTGGCTATACTGATAGCCATTTTTAACACATTTTTGGGCAAGGTAAATTTTGTCTCTGCAACTACCTTGTAGACTCCAGGTTAAAGACAAGAACTGAATTACAGTCGATGTTTAATTCACCATTAGACCTGTGGCGGCTCCAGCCGGTCTTCCTTCTGGGTTTGCGGGCTCCAGCTGTATGAGTGGCTGGAGCCGCAATGACATTTCTCCTACGTATGCACACGGGGGGCCCTCAGTTCCAGCACAGTGTTGTGAAGGTCCAGCACGCCATGCAGAACCTTCACAGCACATGCGCCATGACGTTGTGGGCTACATCCAGTGTGAATATCTCCTAAACGCTGCCCGTTTAGGTGATATTCATTTTACCTAAAGATAAGCCTTATTTATGTAGGTAAAAATCACTAAGCTGACTTTACTACCCCTATAAAAGTACCTTTAACCACTTTCCCACCGCGCTATAGACATTATACTGCTGCAGTGCGGTGGAGTTACTTTGGGACGACGTCCCTGGGACGTCTTCCCAGAATCCTCCTCTTGCGCGCCCCCTGGGGTGTGCTCCAGGAATCATTCGTAAGCACTGGGTCTAGAAGACCCGGCGCACCACGGATCGCGGTAAATTGCCGCTGATTGCGGCCGTTTACCACGTGATCGCTCCGTTAACAAACCGGGGTCATTTGATGACGCCAGTTCCTCCTTCTCCTCTCTGTACCGATCGGTACAGTGTGAGAGGAGAGGGGGGAGAGCGGGTGGCAGCAGCAGCACTGAGGGCTGGATCTGTGACAAATGCAGTCACAGATCCAGCCATCCATCCATCCCAGCTCAGCTATCCCTGCGCAATACTCTGCAATACCCCAATAGTCTGCAATACCCTGCGCAATACTCTGCAATACCACATACTCTGCAATACCCTGTGCGATACTCTGCAATACCCCAATACTATGCAATACCCTGCGCGATACTCTGCAATACCCCAATACTCTGCAATACCCTGCACGATACTCTGCAATATCCCAATACCCTGTGCGATACTCTGCAATACCCCAATACTATGCAATACCCTGCGCGATACTCTGCAATACCCCAATACTCTGCAATACCCTGCGCGATACTCTGCAATACCCCAATACTCTGCAATACCCTGCGCGATACTCTGCAATACCCCAATACTCTGCAATACCCTGCGCAATACTCTGCAATACCCCAATACTCTGCAATACCCTGCGCGATACTCTGCAATACCCCAATACTCTGCAATACCCTGCGCGATACTTTGCAATACCCCAATACTCTGCAATACCGAAATACTCTGCAATACCCAAATTCTCTGCAATACCTAAATACTCCGCAATACCCAAATACTCTGCAATACCCCAATACTCTGCAATACCCCAATACTCTGCAATACCCTGCGCGATACTCTGCAATACCCCAATAGCCTGCGCGATACTCTGCAATACCCAAATACTCTGCAATACCCCAATACTCCGCAATACGTCCCCCCCCTCCTGCCACCCTCCGGTGCTTTTACAGACTCACCGCTACGATCGAAACCAGGATATATTTTTTTTCAGTCTTCCCAGCCTAGAGGTGAGATGTGGAGTCTTATTGACCCCATATCTCACTGTAAAGAGGACCTGTCATGCTATATTCCTATTACAAGGGATGTTTACATTCCTTATAATACTTATAATAGGAATAAAAGTGATAAAAAAATGTATTTTTGGGGAAACAAGTGTCAAAATCAAGTAAATAAAGTAAAATGAACAATAATTTTTTTTTTTAAACAATACGTAAGTCCCGCCCACATATGAAAACGGTGTTCAAGCTACACATGTGAAGAGGTATCTCTGCGAACGTTAGGCCGCGTACACACGAGGGGATATGTCCGCTGAAAACGGTCATGGACCGTTTCAGCAGAATCTCCGCGTGTATGGCTAGCGGACAGATTTCTCACAGATTTCAAAGCAAGCATACGTAAGTCCCGCCCACATATGAAAACGGTACGTCAGCGTCAAGCGTACACGCCACGAATTTGACATGGTGTGTAACGCCATCGGTCCCGATCATATCGATGGAAATGGTGCGAACGTTAGAGCGAGAGCAATCATTTTGGCCCTAGACCTCCTCTGTAACTAAAAACATGTAACCAATAAAAGTAATTAAAGCGTCGCCTATGGGGATTTTTAAGTAGCGAAGTTTGGCGCCATTCCACGAGTGTGCGCAATTTTGAAGTGTGACATGTTGGGTGTCTATTTACTCGGCGTAACTTCATCTTTCACATTATGAAAAAAAATGGGGCTAACTTTACTGTTTTTTTTTTTTTTAAGCACAAAACAGTTTTTTTTTAAAAACACGCGTTCAAAAAATTTTCTGCGAAAATACCATGCGAGATAAAAAGTTGTAATGGCCGCCATTGTATTCTCTAGGGTCTTTGCTAAAAAAAAGCATATATAATGTTTTGGGGTTCTATGTCATTTTCTAGCAAATAAATGATGATTTTTACATGTAGGAGAGAAATGTCAGAATTGGTCTGGGTGTTCCAGAACGCCTGATGGTGCTCCCTGCATGTTGGGCCTCTGTATGTGGCCATGCTGTGTAAAAGTCTCACACATGTGGTATCGCCATACTCGGGAAATTTCAAAGGAATAGCAGTAATGTCATTCTAATTGTTGAAAATTGGGGTAGGAAGGGGGTAACCACTTGCTTACTGCACTTACACCCCCCTCCTGCCCAGGTAAAATTTCATGCACTGCGTCGCTTTAACTGACAATTGTGTGTGAGAAATGAGCCTGTGCGATTTTTATTTTTTGCGCTATTAAACAAAAAAGAGCGACAATTTTGAAGAAAAATACAATATTTTTTACTTGTTGCTATAATAAATATCCCAATTAAAAAAAAAACAATTTTTTTTTCTCAGTTTAGGGCGATACGTATTCTTCTACATATTTTTGGTTAAAAATAAAAAAAAATCGCAATAAGCGACTGGTTTGCGCAAAAGTTATAGCGCTTACAAAATAGGGGAGAGAAATTATTTTATTTTTATTTTTTTTACTAAAATGGCGGCGATCTGCGATTTTTATTGGTACTGTGATGTTATGGCGGACAATCGGACACTTTTACCAGCGCTTACAATTTATTCTGCGATCAGCTATAAATATGCACTAATTACAGTATAAATGTATGGCATTGGTAGGGGTGAGGAAGTGGTTAATGTGTATGCTAGGTGTGTTCTAACAGGGGGGGGTGACTGTGAAGATCTGTGTCCCTATTAGGAAGGAACACAATGGGCTCCTCCCTTCCAGAGACAGGAATTGTCTCTGTGTGAGCCGGCAATGAGAGATGATCTATGAGAGTATGATCGCATGCTCATTGGCCGTTTGCCGCGATCTGTGATTGGCCGTGTCCAAGGGACACGGACAACACAGGGCTTCCCCGCAGCGCGCTGTACAGCACGCGCTGGGAAAGCCAGAATGACATGCCGTCAAATGACGGCATGTTGGATTTTCAGGCCCGCGCTGTTGCCGTCATCCGACGGTAGCGCGGGCCTCAAGTGGTTAAGTGCCCAGTGGTCAAGTGGTTAAAGTGAATGTTAAGCCAAAGACTTTTATTCTAGTGTTAACTAGAGAGAAGGATTCAAACCCCTGTTAGTTGGCTTTTTACTGTCATCCAGGGCTCTATTACAGATCTTAATCTCACCAGACATAACTATTAACTGCTTGCCGACCAGCCGCCGTATAAAAAAAATGCCAGTGGTCCCAAAAATGTGTCAAAAGTGTCCGAAGTGTCCGCCATAAGGTCGCAGTACTGAAAAAAATGCTGATCGCCGCCATTACTAGTAAAAAAAAATAATAATAAAAATGCTATAAAGTTTTTTTTATATATATATTTTTGGGGGGATATTTATTAAATTTTTTTCAAAATAGTCGCTCTATTTTTGTTTATAGCGCAAAAAATAAAAACCACAGAGATGATCAAATACCACCAAAAGAAAGCTCTATTTGTGGGAAAAAAAAGAAGGCCAATTTTGTTTGGGAGCCACGTCGCAAGACTACGCAATTGTCAGTTAAAGCGACACAGTGCCGAATCGCAAAAAGTGCTCTGGTCATTGTGCAGCAATATGGTCCGGGGGTTAAGTGGATAAAATACGTTGTTCGGTATGCATTTGGCTGAAATGCCATGAGATGTGTAAAAAGAGTTTTCGAGAAACTTTTACAGTAATGATAAAGCTGACAGTTCAATCCATGACAAAGTAATAAAGCCCTAATGACATATTGATTTTCTGAATTATATTTTCTTGATTGTTGAGAACTTGAGCAGCTTGGTGATGGATTTCGCCCCATTTAAATACATTTTTTCTTAAAAATACTGCACAGAATGCTTTTGAGAAAAATTGGTTTGAGTTAAAAGCAAACTGCACATTCTATTTTCAATTGATTTATAATAATAGAGAGGTAAAGCAGCTTCCTTCTTGCTGGATTGTAATTTCATTTGAACTGAATAAGGGGGTACAACAGTTAAAATATTAAAGCGGAGTTCCACCCTATTTCTGTTCTCCGGGCCCCCAGCGTTGCTGATCGCAATACAATACATGTTTGGAATGTTGTTTGCATATTACCTGTAAGCTCAATATAGATCTCTGTTTCTGTTTTTCTTTCACGCGGCAATGTACGTCATATCCTGCTGCCTCCTTGGATTGTAAGGCCTCATTCAGACGAGGCGGAAGGTCTCTCTGCTGATCTCCGCTGAGCCGGTGGATGACAGGTCCCTCTCTGCTCACTGAGCGGGGAGGGGCCTGTCCAGCGCCCGCTGTCTCCTATGAAGAGATCTAATGAAAACAGACAGCTTTTCATCAGATCTCACCCAATCCGATCGCCATGGACGGATGGGGACATATCGCCATCCGTCTGATTTTAGTGGATCGGGTCGGATGTCAGTGGACATGTCTCCACTGACATCCGACTCTTACATTCGTAGTAGGAAATGGTGCAAGGCTCCACTGCCTGTTTCCCTCACTTCAAATGGTGGCGCCTGAACCCGATCCGATTGACAAATCGGCCCGGGCGGCCAACATCGCGGGCACCCTGGACAGGTAAGTGTGCTTATTAAAAGTCAGCAGTTACAGTGTTTGTAGCTGCTGACTTTAAAAAAAAATTACAGCTGCACCTCCGCTTTAAGACCCCATTCACACCCGAGCGTTTTGTAGCTTGAAGCCTAAAGTTACAAAACGCTGGAGGGGAAAAAAATATTCTCTATAGAGATGGTTCACATCTCCACTCCAAAACGCCTGAAGCCAGAAGCTCTAAAACGCCTGACACTCAAACAAGTTCTGGGACTTTTTTTTTAGGCAGATTTGGGCGTTTTTATGCTTTTTACATTTGCGACCTTTTGACCTGTACAAAAAAACTGTAAAAACGCCTCAAAAATCACGGTAAAATTGTGCAACTTTTTGCCTGAAAACGCCTATGCTCAGGTGTGAATGGGGCCTAACTTGTAAATTCTGTTTTGGGACCAAAAGAGCAGTATAAAAATACATAAAAAAAGGGCAGTCAGAATAACAATCACCAAATATATTATGTGCCCTTGGTTTGCTTTATAAAAGGCACCATAAGTAAGATATAGTCATTATTACCCTGCTGGTCCGCTGCCCAGATCGGAAACCAAAGAACCCCCAAATTCCTGTAAAGCCCTGTACGCACGGGCAAAAATCTTGTCAGGAAAAAAACTTTGTTTACAATTAGAGCTGAAACGATTAATCGATATTATCAACGATGTCAACGATTTTCATTATCGAATAATCGGTCCGCCCTTCCGCCCATTCAAAGCCGCGGCCTCAATTACCATTTGCCGCGGGCCCGCCGCGATCGAGCAGCGGGGGAGGTGGGGGTGCACGGAGGCACAGGATCGTGTGTCTCCGTGCGCCCCCACCACCTCCACCGCGCGATCGCCGCGGGTCCACGGCAAACGCTAATTGAGGCCGCGGCTTTGCGGCCTTGTGAAGTCCCAAGCTCTTCCTTCTGTGAGCTGGCACCATCTGGTGGTGGCCGTTTGACATTACAAGTTAAACAGCAACTGTAATGTAATTTTTCACTGCCATCTCCTTCCCTATAATTAGAACCCCCAAACATTATATATTTTTTTTATTCTAACACCCTAGAGAATAAAATGGCAATCGTTGCAATACTTTGTGTCACGCTGTATTTGCGCAGCGGTCTTACAAGCGCACTTTTTTTTTTTTATTAAAAAATAAAACAGTAAAGTTATCCCAATTTTTTTTTAGATTGTGAAAGATAATGCTACACCGAGTAAATTGATACCCAACATGTCACGCTTCAAAATTGCGCCCGTTCATGGAATGGCGTCAAACTTTTACCCTTTAAAATCTCCATAGGCGAAGTTTAAAAAAAATACAAGTTGCATGTTTTGAGTTACAGAGGAGGTCTAGAGCTAGAATTATTGCTCTCGCTCCAACAATCGCGGTAATACCTCATGCGTATGTGTTCGCTTCTGCGCACAAGCTCGTCGGGACGGGGCGCATTTTCTGGCTCCTAACTTTTTTAGCTGGCTCCTAGATTCCAAGCAAATTTGTCAAGCCCTGTCGTGAGGGATAGTGCCCCAGCATTGGTGTTCCCAGGAGGAATAGTGCCCCAGCATTGGTGTTCCCGGGAGGAATAGTGCCCCAGCATTGGTGTTCCCGGGAGGAATAGTGCCCCAGCATTGGTGTTCCCGGGAGGAATAGTGCCCCAGCATTGGTGTTCCCGGGAGGAATAGTGCCCCAGCATTGGTGTTCCCGGGTAGGAATAGTACTGCTGCAAAGTTGTGTAATGTTAATGTTAAACGTTTTTTAATCTGCCGTTTGAGTGTAACATGTTTTTTCATTATTACTGTTAAATAAACGAAAAAATTCCACATTACGTTTTTTTAATGATTTTATCCGATTAATCGAAAAAATAATCGGCCGATTAATCGATTATGAAAATAATCGTTAGTTGCAGCTCTATTTACAATACCAAAATAAAGCTCACCCAATATAACTGCTCCTGGACTTAGTGATGGGCTACCTCCTGTTACCTACCTGGTAAAGATTGGGCTGAATAGGGGGCTTCTCTTGGACCTCTTGTCTTACAATCCTGGTGCCTGATCAAAAGGTAGTTGCATAGCCAGGACACAAGCTGCAGGTCGTCAACAGTTGGGCATCTCAGACAGTATCAGGATACACGCAGATTTTAGCAACAGTCAGAAGGCAGAAAGCAGAGTCCAAAACACAGGCCTTAAGTCACAACGAGAAGACAAGGATCCAGGGACAGTTCAAAAACCAAGCTGAGTCATACACAAGAAAGCAGAAGTAGCAAATTAGGTTGCAGATTAATCAGTAACTAGCTGAAGACCACTCAGCAATCTGTCCTTGTCACGCTCCAGTTTATATAGGCCATTTGGCACCAATACTGGTGCCTGGCATGGCTGCGCATGCTGCTTAGTTTGGCCGCTTATACGTGCATGCATACATGCCCATCCAGTAGTGACCCTATGCACAGGACCACACACATGCACCCACACTGGTTTTCTTGTTCTTGCACTGAACCTTCCCTACATCCATTTGGAGAACTGGGGGGTTTTCATGTGTTTCCCTCCCACTCAAAATATTTCTCAGTCTCTTCCATCAGATCAGAGTGGCAGGAGAGTGCAGAGAAGGTAGGTATACCCTGTTCATGATATCTCAAAAATGGGGAATCTGTTATTTTGTTTAGATTTGTACCACAGTACAGTTGATGCAAGTATTTAAATGTTGAGATGCTGTATGTTAGAATTAGACTGGTTATAGTATAAAAATAGGTTCTTAACCACTTTACAACCTCTGAACGTCAAATTACGTCCTTGACTTTGCGCGGTGATATCTAAATGATGCCTGCAGCTACAGGCATCATTCAGATATCACGTCTTCAGCCGGCGATTCTGTGCACAATAAGAACGATCAAAGCGGCAGTTCCGCCGTTTGATCGTTCTTATAGGCCATTCAGTGCTTCTTCGGGCTCTCCCGTGCCATCGGGGGCCCGGAGAGAGAATCGGCCGAATCGGGGATATTTACATTCCTTGTAATAGGAATAAAAGTGATCAAAAATAAATAAAAATAAAGTGTAAAAATAAAAGAATTAAGTAAAAATAAAATTAAATATATATTTTTTAAAACGCCCCTATCCCCGGTAGCCCCTATCCCTGCATGCAAGTCCCGCTCACATATGTAAACGCCGTTCAAACCCCACATGTGAGGTGTCGCGTGCGTTAGAGCGTGTGCAACAATTCTAGCAATTTTAACCTCCCTGGCGGTGTTCCCGAGTCTGACTCGGGGTTAGATTTCTGTGCTACGATCGGTAACCCCGAGTCAGACTCGGGCTCGCCTCACAGCATCCACAGAGACTGTTTACTTACCTTCTCCGTGGATCCAGCGATGCATCCGCGCTGTGTGAGCGAGCGGGTGCTCGCTCGATTCACACAGCGTCCCTGCGCGCCGCCGATCTCCGTTCCTGCGACGTTACGACGCACGGGGACGGAGAACGGCGCCAAATTCAAAAATGTAAACAAACACAGTACATACAGTATACTGTAATCTTATAGATTACAGTACTGTATGTAAAAAATACACACCCCCCCATGTCCCTAGTGGTCTGCCCTGTGCACTACATGTCCTTTTATATAATAAAAACTGTTCTTTCTCCCTGCAAACTGTAGATTGCCCATAGCAACCAAAAGTGTCCCTTTATGGCAAAAATTGTTTTATAGCAGCTAAAAAACAGCGATAATAAATCAGAATCACTTGCAGAATTTAGCGATAGCGATTTGTGGGGAAATTCATCATAAAAAAAAAAAATAATGACAGCAAAAATTCTGCAACTGAGCAAATTTTAGTGATTTTGATTACATTATTGAATAATTTTTACTATAATTATATTATTATTTGTTATAATTTTTTAAAATTATTTATTATATTATAATTTAAAAATAAATAAATAAATCATACCCGGGATGCCTATTAGACTCTTGTTTGGATAGATTTAAGTGAGTTATTCCTAAGAATTACAAGCCTACAGTATAAAACGCCAAATTCCCTTGCAAATAATGGTACCGCTTTCAGCACCTAAAATCTGAAAGAATCGTACCGCCAGGGAGGTTAAAGCGTGACATGTTAGGTATCTATTTACTCGGCCGACATAACATCATCTTTCACAATATACAAACAAATTGGGCTAACTTTACTGTTTTGTTATTTTTTAATTCATGAAAACTTTTTTCCCCCAAAAAAGGTGTTTGAAAAATTATTGCGCAAATACCGTGCGGGGAAAAAAAGTTGCAATGACCGCCATTTTATTCCCTAGGGTGTCTGCTAAAAAAAATATATAATGTTTGGGGGTTCTGATTCATTTTCTAGCAAATAAATTGTGATTTTTACATGAAGGAGAGAAGTGCCAAAATAGGCCCGGTGGTTAAAGTGGAGTTTTCAGCCCACTGCTAAGTAGTCTTAAAAATGTTTGTGGATAGAAAACTGGGCATGGCCAAAGGGTGGTGATAAATAACGTGACTGGTCTGGAGTGGGGAATGGGGTATCCCAAGTCTTTGTCCTCGGACCAATTCTGTTTAATTTATTAATTGACGATATAGAGGTCGGTATTAGGGTTGAGCGAACCCGAACTGTAAAGTTCGGGTTCGGTACAGACTTTGTTTTTTTTTGTACCCGAACACGGATAATTGGAAAAAGTTCGGGTTCGGAGTTCGGCTATGTTACGGCGCGCTGCATGGCAGCCAATCGCCATTTGTTTTACTACTGTGACTAGGAAGCCATCACAGCCATGCCTACTAATGGCATGGCTGTGATTGGCCAGTGCAGCATGTGACCCAGCATGTGACCAGCCTCTATATCAGAGGCACACAGCACAGATCGTCAGTCTGCTTTAGCTAGGGTAGGGACAGGCTGCTGCTGATTGAGGGACAGAGTTAGTTAGGATTATCCTGCTTGAGAAATCTACACCAGCACCGTTTCTTTCTGTGAGATCTGCATCTTATCGTTTAGGGACTTTGCATTACATCGTTTAGGGCTCGTCAGTCTGCTTTAGCTAGGGTAGGGACAGGTTTGCTGCTGATTGAGGGAGAGTGTTAGATAGGATTATCCTGCTTGAGAAATCTACACCAGCACTGTTTCTTTCTGTGAGATCTGCATCTTATAGCTTAGGTCTAGGTTCCTGCTAATTTCTATAGGGACAGAAAGCTATAGGTGACTCTCTGCATATTTCACCAGCACTGCACCTGTCACCTGTGATATACTGTGTGTGTCCAGTGCATTGTTTAGGGACAGGTTCCTGCTAATTTCTATAGGGACAGAAATCTATAGATGACTCTCTGTATATTTCACCAGCACTGCACCTGTGATATACTGTGTGTGTCCAGTACATTGTTTAGGGACAGATTCCTGCTATTTGCTATAGGGACAGAAATATATAGGTGACTCTCTGTATATTTCACCAGCACCGCACCCATCACCTCTCATATACTGTGTGTGTCCAGTACATTGTTTAGGGACAGGTTCCTGCTATTTGCTATAGGGACAGAAATATATAGGTGACTGTATATTTCACCAGCACTGCACCTGTCACCTGTGATATACTGTGTGTGTCCAGTACATTGTTTAGGGACAGATTTCTGCTATTTGCTATAGGGACAGAACTATATAGGTGACTCTGTATATTTCACCAGCACCGCACCTGTCACCTCTCATATACTGTGTGTGTCCAGTACATTGTTTAGGGACAGATTCCTGCTATTTGCTATAGGGACAGAAATATATAGGTGACTCTCTGTATATTTCACCAGCACCGCACCTGTCACCTCTCATATACTGTGTGTGTCCAGTACATTGTTTAGGGACAAATTCCTGCTATTTGCTATAGGGACAGAAATATATAGGTGAATCTCTGCATATTACACCATATTACACTATTGTTGTATTTAAAAAACACCCATTTAGGGCAAGATCCTACATTTGATAAATATGAGGAAAACGTCAAATAAGGGACGTAGCCGCGGTCGTGGTGCTGCTGGTGGAGCTCCTGTTACAGGGAGAGGACGTGGTCGATCTCTGCCAGCTACACGCACAAGTGAAACACCTTTCTCAGGTGCGAGTAGGCGACAGAGCCTGCAGCGGTATTTGGTCGGGCCTAATCCAGCTCTACAAATGTTGAGGCCAGGAGCAGAACAGGCGGTACTAGATTGGGTTGCTGACAGTGCCTCCAGTTCCTTCACATTGTCTCCCAACCAGTCTTGTCCTGAAAGTTCAGAGTTGGCGCCTGCAGACGATGTCCACCATCAGTCTTTCACCTCACCCCCTTGTAAATCAGCCAAGCAGTCTGAGCCCCAAATCATGCAGTAGTCTCTTCTGCTTTTTCATGAGTCTGTTAGCATGTGTTCCCAGGGCCATCCACCTAGCCCAGTCCCAGAAGTGGAAGAAATTGAGTGCACCGATGACCAACCACTTATATTTCAAGATAAGTACATGGGGGGACCATCACAGCACATCTTGGATGATGATGAAACACAGTTGCCAACTGCTGCTGCTTTTGCAATTGTGCAGACCGACAAGGAGGGCAGTGGTGAAGACTGGGTGGAAGATGATGTGGAGGACGATGAGGTCCTCGACCCGACATGGAATCAACCTCATGCAGGTGACCTGTGTAGTTCGGAGGAAGAGGCGGTGGTCGCACAGAGCCACCAGCACAGCAGAAGAGGGGGCAGGGTGCCAAAGCAGAGCGTCTGTCCCCTAGACAGTACACCTGCTACTGCCCAACGCAGCAAGGGACCGAGCACACCAAAGCCAGGTCCAAGGAGTTTCCTAGCGGGAAGTGGTTTGCACGTTGTGCAATCAGAGCCTGAAGCGAGGCATAAACGTTCTTAACCTGAGCACAACCTGCATGACCAGGCATCTAAGTGCAAAGCATGAGCTGCAGTGGAGTAGACACCTCAAAAACCAAGAAAGGTCTCTGGCTCCTACTGCTTCCTCTTCTGCATCAGTCTCGGGCCTCTCTGCCTCTTCATCCACCTCTGTAGTGACAGTGCCACTTGCAAGCAACACTACCACCTGGGTCACCAAACATCTCCACAATGTCCCATGGAAGCGTTCAGCTCTCTATCTCCCAAACACTGGTGCGGAAGAGGAAGTACCCCCCTACCCACCCGCGATCCCTGGCCCTGAAAGCCAGCATTTCAAAATTACTGGCCTTTGAAATGCTGTCATTTCGTCTGGTGGAGTCGCAGAGTTTTAAAAGCCTGATGGCATTGTCTGTCCCACGTCGTGCCCAGCCGCCACTACTTTTATAGGCGAGCCATCCCTTCCCTGCACAACCAAGTGGGGGACAAAATCAGGTGTGCACTGCGCAACGCCATCTGTGCCAAGGTCCACCTAACTACGGATACGTGGACCAGTAAGCACGGTCAGGGACGTTATATCTCCCTAACAGCGCACTGGGTAAATGCAGTGGCGGCTGGGCCTGAGGCGGAGGATGAGGAGGAGGAAGACATGGAGGAGGAGGAACCATGTTCACAGCAGGATGGCATCCAGACCAGCTCATGGCCATCACTGGTGCGTGGCTGGGGGGATACAGAGGACACAGATGATACACCTCCCACAGAGGACAGCTTTTCGTTGCCTCTGGGCAGCCTGGCACACATGAGCGATTACATGCTGCAGTGTCTCCGCAACGACTGGCGTGTTTCGCACATTTTAACAGGTGCTGATTACTGGGTGGCCACGCTGGATCCCTGTTACAAGGACAATGTACCGTCCTTAATTCCCTCACTGAAGCGTGATCGCAAGATGCGTGAGTACTAGCGCACGCTGGTAGACGTGCTGCTGGTGCAATTCCCACCTGGCAGCGGGGACACAGTGGAAGCACAAGGCGAAGGCAGAGGAGGAGGAAGAGGTTGCCAATGCAGCAGGGGCACCGCCAGCACCTCAGAAGGCAGGGTTAGCAACATGGTGGAGCAGTATGTGTGCACACGCCTACATGTACTGAATGACGGCTATGCCCCTTAAACTTCTGGGTCTCCAAATTTGGCACATGGTCTGAGCTTGCCCTTTATGCCTTGGAGGTGCTGGCCTGCCCTGCAGCCAGTGTATTATCTGAACGTGTATTTAGCACGGCAGGGGACGTTATCACAGACAAGTGCAGCCGCCTGTCCAAAGCCAATGTGGACAAGCTAACGTTCATTAAAATGAACCAAGCATGGATCCCAGAGGACTTGTCCGTACCTTGTGCAGAATAGACACCGTGCCGGCCTTACCCAGCCATTGTTTTTTTTCTGATCTTTCCAGGGTTGCCATCTCATCCCTTTAAAAGCAAAAACATATTTATTACACAGGTTCTCTGGCTGATTAAGGTGCTGCTAATTAAACTCACTTGGTGCCTTATAGACATTAAATTAGCCCCAGAACCTGTGTAATTACTCTGTGTTCGGGTTTAAAGGGATGAGGTAGCAACCCTAGATCTTTCTCACTCTTTTGGGGTTTACCCTAATTTAAAAAATAAATCAATTAAAAACCAAAACCTGCTGTGTTGGCTACCTCCTCCTCCTCCACCGCCGCTTCCACCTACACCGCCACATCCAACTCAACCTCCTACTCCATATGGACCTCGTCCCTTCGTTTTTTAGAGGCATTTTACTAGTCAAAAGTCCGGGTCCCCATTGACTTCAATGGGGTTCGGGTTCGGGTCAAAGTTCGGGTCAAGTTCAGGTCCCGAACCCGAACATCCAGGTGTCCGCTCAACTCTAGTCGGTATAAATAGCTTGATCTCAGTTGTTGCAGACGACACAAAATTAAGCAGGGCAATAACTTCACATCAGAATATAGAAACTTTAAAGGAAGACCTGAATAAAATAATGGGGTGGGCAACTACATTGAAAATTAGGTTTAATGTTGACAAATTTAACCACTTCCATACCAGGCACTTACGCACCTTCCCGTCCAAGCCAATTTTCAGCTTTCAGCACTGTCGCAATTTGAATGACAATTGCGCGGTCATGCTACACTGTACCCAAATGAAATTGTTATCATTTTGTTATCATTTATCATTTTCCCACAGAGATTTCTTTTGGTGGTATTTGATCACCTCTGTGATTTTTTTGCGCAACAACTAAATAAATTTACTTTTTTCTGTAATTTTTTTTGGTAAATAAGTAAGTTTTCTACTTCGATTATGGGCACCGATGAGGTGGCACTGATGGGCACCGATGAGGTGGCACTGATGGACACTGGTGAGGCGGCACTGATGGGCACCGGTGAGGCGGCACTGTTGGACACTGATAGGCGGCACTGATGGGCACTGATAGGCAGCGCTGGTATGCGGCACTGATGGGCACTCATAGGTGCCACTGATGGGCACTCATAGGTGGCACTGATGGGCACTCATAGGCGGCACAGATGGGCACTCATAGGCGGCACAGATGGGCACTCATTGGCGGCACTTATGGGTGGCACTGATGGGTACCTATGGGTGGCACAGATGGGCACTGATAGGTGGGCACTGGGCATGGATGGGCACTGAGGGGTGGCACTAATGGACACTGGTGTGGCACTGATGGACACTGAGGGGTGGCACTGACGGACACTGAGGGGTCCATGTTGCCAGTCAGTGCCCATTTGTGTCAGACGCGAGTGAGGAAGAGCCATCAACGGCTCTTCCTGTTTACATCGTGATCAGCCGTGATTGGACATGGCTGATCACGTGGTAAAGAGCCTCCGCCAGAGGCTCTTTACCGAGAACGGAGATGCAGGGTGTCAGACTGACACCCTGCATCACCAACCGCCATGCTGTACACCCCCACGGACGCGCGCCAACATGAAATCCTGCAGGACGTCAATAGACGTCCAGTCAGGATTTCACTACCACTTCCCAGACGTCAATTGTCCATTAACCGGGCGGGAAGTGGTTAAAGTAATGCACTTGAGGGCTAAAAATATAAACGTTAAAAGTTACTCACTAGGGGGAGAACCTCTGGGGGAATCCAGGAAGAAGAAAGATCTGGGGGTTCTGGTAGAAGACACACAGAGCAGTAACATGCAATATCAAGCTGAAACAAGTAAAGCCAGTAGACTATTAGCATTCATAAAAAAGGGGATTTACTCCAGAGATAAAACGATAATCCTGCCAATTTATAAAACTCTAGTTCGGCCACATCTGAAATATTCCATCCAGTTCTGGTCACCAGTCCTCAGGAAGGATTGTGCTGGAGCTGGAAAAAGTCCAAAGAAGAGCAACAAAATGAATAAGCGTTCTGGATGACCTCAATTACGGGGAACGACTGCAAGCACTGGACTTATTCTCTTTGGAGAAGAGATACTTGGGAGGGGATATGATAGCGGTATACAAATACTTCAATGGTGATCCCAGCGTAGGAAGAAAACTTTTCAGTCTCAGAGAGTGTAATGCCACGTACACACGATCTGAAAATCCGACAAGAAAAGTCTGATGTGAGCAATTGTTTGGAAATTCCTACAGTGTGTATGCTCCATTGGACTTTTGCTGTCGGAATTTCCGCCAACAAAAGATTGAGAGCTTGTTCTCTATTTTTGCAACGGAAAAAGTTCCTATTAGTATTAGGCTGCAATTCTACTTTTAGGACAACTCCAGATTGTCTTCATCTTTTTTTTTATTTTTATGATAACAACCATAGCCTGTCCAGCTGTGACAGGACAGATGGAATAAACAAATTATTTCTTTTCTTTTATTTTTTACTTCATACAGTACTTAAAGAACCACACCAATGTTACTGTATTGAGTGCCAAGACCGGTTATGTTATCTCGCTGACATGTGATTTGTATCAAGATGTGACATAGAGGTTTACTGCGTCTTATAAGAAGATTAGCAGCAGAACAAAAACAAAAATCACAGTGTAAGCCAGGATTTGCAAAAAAGTCTAAAGATTACAGTTTAGTCAAATATTAGGTCACAGTATGACACGTATTATTACAGATGTTGTGGAACTGCTTTGAAATGATGTATTACTGCAGATATTGTTGAACTGCACTGAAGCGCAAGGAAATGTGTCCTTTTTTGGAACGGGACATTTCATATTTTTGTTGGGTGGTTGGGGCCCAATACATTTTTTGTACTACAGCTGCTTTGATACAACGCATCTGTGGCTTATTTAAATAAGAAAATAAAAATAAATCAAAGCTTCACTGTGGGTAGTTACTGTAGATACATTTATCGTCTGCTAGGTGTAGTGTCCTTGCTACAAGCCTGAATGTGACCATATTTTAGGTTTTATAAAAAGACTGCTTTAATACTAATAGCTAATATAAATAACAGATTTCTCCATCCACACAAATGAGGCGAATGGAGGTATACCCCCCGCTGGGACCTGGTATTCTGAAAGTTGCACTCGGTGTTGTCAGAATACACTAATCAGGGGCTATAGCTGAATGGCTGCAGCAACTGATTAAGGAACATTTTCCAACATGTCCCTTCAACAAAAGTCAATCAAACAATCAACTTCAGTTGAGCGGGAAAGGCCACAATTTTTTCGAAATTCGGACAGTCTCTGCTGAACCAGCCGAATTTCAGTTCCGAGGTAAGTATTTTATGGCTTTTCCCTAACAGGTGTAAAAAAAAAAAAAAAATGTTCTGCGGGTATACAGCCGCTTTAAATAGATGTTGTCTTGCAAAGTGAAGCACTCTAAAAGATCTCAAAAAGCAAAACATCATGCCGCAATCTAAAGATATTTAGGAACAGATGAGAAACATCCTTAGGCAAACCCCTATCACGTGAAGGGTTTGCCTAACTGTTAACAAATACAGACTGTCCAATTGTTGATATTTGAATGGGATCTCACGACGACTGCACTGGTGGATCAGGACCGTTAGAGGGTGTCTCCTAAATGGCTATAAGCTCAGTTTTCTTTTGATGTACAGTCACATAACAGGTGTGCTTTAGTTGTTTCAGGCAATACAAAAAACAAAATCATACATACAAAAAAGATACTGTACATTTCTGTAGACTGAAATTTCTTGTTCTCTGTGGCGGTTATCCATCTGGCCTGATTTTATTTATTACCAATCTTTGGAGAGACACTGGACCTTACTTTCCATTATTAAGCCTTTATCAACCAGAAGGTTAGAAGTTTGTCCTAATTTGTCCTAAAGACTGCAGAGAGAAAGCCGAGTCAATAATCCTCACCGTTTGAATTGTCTTGTTAACTGTATAGGGGAGGGGTAAAAACAACTAATCAGCATGTATTGAAATTTTAATAAATACTAATGCCTGATGCATCCTTGGGCTCAAAAACGTTGCTTTTACAGGTATTTGGGCTTTTTTCCCCCTTTAACCACTTAAGGACCGCCTCCTGCACATATACGTCGGCAGAATGGCACGGCTTGGCAGATCCACGTACAGGTGCGTCCTGTACTACTACCCAGCCGTGGGTCACGGGCACAAAGCTCCGGGACCGCGGGACTCGCGGGCCCGATCGCCGATGGAGTGCGCCGATCGGTCCCCGTAGCTGAAGAACGGGGAGAGCCGTGTGTAAATGGCTAATGGCCAGAATGCATTAAATAATTTAAAGGGGTTCTGGGGAACAGACATGTTAAGTACAATGATGTGAAAAAGTATTTGCCCCTTCCTCATTTATTTTTATATTTTTATATTTTTTTGCATATTTCTCACACTTAAATGATTCAGATCATCAAATGTACAAATCATTCAGGAAGAACAGAGCAAGAAGCACGATAATTGTGTAAGGTATAAGGCAACTGTTGGCTTGCAACCTGAGCTTCCACATACTGTACGTTATAAAGTATAAAAAATGAAGCAAAGATACAGTATATTCCCAGTGTGTAGGTGTCTATAGGAATATATGCTAGTAGAGAAGAGGAGGAAGAATAAAACAGTCTTGCACTCACGGTCCACAGTCAGGGGGGCTCAGTTTGTCAAGGGAGAGGGGAGAAAAAAAGGGGGTAAGAGGGGAGAGACCAGAATCATATGGGGAAAAGGGTAGGAGAAGAAAAGATTAAATGACAATAAGAAGGAATACATCAATAAGCCTCACCTATAATCTGGGAAAATTACAGGTCCGGATACTATCCCTTATGCCGCGTACACACGACCGTTTTTCATGACATTTTTTTAAAAACGACCGTGTGTAGGCTCCAGAGCATTTTTCATGACGTGAAAAATGGGCATTAAAAATTTAGAACATGCTCAATTTTTTCACGTAGTTTTTCACGTCGTAAAATGCGGTCGTGTGTAGGCTTTAACGACGTGAAAAAAACGTGCATGCTCAGAAGCAAGTTATGAGACGGGAGCGCTCGTTCTGGTTCTGGTAAAATTAGCATTTGTATTAGAGATAGCACATTTGTCACGCTGTAACTGAAAAGCACAAAGACTGAAAAGTGAGAATCGTCTCTCACCAAACTTTTAATAACACAAAATCAGCAAAAGCAGCCCCAAGGGTGGCGCCATCCGAATGGAACTTCCCCTTTATAGTGCCGTCTTACGTGTTGTACATCACCGCGCTTTGCTAGAGCATTGGTTGTGTGTACGCGGCATCACAGCTTCCATCAAACTAATTTTAATATTACACAAAGATAACCCGAGTAAATGCAAAATGCAGTTTTTAAATGATGATTTAATTTATTAAGGGAAAAAAGCTGTCCAAACCTGCCTGGCCCTATGTAAAAAAAATCGTTTTTTTAGAAAGCAGAGTTACATTTCACTTGCCACACCCAGGCCTGATTACTGCCAGACCTATTGAATCAAGAAATCACTTAAATAGAAGTTGTCTTGCAAAGTGAAGCACTCTAATAGATCTCAAAAAGCAAAACATCATGCCGCAATCTAAAGATATTTAGGAACAGATGAGAAACATAGTACTTGACAGGTATTAGTCTGAAAAGGGTTACAAAGTTATTTCTAAGGCTTTGAGACTCCAGCGAACTATGGTGAGAGCCATCATCTACAAATGGAGAAAACTTGGAACAGTGGTGAACCTTCACAGGAGGAGGGGACCACCAAAAGAACACAACGACTCATCGAGGAGGTCATTAACCACTTGAGGCCCGCGCTACCGGCAACAGCGCGGGCCTCAATATCCAACATGCCGTCATTTGACGGCATGTCATTCTGGCTTTCCCAGCGCGCGCTGTACAGCGCGCTGCGGGGAAGCCCTGTGTTGTCCGTGTCCCTTGGACACGGCCAATCACAGATCGCGGCAAACGGCCAATCAGAGCGGCCGTTTGTGATGCGATCTGTGGGCGAATGAGAGATGATCTCTCATAGATGATCTCTCATTGCCGGCTCACACAGAGACAATGTCCTGTCTCTGGAAGGGAGGAGCCCGATCTGTGTTCCTTCCTACATAGGGACACAGATCGGTCACCCCCCCCTTCCCCTACAGTTAGAACACACCTAGCATACACATTTAACCCCTTCCTCACCCCCTAGTGTTAACCCCTTCAATGCCAGTCACATTTATACTGTAATTAGTGCATATTTATAGCACTGATCGCAGAATAAATGTGAATGGCGCCAAAAATGTGTCAAAAGTGTCCGATGTGTCCGCCATAACGTCGCAGTACCAATAAAAATCACAGATCGCCGCCATTTCTAGTAAAAAAAAAATAATAATAAATAATAATTCTCTCCCCTATTTTGTAAGCGCTATAACTTTTGCGCAAACCAGTCGCTTATTGCGATTTTTTTTTTATTTTTTACCAAAAATATGTAGAAGAATACGTATCGCCCTAAACTGAGAAAAAAAAATGTGTTTTTTTTTTAATTGGGATATTTATTATAGCAACAAGTAAAAAATATTGTATTTTTCTTCAAAATTGTCGCTCTTTTTTGTTTATAGCGCAAAAAATAAAAATCGCACAGGCGATCAAATACCACCAAAAGAAAGCTCTACTTGTGGGGAAAAAAGAATGTAAATTTTGTTTGGGAGCCACGTCGCACGACCGCGCAATTGTCAGTTAAAGCGACGCAGTGCCGGAAGCTGAAATTTTACCTGGGCAGGAGGGGGGTGTAAGTGCCCAGTAAGCAAGTGGTTAAAGAATCCAGAACAACATCTGTAGAACTGCAGGCCTCACTTGCCTCAGTAAAGCTCAGTGTTCATGATTCAACAATAAGAACGAGACTGGGCAAAAATGGCAAAAGCCATTGCTGACCAAAAAGAACACAGAGGCTTGTCTCACCTTTGCAAAAAAATCTTGATTATCCCCAAGACTTTTGGCGAAATATTCTTTAGACTGATGAGAAAAAAGTTTATCTTTTTGGAAGGTGTGTGTCCTATTACATCTGGGGTAAAACGAACACAGTATTTCATAAAAAGAACATCATAGGAACAGTAAGGCCGTGTACACACGATCGAACATGTCCACTGAAACTGGTCCGCAGACCAGTTTCAGCGGACATGTTCGATCGTGTGTACGGCCTATCGGACCGTTTTCCAGCGGACAAAAGTTTCCAAACATGCTTAGAAACCTGTCCGCTGGAAACCTGTCCGTCGGACATGTTCGATGGTTAGTACACAAAACCATCGGACCAAAATCCCACGCATGCTCAGAATCAAGTCGACGCATGCTTGGAAAGCATTGAACTTCATTTTTTCATCACGTCGTTGTGTTCTACGTCACCGCGTTCTGGACCGAGGGGATTTTGGTCCGATAATGTGTAAACACATCAGACCAACAGACCACTTCAGCCTGGTCCGATGAAAACAGTCCGTCAGACATCGTGTGTACACGGCCTTAGACATGGTGGTGGTAGCGTGATGGTCTGGGGCTGATTTGCAGTTTCAGGACATGGATGACTTGCCGTAATTGATGGAATCATGAATTCTGAGCTCTACCAGAAAATCCTGAAGGAGAATGTCCTGCTATCAGTTTGTGACCTTAAGCTCAAGCACACTTGGGTTATACAGCAGGACAATGATCTGAAACATACAAACAAATCTGATTGAGATGCTGTGGCATGACCTTAATCGGGCCATTCATGCTGGAAAACTGTCCAAAATTCTGCAAAGAAGAGTAGGCAAGAATTCCTCCACAGGTCTGAGGATTTAAAATCCTGGTATTCTATCTTCTCCTCCAACGCTAACACCACCAGGAACACGGATCACTGTGTTCATCTAGTGAATCTATCCCCCACACAGTTAGCAAGCACCCCCTCGGGCTCGGGATTAGGGTGACCACATTTCCAAACTGCCATTCAGGGACAACACCCCCCCCCCCCCAATTTTTTTGGCAGATTTTTGGGGCAGGGGCGTATGAAATCAGCGGCCCATCCGCAAGATCAAAAGTGGGCCCTAGGCATCAAGAAGAACAACTGAGTGGTCAGGGGGGGCCACAGAGTAGTCAGAGTGGCAGTGGGATGGACGGGGGGACTGTGGGATGGACAGGGGGACCATGGGATGGATAGAGGCATACCTCCCAACTTTCTGAGATGGGAATGATGGGACACCTATTAGCAAAAATATGTAGGAGAATTATAAACAAAAAAAAACTGGTTAAACCCACAGGTGCTTTTTTACCACTACTATTCTTTGATATTGGCTCCTTTAGGGACAAACAAAGAGGGGCAGAGGGACAATGCCCTAAATGAGGGACAGTTTGTTCAAATCAGGAACAGCACAGGAGGGGGGGACTGAAGAACAGCACAGGTGGGACCAGAGGACAGCACAGGAGGGGGGGACTGAAGAACAGCACATGGTGGGGGACTGGAGAACAGCACAGGTGGGACCAGAGGACAGCACAGGAGGGGGGGGGACTGAAGAACAGCACATGGTGGGGGACTGGAGAACAGCACAGGTGGGACCAGAGGACAGCACAGGAGGGGGGGGACTGATAACCACAGCACAGGAGGGGGACTGATAACCACAGCACAGGAGGGGGGACTGATAACCACAGCACAGGGTGGGGGACTGAAGAACAGCACAGGTGGGACCAGAGCACGGCACAGGAGGGGGGACTGGAAAACAGCACAGGGTGGGACCAGAGGACAGCAGGGGGTTGGAGAATGAGGGGTGGGGTGGGAGAGAGCAGAGAAGTTACTGGGGAAGATCACAGAGGGGCCAGGAGAGTGTTGAGGGACCTGTGGGCAGCAGAAGGAAACTGGATAAGAGGGGCAGCATATAGAGGAACTGATGCCCTCCATGTTCTTCTTGCAGCCACTGAATGCCCGCTTTTCCTCCTTTACTTCCTGCAGGCATTCAGTGTCTGCAAGAAGAACATGGAGGGCATCAGTTATTTTATATGCCGCCCCTCTTATCCAGGTTTAGAGGGGAGCTGCATGCAGGGGTGGACTGACAACTCATGGGGCCCCCGGGCAATCGAAGGTTATGGGGCCCCTGGGCTTACTGATGGCCACCACGCCAGTAGGCAGTGCAGAGGCGGGGCAGCTAAAATCTCATCAATTACATCAAAAGCATGTCAGTTTCGGACATATCAGGGACAGATGTAAAAAAAAAACACTGATTTTTACATAATGTCCCTGGTTTTACTGAGCCTGGCAACCCTGATGGGGCCCCCTAGTGGCATGGGGCCCTCGGGCAGTGCCCGAGTGACTCAATGGTCAGTCCGCCCCTGGCTGCATGGACCCCCTGGAGTATGAGGCTGGGTTGCAATGGCGCCACCTGTAGTTACACCACTGCAGTGGAGTAACTAAAACATTTCTGGCAGTTTGAAGGAGCAATGAATGGAATGCTGGCAGGATTCTGAGGCTGTGATAGTTGCTGATGAGCCACTACTGAGAGGATTGCTTGGTACACAGAGGGGTAGGTGAAAAGGTGGCAGAACATGAAAGGCTGAGGGTGAAGGAGGAGGGGGGAGGGGGGCTGCTGCAGTGAGAGGCAAGAGACATTGAGCAGCTGGACAGGTCTGGGTGTGAGGAGTTATCATGTGTGCAGGGATGAGGGAAACATCTTCAGTTCTGAGGGGTTCATGCTGGGACCTGTAGTTCTTCACTTTTGGGGAGGGAGTCATATCCCCAAAAATGAAGGATTACAAGTCCCAGCATGAACCCTGCCCTGATATCTAGGGATGTTTCCTCCTTCCATGCAGGGTGTAATCTGTCATTGTCCTCTCCTGCCTAGTGCCGACCCTTATCTGCCGACCCTTATCTGCTTCCTCAGCCTGGAGCAAGCCTCTGAGTGTACTGTGCAGACACACACTAGAAGTGCTGAACTCTGACTGCTGGGAGAGAGCTGACAGGATTTTACATGGATGGATCTTTAATGCTGGTCAGTGCTTTGCATGTCACTTGCCTTAGTTTCGTTTCCTCTGTACACTGCAGTCTGTCTCAGTCTGTTTCTTCTGCATGCCGCTGCCTGGCTGGACTCCAGAACATACACAAGGAGGTGGGTGGAGCTGAACAGAAGGCGCGGAGGAGGAAGTTAAATCTCCTCCGCTGTGATAGGTCTCTGCCTCTCTCCTGCTCTGACGTCACTGGTTGCTACACGCCAAGCGGGCATCAGGTAGCAACCAGTTTGGGCACTGAGCCAGCAGTGGTGAATAAAGTAAAAAGGGGTCTCACTCTCTGTCAGCTAGGGGTCCACCACAGGCTGAGACAGAGATGATGCATGCAAAGGCTATTTTAGGGGGCATTAGATCGCCCCAGGCCAATTCCGGGACTCTGTATTGTCCCGTAATGAGTGTGCCCGGGACACGGGACACAAGTATTAATTAAGGGACAGTCCCGGGCAATCCGGGACACGTGGTCACCCTACTCGGGATACAGTTAACCCTTTGATCGCCCCTGATGTTAACCCCTGTCAATCCCAGCCAGTATCATTAGTACAGTGACAGTGCATATTTTTAGCACTGATCACTGTATTAGTGCCACCGGTCCCCAAAAAAGTGTCAGTTAGGTGTCCGATCTGTACACCGCAATGTTGCAGTCCCGCTAAAAATTGCTGATCGCCGCCATTACTAGTAAAAAATAAATAAATAAACATGCCATAACTATATCCCTTATTTTATATTTTGAGCAGGGTCCCAGTAATTGCACTGTCTGCAGGCAGGGCAGAATCAGATAACAGTGTTCACTGCTTCTTCCTCCTGTGTACATGCCGCGCTGCAACCTGCAGTATGGAGAAGAGGGAGGAGGTGGGTGGAGCCAACACGCTCAGTATAGGGGTGGAGAAGGTAAAAAAGCTCCGCTCTGATGGCTGGGGCTCTCCTCCACCTCAGCTGCTCTGACATGACCCAGGCGCTAGCAACTAGAGTGCAGGGAAAACTATAGTTCAAACCAGTGGTGCGGCTCCACCCACCTCTTCCGTCCTGGTCCACCCTGGCGTTATGACATTACACAGAGTCTCTCTCTCTCGGCGCCACTGATCAGCTGATGATACTGGTGTGAGAGAGAGAGACTTGCAGTCAGTCAGTGATATTTTCAGGGGGGGGGAATTCCCATGTTGCCCCCCCTCAGTGGATCTGCCCTGCCTAGAACGTGGCCTATGGTTGATCTGCAGCCCTGGGACATGGCCTATGGTGATCTGCAGCCCTAGGACATGGCCTATGGTGGATCTGACGCCTTAGGACATGGCCTATGGTGGATCTGACGCCTTAGGACATGGCCTATGGTGGATCCGCCACCTTAGGACATGGCCTATGGTGGATCTGCTGCCTTAGGGCATGGCCTATGGTGGATCTGCTGCCTTAGGACATGGCCTATGGTGGATCCGCCACCTTAGGACATGGCCTATGGTGGATCTGCTGCCTTAGGGCATGGCCTATGGTGGATCTGCTGCCTTAGGACATGGCCTATGGTGGATCTGCCGCCCTAGGACATGGCCTATGTTGGCTATACAGAACTTTGGCACTGTTAGCGAAGGCAACTTATGGTCTCATATATCAGGTCTCCTTTTGTATCCATGGCCATTCTGATGACATTAGAGAGCTCAGGTAACAGTGAATATCAGCTCAGGCAATTATATCTTTCTCATGAGCTGTTTTCAGGATGTTTAGTGCTGATCCTGAAAACATAATAAATAACATTCTTACATATTATTAACATAATTTCCATATCTAAAGCACAAGCAGTAAAACAGGCATTGCATGCCAGAAATATTATAAATGGACACATTAATATGCTATGTGAGCTAGCCTGCGGTTTGTTTCCTTTTCTGCATGCACGGTATAGAGCTGTTTGTTCTATTTTTACATTGAATGGATGTGGGCTTTGATAGAGAATTCATCCTACACATGTTACTTGCCGTAGTCTTGATTTTTACAATTTTCCCAGATGTGTAGAGAATAAGGTTTCTTAAAGAGGCAAGGTCAGTAAACGTATAAATCAGGGAAAAATTACAATCATATGAAACCTTTTTAGGGTTACATTAAAACTTTACCTATTGTTTATGTCCAGATCTCCCCTTCATAACCTCTATTTTTCTGAAATGTTAAAAAAACTAAAGCTATATAAGACAATGTCATTGATAATTTACAATATAGTCACCACACTGGTAGCTAGCATACTGTTTTTTGAAGTTAGAGACTCTTGACATTCTTAGCAAGCAAGTGGAGGCAGATGCCCACTAGCCATGGACGTTGCCTTTTCTAGTTCTAGGTGGCTGTCTGCTACTTACCAAAGAAAACAAACAAAAGAAGGGTTTCTTAAAGGGGTTGTAAAGGCTCATGTTTTTTCAACTTAATGCATCCTATGCATTAAGGTGAAAAAACACCTGGCAGTCACTGGCCCCCCTATTTTACTTACCTGAGCCCCTTCATCTCCTAAGCGGGACGCACCATCCTTCTCTCCATGGAGTCCCAGCTTTTATTGTATAGATTGATAGCAGTGCAGCCATTGGCTCCCGCTGCTGTCAATCAAATACAATGATGTAGGCGCTGGGGGGAGGGGCAGAGTCATACATTCGGCCCCTATGGACTCAGGAGCGTGTCCGCAATGTAACCCCTGGGAGAGCACTTCTAGTTCCTGCACTACTTTTGGCAACTTTGGGGAGCGATTTAAATAGACATCTGTGCATTAACCCGCACAGATGTCTTTCAAGTCGCCCACAAAGTCGGACTGAAATACGGCCTTGAAATTACGCGAGTTCAGATGAACGATTTCAAAGTCGTGTTCAGTGTGAATGAGGGCTTAAGCTTAGTCTAAAAAGCCAATTGTAAGAGGTGAGCAGTCAATGGCATTAACTTTGTTTCTGCCCTACTCATAGGACAGGGAACACCCCATTTAACCATTTTTTAAGCCCAAAAGTTGAATATATTGCAGCTTCTATTTTTCCCCCTCTGTTTTCAACTTGTGATCTGGCCAGTGGTCCCCACTCTGGATGAAGGAGCACAACAGAAAGCACCATTGTCACTCTGGGGGGAGGGGAATGTTAAATGTACTAACATATTTAGATACACTAACAAACTGAAACCAAACTCCAGCTCAAACTAGTTACACAAGCAGTTACAGCAACAATTGTTTTGGGGGTATAAGGCCGCGTACACACGATCGGTCAAAACCGATGAAAACGGACTGGAGGTCCGTATCATCGCTCCAAACCGGTCGTGTGTGTGCCCCATCGTTCAGTTATCCTTCGGTCAAAAAAAAGAGAACTTGCTTTAAAATTTAACCGATGGACGCCTAACCGATAGGTCAAAACCGATCGTTAGTATGCAAAAGCATCGGTTAAAAAGCCACGCATGCTCAGAATCAAGTCGACGCATGCTTGGAAGCATTGAACTTCGTTTTTTTCAGCACGTCGTTGTGTTTTACGTCACCACATTCTGACACGATACGTCACCACATTCTGACACGATCGTTTTTTTTAACCGATGGTGTGTAGGCACATCAGACCATCAGTCAGCTTCATCAGTTAACCGATGAAAACGGTCCTTCGGACCGTTCTCATCGGATGGACTGATCGTGTGTACGCAGCCTAAAAGTTTTACATGAATAAATAAAAACTGATAATTTGTTATTATTTCAGATTTTCGAGTTTTTGAATTTCCAAATTTTTGAATTTCCGAATTTACAAATTCTTGAATTTACCAGTTTATGAATTTTTGAATATTTAAATTTACAAATATTCAGAAAAGTTTGTTAAATGGTTTTTCGTTATTTTGGATATTTCCGAATGAAAGAATTCGTCGGAATGAAAGGAATTGCAGATGTCCACTCCTATGTAATCTCCTGATCAGTAAATTGATGGACGGTAATGTAAAGATAAATCTGAGACAGAATTTTAAAATACATTTTCTTCCGCACATATGTGGAAAAAAATATGTTTTTATATACTTGCCTGGAGTTCAGCTTAATTGCTATGCTCCTTTTTAAAAAGCAACTCTTCTTAGGATATATGGCAGTCAAGTGACTGATAAACCAGCTTATGGAACAAAATAAGCCTCAGGCATTCACAAGCTAATTAATACACACTCTATGTTAAGAAAGTAAATATACTGCAAACATCAGCGCACTTTGTGGTGATATGCCGTATCAATTACTTTGAGTGGCTCTAATGTTATTTGGAGTTTGTAACAAGATCACCAAATGAAGTTTAATCATAAAAATATTAATACATGGCACATTCCTTCCCTTATGTACTTTCATGTTCTTTCTTGATAATTGCAACTAATTACCATAAGAGATTTTAATTGGATCTTCTAGCTGACAGCTTGGCAGTTGGAGAGCCCACGCTATCTCAGCGAATGCATTTTTGCACTCATGTAAAGATACAGCTAAGACAGATGCAGCATATAAGACTGTAAAATCTTAAAGTAGAACTTTACAAATGCCTTAAAAAGTCCTGTTTGCATTTTTCGAGAAGCCATGTGAGGGACACAGCAAACATGTGGAAGAAGGTGCTCTGGTCAAATAAGACCAAAATGTAACCTTTTTTGGCCTAAAAGCAAAACACTATGTGGGGCAGAAAACTAACACTGCACATCACCCTGAACACACCATCCCCGCTGTGAAACATGGTGGCGACAGCATCATGTTCTGGAGATGCTTTTCTTCAGCGGGGACAGGGAAGGTGGTCAGAGTTGATGGGAAGATGGATGGAGCCAAATACAGGGCAACATTAGTAGAAAACCTGTTAGAATCTACAATAGACTTGAGACTGGGGCAGAGGTTCACCTTCCAGCAGGACAACGACCCTAAACATGCAGCCAGAGCTACAATGGAATTGTTTAGATCAGGGGTCTCCAAACTTTCTAAGCAAAGGGCCGGTTTACGGTCCTTCAGACTTCAGGAGGGCCAGATCGTGGCCAGCGGCATCAGTAGGAGTAAACATCACCTCATTTGGTATTAGGTTAGAGGAATAGTGCCCGATAATTGGTATCATAAGGAGGAATAGTGCCCTATTATTAGTGTCAGTGGTAGAAATTATGCTCCATTGTTGGTGTTTGATGGCAGATTAGTGCCTTGTATCAGTGGGAGGATTAGTGCCCCAAGGGCCGGATAAAAACAAGCAAAGGGCCGCATCTGGCCCCCGGGCCGCAATTTGGAGACCCCTGGTTTAGATCAAAGCTTAATCGTGTGTTAGAATGGCCCAGTCAACGTCCAGACCTAAATCCAATTGAGAATCTGTGGCAAGACTTTTGTGAAAATTGCTGTTCAGACTCTCCATCCAATCTGACGGAGCTTGAGTTATTTTGCAATGAAGAATGGGCAAAAATGTCACTCTCTAGATGTGCAAAGCTGGTAGAGACATCCCCAAAAAGACTGGTGGCTGTAATTGCAGTGAAAGGTGGTTCTATACAGTATTGACTGAATACAAATGCATGCCACATTTTTCACATATTTATTTGTAAAAAATTTGAAAAACCATTTATATTTTTTCTTCCATTTAACAATTATGGGCCAGATTCAGGTAGAGTTAGGCTGGAGTGTCCATTGATCCGCCAGCCTAACTGTCACTTTAAGCCGGCGTTTTTGTTTTCTGTAACCAGAAAACAAGAAACGCCGGGTTGGAGTTCCGATGCGATCGGCGCAATTGAATTTCGCCATCGCAACGTTACTTCAACTTAAAAATGGCGCCGGGGGCGTTCCCGCTGATTAACGCTGAAAAAATATGTTAATCAGCGGGAGTCGGAAATTCACGATCTTTTTCGGGCGCGACGCAGTGAGTTTACGACGTTTCCGGGAAGCGATACGCGACGTAAAGATAAAGCAGCCCCCTAGTGGAGTATCCTATGTTAAGTATAGGCGTCGTCATCGCGTCGGAAAAAAAAATAATCGCGTCGCTTGCGTAAAACGTTCATGAATGGGGATGTGACGTCATTGACGTTCACTGACAGAATTTGGAGCATGCGCACTGGGATGCATTGACACTCGACGCATGCGCAGTACGTTCGCCGCGGGATCGCGCATAGTTTAAATAATACACGCCCCGTACCCGCCCAATTTGAATTCCGCCGGCTCATTTGCGATGCGCTGCCGCAAATTTAGGAGCAAGTGCTTCATGAATAACAGCACTTGCTCCTAAAATTTCGGCAGAGTAACGTAAATGAGAAGCGTTACTCCAGAGCAAAGATGCTCCCATCTACCTGAATCTGGCCCTATGTGTCCCTTTGTGTTGGTCTATCACATAAAATAAATTTACGTTTTTGGTTGTATCATGACAAAATATGGAACATTTCAAGGGGTATGAATACTTTTGTAAGGTACTGTATATAAAAACAAATTGTTCCATGGACCTGTTACTTTACAACAAATGACATAAAAACTCATGCCAGCCCTCATGAAAATGCATGTTAAATACACATCAATGCACATACATTATCAATGCAATGGAATGCGTTTTTATGTGCAGTATGGTGTGGAAGGACCCTAAATGATGTATTAATGATTACAGAGCTGCATTGGTTGGTGTACACCCGTGTAATAACATTGTACTTCTGCTCTTATATACTGCAGTTCTGGAATGGCTTTCTCACATAACAACATAAATTAGTGGGATTGCTTCAACGGCAATAAGTTATTGATTTTTCTGTACCATTGAGACAAAATGCCTCACTATGTTCCCATTGGAAATGCCAGCTGCTGTAATGAATTATTTGAAGAACAAGCTACAGTGCTAGCCTGGACATTGCCCTTAGCTTTAGCAACAATCATTAGTGGCAAATGTATCATTTAATGCAAGAGTTATGTCCCCCACTGCTTCATAAAGTTTTGTTCCTGACCGCGGTTGTAATATTCATGTTTTACTTTAGGGCACGGAAAGGCTATGGAAATCAATACACTTGTTTTATTAAAGAAAAATTAAGAGCTAAGTAGAAAATATAACCCTGTAGTCTTGTATTGTTAACATTACTGAACAGTAAGGCCGCGTACACACGATAGGATAGCCAGAGGACAGCGGTCTGATGGACCGTTTTCATCCGTCAAAACCGATCGTGTGTGGGCCCCATATGTTATTTAACCTTCAGGTAGAAAAAAGCCAACTTGCTTCAAAATTGGGTTTGGTTAAAAATCCACGCATGCTCAGAATCAAGTCGACGCATGCTTGGAAAAGCATTGAACTTCATTTATTTTAGCACGTCGTTGTGTTTTATGTCACTGCGTTCTAACACGATCGTTTTTTTAACCGATGGTGTGTAGGCACATCAGACCATCAGTCAGCTTCATCGGTTAACCGATCGGATGGACTGATCGTGTGTACGAGGCTTTAGTCCTCCATGGGACGTCTTTTGGAGGAAAATGCAGCTTATAAAATGCGTCCAAAGCTGTGCATTTATGTATGTTTATGCATATTTATACAGTATATGTTTGGGGTTAAAGTATGCTATTGGCCAGAATATTCATTTATTTTGTCCATCAGAATGTATTAACGTGTGAACACGCGTCTAGTGTTAATGCGCATTTGGCTTTCTTTTGCCCAAACGCTCCTCTTCTGAACACACAAGTCATGGGTGTTTTTTCTGCCTCTAAACGCTCCGGCCTTTAAGCAACCTTTAGGCTCCATGCACACTGAAGCTGATAAACTGCAGTTTATTGGCGTTTTGGCTTTTTTTTTTAAAGCCCATAAACTGAACTCTATGTTAGCCTATGTGCCAGATTCTCATAGATTTGCCCTGGCGTAGCGTAAGCCATTTACACTACGCCGCCGCAACTTAACTGAGCAAGTGCCGTATTCTCCAAGCACTTGCTCCGTAGTTTGCGGAGGCGTAGTGTAAATGGCCCAGCCTAAGGCCGCGTAATTCAAAGGGGGCGGCTTGTATTTAAATTAAGCGCGCCCCCGCGTCGATCGAACTGCACATGCGCCGGCCGGGGAAAAAGCCCAGTGCGCATGCTCCAGCTCACGTCGGAAAGCGTAGTTGAAACCGACGTCAAAACGACGTGATTGTCACTTACGCAATGCCCTATTCGCAAACGACTTGGTAAAACGACATAACCGACGGAAAAAGCCAACGTTGACCCGACGCCATACTTAACATGGCATCCGATGGCACCCGACGGCATCCGACGGTACTGTGTAAGGTTACTCCACATATTAGCTGGGGTAACCTTACGTGTACGAAAAAGACATAGGCATAGGCAAATGAGAAAACAACGTAAAGGCCACCTAGTGGCCGGAGTTGTCATTACATCTACGATCCGCAAGTGTAATTGTATTTCACTTGTCGGATCTTCACCCGTATCTATGCCTAAGTGATTCTAGGAATCACTCGCATAGATACCCGGGGAAAAAAACGGCGATACCCCGTCGTAGCGCCTCTGAGAATCTGGCCCTATGTGTCCATGCACACCTGGCCGTTTTTCAGTGTTAATGAGCTTTGGAGTTTATTGGCTTTTTTCTGAACGCCCAAAATTTGCGTTCAAAGTGCTGTTTTTTGGCAGGAAAAAACGTTGAAAAACGCTAAAA
Organism: Rana kukunoris; assembly: GCA_029574335.1. Taxonomy (NCBI): domain Eukaryota; kingdom Metazoa; phylum Chordata; class Amphibia; order Anura; family Ranidae; genus Rana; species Rana kukunoris. The sequence continues at coordinate 145,135,799 of CM056049.1, forward strand.
ACTGCTCAAAAACGCCGGCGCCAGCGTTTCCTTGCATTTTTTTATCCATTGTAAAAAAAAAAAAAAAAAAAGCTGATAAAAGCTACACTGATAAACACTGATTAAAGCTATTGCAAAAATGCTAAAAAACGTTGCAAGGCTCCCTGCAAAGCTACTGGCGTTTTTTTATAGCTTTTATCAGCTTCAGTGTGCGTGGAGCCTTAGACCCCTTTCACACAAAGGTAGTTTTTTGTTTGAATATTTTATTATGTTTACATAAAGCATAACAAAGTTCATAAGAATAGTACCATTCATATTAGTACAATACAATGAAAATAATAAAATGCAAAAAAAACATCTATAACTATGCTTCTCTCATGAAGTATATAGAACCAAATGTAAGGAGTATTCCTTATGCCGCGTACACACGACCGTTTTTTTGGGTTGGAAAAAATTAAGTTTTTAATGGTCTAGAAAAAAACAATCGTTAAAACGGCCTCGCCTACACACGATCGTGAAAAAAAATGCTTTAGCAAAGCGCGGTGACGTACAACACGTACAACGGCACTATAAAGGGGAATTTCCATTCGGATGGCGCCACCCTTGGGGCTGATTTGGTGTTAGTAAAAAACGATTTTCGCTTTTCAGTCTGTTACAGCGTGATGAATGTGCTTACTCCATTACGAATGCTAGTTTTACCAGAACGAGCGCTCCCGTCTCATAACTTGCTTCTGAGCATGCACGTTTTTTTCACGTCGTTAAAGCCCACACACAACCATTTTTTATGACGTTAAAAACGTTGTGAAAAATTAGAGCATGTTCTAAATTTTTAATGCCCATTTTTTACATTGTGAAAAATGCTCTGGAGCCCACACACGATCGTTTTTAATGACATAAAAAAAAAACATTGTTTTTTACAACCCGAAAAATGGTAGTGTGCATAATGCCGCGTACACACAATCGGTCAAACCGATGAGAACGGTCTGATGGACCGTTTTCATCAGACCAAACCGATCGCGTGTGGGCGCCATCGGTTATTTATCCATCGGTTAAAAAAAAGCCAACTTGTTTTAAATTTAACCGATGGATACCTAACCGATAGCAAAAAAAATATTGTTTGTAAGCACGACCATCGGTTAAAAATCGACGCATGCTTGGATTAAACTTAATTTTTTTCAGCACGTTGTTGTGTTTTACTTCACCGCGTTCTGACACAATCGTTTTTTTAACCGATGGTGTGTAGGCACGACTGACCATCAGTCAGCTTCATCGGTAAACTGATGGAAAAATCCATCAGACCGTTCTCATCGGTTTGACCGATCAGGTGTACAGGGCATTAGTGTTACATTTCAGTTATCATAACAATTTAGTGATGTTATTCTAGCTATCATATATAATCAAGATAGGAGATTATAAAATAATATTTCGTTATAGCGAAAATTGAAGAAGATAGCTCTTGCCCCAAGTTTTTAGGCGTTTTAGCGCTAGAATTAGCACCTGTAAAGTCCCTGAAAACTGCCTTCCATGCTGCTCAAATGTAAAAGTCTGAATGCTTTCACACCCGGGGGGTGCGCTTGCGGAACATTGGAAAAAGTCCTGCAAGCAGCATCTTTAGGGTGGGTTGGGAGAGCTCCCAAAATGCCCCTGCGCCTTAAAAGCACTTCAGAAGCACCGCAACACAGGAGCTTTTAACCCCATCTTTGGCCGATAGCGGGGGTTAAAAGCTCCCTGCTGTGGCCGAAAAGCACTGCTTAAAAAGCGCTAAAGTGCCGCTAAAATGAGGGGCGCTGTAGCGCTAATGCTTGGGCAGCCCCAGTGTGAAAGTAGCCTTAGCCTAGGTTTACAGTGACAGTGGAATTGAAATTGTGTGAGTTCAGCTCAACTTGTGCAATTTTATACCCGCATGTCAGTTCGAATTCAGGGGTGATTTCAGCGACATCTGTGCGGGCTCCTGCAATGATGTCTATACAATTTACACCTGAAGTCGCCAAAAGTAGTACAGAAACTACGTTTGGGAATCAGTGCAGCGCCGCAAAGTCGGCGTCACACCAATTTGGACGGTGCCATTGCCGGCAATGGCCGCAAATTTGGCATGCGATTTGACATGTAAAATCGCATGCCAAATCACTTCAATGTGAACCTAGGCTTAAATTCCTATGTGTGCATGGACACATAGGGGGTTATTTACGAAAGGCAAATCCACTTTGCACTACAAGTGCACTTGGGAGTGCAGTTGCTGTAGATGAGAGGGGGACATGCAAGTAAAAAAAAAACCAGCATTTTAGCTTGCACATGATTGGATGATAAAATCAGCAGAATTTCCCCTCATGTCAGATCTACACCCTGAGGCCGCGTACACACGAGGAGATTTATCCGATGAAAACGGTCTGACAGACCGTTTTCATCGGACATGTCTGCTGGGCTATTTTGGTTTGATCTGTGTACACTCGATCAAACCAAAATCCCCGCGGACAGACACCGCCACGTCACCGAACCAGGAAGTAAAATACTTCCACGCATGCGTCGAATCCATTCTAACCAGCGGACATGTCGGACAGACGGGTTTCCAGCAGACAAGTTTTAAAGCATGCTTTAAAACTTTTGTCTGCTGGAAACTGTCTGCTAGCCCGTACAGACGATTAAATCTGTCCGCTGAAACTGGTCTACGGAAAGTGGATTTGGCTTCCGTAAAGAACCCCCAGAGGCTAACTTAGAGAGGTGCAGTGGTTTAGTTTTATTCATAGTCTTTTGACTAAAATGCCTTTTTATTTTTAGTTGTATTTTAGTCATCTGAATTGTTCACATATTTCATACTGTGGGGAAAATAATTATTTGATCCCTTCAGATTTTGTTAGTTTATCCACTTACAAAGAAATTCATTTCATAGGTGTATTTTAAATTGTAGAGATAGAATATCAACCAAAATCCAGAAAAAACACATGATACAAGTACAAAAAAGGAAAAAACACCTGCGCCTGGATACACAGACTATCGTATCACTGTGTGCTGCTGCTGTCTAGTATGTCCAACAAAGGGTTGATCAGAATTAGGCAGCACTTGCTATACCATATGAACTATGCTAATACGTGCCACAAATAATATTACTGTAAACATCAATAGTAAATATTGCACATAAGTGATTTTTTTTTTAAATAAAGTTACAAGTGCAAAAAAAAGTCTTTAGTGCAGTCTTGGGCACTGTATGTTAAATTCCCAGGGTTCCCCCTATATATTCCACCATGTGCTGTAATGGTTGCACAACGCACTCACCAGATGTCAGTGAGTCAACAAGACTTGTAGGTCTCTAGAGGGACCTATTTCTTGATTCCTGGTTGCTCGCAAGGGTCCTTGCTTCTCCACATTGCAATCTAGAACATACTTGATTGCAACAGGGAGAAGCAAGGACCCTTGAGAGCAACCAGGGGACAACAGGAATCGACATGTCTTGTTGACTCACTAACATCTGATGAGTGTGGTTTGCAACCATTGGTGGAATATACAGGGGGAACCCTGGGAATATAACACAAAGCACCCAAGACTGCGCTAAAAACTTTTTTTGCACTTGCTTTGCTCTATATCACTTTATTTGAAATTTTTTACACTTTTGTGCATTATTTACTATTGATGTTTACAGTAATATTATTTGTGGCACATGAAACAAATGTTATAAATTGAGTTGCAGTTCATTCAGTGAGTAAAATAAGTATTTGATCCCCTACCGACACACAATAATTCTGTCTCCCACAGACTGGCTACAGTATGTGTTCATGTGGTACACAGATTAGTTCTGTCAATTTAAGAAGGGGTTCCTAATGACAACCCTTATGCCGCGTACACACGATCGGTTTGTCTGATGAAAACGGTCTGATGGACTGTTTACATCAGACAAACCCATCGTGTGTGGGCCCCATCAGTTTTTTCCCATCCTGTTTTAAAATTATCTGATAGTTTAAAAAACGATCAACTGTGGGGAAATCCATCGGTTAAAAATCCATGCATGCTTAGAATCAAGTCGACACATGCTCGGAAGCATTGAACTTAATTTTTCTTAGCATGTCGTAGTGTTTTACATCACCGCGTTCTGACACAATCGTTTTTTTAACTGATGGTGTGTAGGCAAGACTGATGAAAGTCAGCTCCATCGGATATCTGATGAAAAAATTCATCAGACCGTTTTCATCGGATGAACCAATCGTGTGTACAGGGCATACATTTCTTTGTAAGTGGGCAAACTTACAAAATATGCAGGGGATCAAATAATTATTTTCCCCACTGTACAGTATATCCTATCTATAGCAGAGTGGAAAGACCTAATGAACAACATGATGGGCATGGAACAACTTACAGCCGTAAATATAGGCAACTTCTAAAACATTTGGTCCACCTGGACAATCCATAAGGAGTCTATGCAGATTAAGACCCTAAAGGCCCTAAAAGTCTACAATAACATGTCTTACTTAATTTAAAGTGGATGTAAACCCAAAAAAAAAAAATTTTTTTTTTGATGTCACAATGTAGAGTATAAGATTTCCTATCATCTGTGCCCAGTCCTGCCACACAGAGTTAATCCAGCGCTGAGTAATCCTCTTTTAAAGTCCAGTGCAAATTAACCGGACTTCAGATAAAAACCTGCCAAATTAGGTTAAGTCCGTTTCTCTGTTATTGCTTTCAGTAACAGGTTATTTACAAATATAGCGTGGACATGTTTATCATAACAAGAGGTGATCCAAAGTTCATTGTATATTACTAGGATGTGTTATGATGTTGTATCACCTCATGTTATGATAAACAAAACATAAGATATGATAAACATGTCCTAGCTATATTTGTAAATAATCTCTCACTCAAAGCAAGAAGAGAGATTCCGGACTTTTTGATTTAGGCAGGGTTTTATCTGGAAGGCTGTTCGTTTTCACTGAACATAGAAGAGGATTACTCAACGCTGGATTAACTCTGTGTGGCAAGACTGGGCACAAATGATAGGAAATATTATACTCTACATTGTGACTTCAAAAAAAAAATTTTTTTTGGGGGTTTACATCCACTTTAACCCATTTTGTTACAGATAACTAGACCAGAAATATGCCATTCTCACCCACTATTTACATACTGGTATAACTCCTTTTCCCTTTTTATTAGACCAGTAAAGCCTTGGATTGCAAGCATAATTCGTTCCAGAAACATGCTTGTAATCCAAAGCACTTGTATATCAAAGCAAATTTCCCCATAAGAAATAATAGAAACTCAAGTGATTTGTTCCACAACCATTTATTCATAAGTCCTTCAGTTTATAGTCCATATAAAAAGATAATAGCAATGTTGTGTATATCAGGTCAAGATGTATTAAACAGTTTTGCTTGTCTTACTAAACGCTCTCAAACCAAGTTACTCTCAAACCAAGGATTTGCTGTACTGGAAACATTAGTGTGCATACTATACTACTATGTATATGTAAGCGAGTGAGTGAGTGAGTAACTTATATAGCGCTACAAATGCGAACTAAATCGCCTCAAGGCGCTGTAACCAATGTGAATGTCTAACGATGCTTCAGAAAAGATGGGCATTCCATAACCGAGGTCCTTGGACAGCGAATCTTCGTTCTCCTTTTGTTTTGTAGCGAGATTTGGTGATGTGGAGGAGGTTCTGATTTGTTGATCGGAGGACCCCACTTGGGGTGTAGTGTTTTATTTTCTCACATAGGTATTGCGGCGCGATTTCTTTGCATGCATTTGTGGGTGAGGCAGAAGGTCTTTAATGTCACCCGGTCCTTTACGGCTAGCCAGTAGACGGTCCTCATGGCTGTGGAGATTGGTTCCCACATTTTTTTACCCGCTGGTATTTCGGTAGTCCTAGGTAGAGGGAGTTTGCGTCGTCGAGTCTGGAATTGATGAGTGTTCCCACTTCTTCTGCTGTGTCTTCTTTACGGACGAAGGGGATGAGTCTGCACAGCAAGCGGAGAAGATAGTGAGATCTGCTGACCAACGATCCTATTTGTGCGTCCATAGACATGTCGGAGTCAAAGATATCTCTGAGGCTTTTTACTTTATTGCTAGGGGTGATGGTTTGTTCAAAGATGGTCGGAGGAACCCAAGTCGTCCTAGAATTAGTCTTTCGGTTTGCGTGTACCGTGTTTCCCCAAAAATAAGACCGGGTCTTATATTAATTTTGGCAAAAAAACACTAGGGCTTATTTTCAGGGAATGTCTTATTTATTTATGGTATGTACAAAAAAGTTTCTCCCCCTGTCAGCTCAGGAGTCAGCATTGTGAAATTCTGTAATCCCCAAAATAAGCCTTAGTTAAATACCTTGTAAAATTCTGTAATCTGTTTTGTAAAAAGATTATATATAGTGTAATGTGTCTACTTGTGTAAATTTTATTGTGGAAAATAAGATATTTTCCACAATAAAATTACACAAGGAGACACACTACATTAATATATACACACACATATATATATATATATATATATATATATATATATATATTTTGTGTGTGTATATATATATATATATATATATATATATATACATACATACACACAGTATATATATATATATATATATATATATATATATATATATGTATGTATATATATATATATATATATATATATATATATATATATACATATATATATATATACATATATATATATATATATATATATATATATATATATATATTTTGTGTGTGTATGTATATATATATATATATATACATACATACACACAGTATATATATATATATATATATACACACACACAAAATATATATGTATATATATATATATAATATCTTTTTACAAAACGGATTACACAATTTTACAAGGACTTTAACTAGGGTTTATTTTCGGGGTAGGGCTTATATTGCGGCCATTCCAGAAACTCATGCTAGGTCTTATTTTAGGGGTAGGGCTTATATTCGGGGAAACAGGGTAGAAGGAGCAATTCTGTTTTGGATCCATTGAGTTTGAGGGAGCTCTCTGTCATCCAATTATCTATCAATGTCAGACATTTTTCCAATCCAGGATATTGGTCTTTTTTGTTGGTGATGTGGAGATAAAGTTGAGTGTCATCCACGTAAGAATGATAGAGCAGGTCCTGTTTGCTGCTGATTGCGAGGAGTGGGCGGAGGTAGATGTTAAAGAGCACTGGCGACAGGGGTGATCCTTGTGGGACTTCACATTTAACGGTTCGGCCTTCTGAAGTGAAGGCTCCTAGTTTGACTGTCTGAGATCGACTTTCCAGGAATGATGCAAACCACGGTAGATCCGAAACTGCGACTTATGTCTTATGTATTATGATTAGAATGCAACTTGAATGCAAGTTCTGTATATTTGTTTTGTATGTTCCTACTAAAATACAATAGAAATAGAAAGAGCAAAGTACAGCAACCAATCAAAAGTCACCTTTTATTGTTTTGTGATCAAACTGATAAGAGTAGTCCGATTGGGTGCTATTTGCTTCTATTGTTAGCAATAATAATTGCTTTTTGCACTGAAAAACAAATATTTCCCAGACATTTATATTATGTTTTGTGTGACTTATGAAGCCTAGTATATTCTTTTCTTACTGATATTTGGGCTTTTATTTGTATTAACACTATTAATCTGCTGCACTCGTAAGGAAAGCTTCTTAAAGAGCAACTGCAGTTGTAAAAAAAAAAAAAAAACGTTGCCAATCTTCCCTCCAACCACTTTGCATATTATTTTGTATATATTGTGATTCTGTACTTGCCAAATATGCTGCAGAAATCTTCCTCTGGCTGCAACTATTTTAACTGTGGGCAGCTAAAGCTGCTGCCTGTTCACTTTATGAATTTACACCGACACATAGAGGCACACCTCAAGCTCTGCAGCTCTCATTGGCCCTCATATGACTCACCCCCCCCTCCCTTCCTGGCAAACTCTCATAAGAGAGAGAGAGAGAGAGAGAGCTGTGCATGATGTCATAAGCCTAGGCTTTTTACCAGACAAGAAACAGGAAGTGGGCTGTATAAAATATTTACTCGCAGAAAAAAAATGTTTTACTATTCATAGTTAAAACAACAAAGGCAGAAGATTTAATAGATGGAAAGATGAATTTTTTTTTTGAAGTTCAATTGGCAACTGTAGAATTATTTGAGGGGGCACGTTTATGAGTATGATTGGAGATGTGCACATTTACATGTATCTCACAGTTGTTGCTGTAATTATCCCTGTCTATCACAGATATACAGCTGATAATCACAGGTAGTCAGTGTAACAGGAGGGCCCGTGGAACCCAGCTCCCCATGCACCTCTTATGTCTAAATCACCCTATGTCTATTAGGGGCATAGGGTGACTGAGAAAATATATCTCGGACTACTTAAAATGGGACAGTAATATTTATCCACAATATCTCCCAGGATATATGTAAAGACTATTCTTGATTTGTTTAATTCTGAACTCATTCATACTGTTGGGACATATACTATAAGGAGATGCTAATGTCATCACCTCCTGCCACCTGTCTGTTGTCTGTTATAATGTAAATTAGTCTAGGATAACTTCTAAAGGTTTTTTTTTTTATTGTGGCTTGTGCTAATTGACCCTGTAATTGTGTGAAGGAGTTCTGTGTTGATTGGTGATAATGTTGATTGTGTCTTCTGAGCTACAAGAAGGCAAGTCTAGCCTAAAGTTCATGTCTCTGAGTCATCTTGTCTGCTTAAAGGGATTAGTTAACCACTTAAGACCCGGACCAATACGCTGGCAAATGACCCAAGGGGTTTTTGCGATTCGGCACTGCGTCGCTTTAACAGACAATTGCGTGGTCGTGCGATGTGGCTCCCAAACAAAATTTGCGTCCTTTTTTTTCCACAAATAGAGCTTTCTTTTGGTGGTATTTGATCGCCTCTGCGATTTTTATTTTTTGCGCTATATACAAAAATAGAGCGACATTTTTGAAAAAAAATCAATATTTTTTACTTTTTGTTATAATAAAAAACCAATAAACTAAATTTTAGTCAAACATTTAGGCCAAAATTTATTTAGCCACATGTCTTTAGTAAAAAAAAAAATTGCATTAAAAAAAAATTAGCTACCTAGCGGGAACAGCGACACTAATACAGCGATCAGAAAAATGATCGCTTAGTGATGCTGGCAATAGGGAGTGAAAGGGTTAACTAGGGCAGTGATCAAGGGGTTAAAACTTTATTGGGGGGGGTGGGGGGGCTACCCTGACACTAACACTGACTGACTGTCACACTGTCTGTCACACTGACACTAAATACAGTAATCATACATGTATGATTACTGCATTCAGTGACACTGTGACAGGGGGGAGGGGGGGGCGATCGCGGGGGTTAAATGTGTTTGTGTGTGTGTGTAAGTGTGCTGTTAGTGCAGACTTACTTGTAGTGTTGTGATCTCTCCTCAGCGGCGCTTGAAACAAACGCCGAGGGAGAGATCACGTCGCTTCCTCCTTCCTGTGTTTACACAGGAGGAGGAAGTGACAGGGCGGGCGGGCGCGCGCATTGGCTGGGAGCGATCCGGAGGGGGCGGGTGAAAACGGATAGCCGCCCCCACTTGTCGGATCGCTCCTGCAGCCGCGCGGACCGCCGCATGTACGGGGGGGGGGGGGTCCGATCGGACCCCCGATCCCCCCCAAGGCACCAACGTATATATACGTTGATGTGCCTGTCGGTGCCATTCTGCCGACGTAAATGTACATGCGGCGGTCCTTAAGTGGTTAAAGGGGTTTTAAAGGTTCGTTTTTTTATTTTCTAAATAGGTTCCTTTAAGCTAGTGCATTGTTGGTTCATGTACCCTGTCCTTCAATTTCCCTTCTAAATGTTTTTTTTGTTTTATTTTCTTTGTCTGAATTTCTCACTGTTCTCACCTGTTCTCCCTCAGTAAGGTGTACAGTAACCTGTTCTGAATGACTTTCCGGATGATGGTGGAAAGCTTACTGAGGAGAAACAGGAAGTGAGAAATTCAAACAAAGAAAAAAAAAACATTTAGAAGGGAAATCGAAGGAAAAGGTAAGTGAACCAACAATGTACTAGCTTAAAGGAACCAATTTTAAAAATAATAGACGAACCTTTACAACCTCTTTAATTAGCTCATGTTAATTACAGTAGATCTGGTCACAGGTGTATTTTCAGAGTAATATGAACAGGATATGTATGCACCTCCTCTTTTACTGTATATAAGCCTGTAGTATTTCAATAAAGATTGTGATTCCTGCTTGAACCTCAACACGGAGCTTCGTCTCCTATTTGGGGGAGAATTATTTGTATGAGTTTCTTGCTCGGCTGATTAGAGTGTCTAGTAGCTTCCTTGTGGTCGGGAATGGAATATCCTAAATGACTTTTACCCCTTTCATACACGGGGTGTCGTTACAGTCAGTTCGTAGCAAAAGCATCAAATCATATTTGACCAAATCAAGTTTATTTTCACAACAGTAAAATTGCTTCCTGAATTCCATATAGTAATTTCCATGTATTTTTAATTATGATTTCCATTGAGCTTACTTAGTAAAGAACAACAATTATACAGAGTTCAGTAAGATATAGCAATCTATTTCTCTTAAATGTGTAAATAATAGATCTATGTTCCAAATAAAACCTGTGAGCGGGGTAAAAAATAAAAGTAATAGACATACTCTTATAGTAATCGGACAGGTTCGATGGTTAGTACACAAATTCATCGGACCAAAAACCTGCGCATGCTCAGAATCAAGTCGACGCATGCTTGGAAGCATTGAACTTTGTTTTTTCATCACTTTGTTGTGTTCTACGTCACCGCGTTCTGGTCTGATGGGATTTTGGTCCGATGGTGTGTACGCACATCAGACCAACAGACCACTTCAGCGTGGTCTGATGAAAACGGTCCGTCGGACAAGTTTCAGCGGACGGGTCCGATCGTGTGTACAGGGCCTAATACGTCCTCTTCTGTATATCCCCTAATCTCTTCCTTCAGATATAAGTGGCATCTCCTTTGCTGTTTCTTTCTCCTTGTTGCTGATGAGGAGTTAAACCTTGTACACGATCGGATATCTGATGGAACTAATCCAATGTATTTTTTCGTCGGATATCGACACATGCTTCGGAAGCGCTGAACTTAATTTTTTTCAGCACGTTGTAGTGTTTTACATCACCACGTTTTGGCACGGTCAGATTTTTGGTGATGATGGATGATGGTGTGTAGGCAAGACTGATGAAAGTCAGCTTCATCGGATATCCGACAAAAAAATCCATTGGATTAGATTCCATCAGATATCCGATCGTGTGTACAGGGCTTAACACTAGATACCAAAGGGAAGCTCCTGGGTGATGTCATTCACATGTGTTATATGGGGTCCCCCTTATTGTTAAAGAGGGCTTCCCAATTCCAAACAGCCCCCTGACCACAGACACCTATAACCACCAGGTCAGGTTTGTGGGGAAGAGATCCTTTTCCTCTCCTCATTAAATGGGTGCTTTGCCAGGTACTCCATGTTAAGGGCATGTGGCCTGTAAGGTTGCTGGTTCAACTAGACCCGGGTTTTAAGGATGTATGAATGTATGGAAAATTCTCAATGCATTGGTCAGTCAGAAACACACGCACTCATGGTATGTCCAAGACTAATCAAATCATACAAGAAGGGACGCCCCTGTCCCAGCTAATCATATCTTAGTTATAAGGTTATACAAGTAATACTCGTCACAATTATACATCGTGCATAAGCAACCTTCTTTGTGCCCTGATGATATTTAATTTCTACTGCAGCTTATCTTAATAATAACAAAATGGCAAGGTTGTTGTTAGGATTGAGGCTCCAGTCTCTGGGTAAAAGGATACGTAAACATACAAGCATTAATACATTAATACAAGCATTATAGGGGAACTCTACCAAGCCTTATAATGCATTATTAGTAGAGGGGAACTATAGCCTATCAATACATATGGGGGAACTCTAACCGCCTTTCAGTTCAGGAGGGGGGCTGGGCATTCAATACCCCCTTTTCCTAGCCTGCCAGGCTACATGCTTGCATAATGGTTTACTACCCTTACATTTGTTTTTTGTTTTTACTGCATGGGGTCCCCTCTTAAAATCCATACCAGATTCAAAGTCATGTCGTCGGTTGTTAAGGATTCGGCAGTGCCTGCAACCTCCAGCATCCCTAATAACCGTTGAAAGGGGAAGGCTTTCATGTATAATAGTTGTAGTCAGGGTTCGACAAAATCCGGGTGCCCGGTCGCAATTGCGGCTAGAATTAGCGACCTGACGCCCGGGAGAAGGCTTAGGCCTGCAGAAGGGCGCTACTCACGTATGTGTTCGCTTCTGCGCGCAAGCTCAGTGGGACGGAGCGTGTTTTCTGGCTCCTAACTTTTTTAAGCTGGCTTCTAGATTCCAAGCAAATTTGTCAAACCCTGGTTGTAGTAATACCACCATTATACATGAAGTCTGGCTCCCGCCGAATAAATAGATGTTCAGGCCTTCATCCGAACTGCTAAACAACCAATGTTTGGACTGTAACTAAAGCTTATCTGCAGGTTTAACACATACTAATGCTAAAAGAAAATTTTGGTACACTTAAAGGGGTTGTAAAGGTAAAAAATAGCTTAATTTACCTTAGTGCAGTCCTCCTTCACTTACCTCATCCTTCAATTTTGCTTTTAAATGTCCTTATTTCTTCTGAGAAATCCTCACCTTCTGTCTTCTGTCTGTAACTCCACACAGTAATGCAAGGCTTTCTCCCTGGTGTGGAGAAAGCCTCTTGAGGGGGTAGGGGGCAAGCAGGAGGGTCAGGACGCTCTCTACTTTGCAGATAGAGAAAGGAGCTGTGTGTTAGTGGGCATCCTGACTCTCCTGCTCGCCCCCTCCCCCTTGAAGAGGCTTTCTTCACACCAGGGAGAAAGCCTCACATTACTGTGTGTAGTTACAGACAGAAGAACAGGAAGTGAGGATTTCTCAGAAGAAATAAGGACATTTAAAGGCAAAATCAAAGGATTAGGTAAGTGAAGGAGGACTGCACTAAGGTAAAGAAAGCTATTTAGGGAAAAAAAAATCCTTTACAACCCCTGTAACACACACTGTAAAAGCATGCAAATCATTGTAATATTCCAAAAGGCACTTGGTTCTCTCTTTTGTGTCCTGATATTTCTTTACAATGTCTGATATTGATCCTGGGTGGTTGCTGAGTGAAGTACTGTACACTTACTGTATAATTTAATATAGTGTCCTGTGCTTAATATCTGCAGAAGGTAGTTATTGTCATTGACACAGAAAATAATTCCTGCCTGTTATTCTTGCAACTTGTGATAAATTGCACATTTTAGGGAGTCATACTGCTTTCACTGGAGGATTTGCTGTATTTTTAAATGATAATAAATTATATGTAGCTTGTGGCACAGAGAAAGAAAGTGACAGAAATAGTGGGATACACAGAAACAACCTGTTTCATACGCTAGGCTAGATCCTGAAATTCTGCAAAAAAAAAAAGAATCACACAACTCAACTGTCATAGTTTTGCCTTAAAGTGGTTGTAACCTTAAAAAAAAAAAAAAAAATCATGTTTCTTTAAAGCAGGATATACAGCATAGTGCTTGTAATTTGTTCCTCTATATGCTGTAAAATACCTGATTGATCATGACAGTTCCTGTGTCCCCCTTAGTGTGCTGCCCACGGTAATCATGGCTGCTGATCCATGGTACATTTACGTGTCTCCATCATCCCGCTGGCTCTCCTCTCACTCCCTCCCTCCCTGCCTGTCAGCTCGGGAGTCTGTGTGTAAGCCATCTCCTGCGCCCCCCTTCCCTTTTCTCTTGCCACTGTGGCTGTCAAATCACAAATCCTGGTATCCCCTCTGTAAGGCCTCGTACATACGATAGGTTAAACAGAGGACAACGGTCCGATGGACCGTTTTCATCGGTCAAAACCGATCGTGTGGGGGGCCCATAGGTTAAAATGCGGTTAAAAATCCACGCATGCTCAGTGTGTGGGCGCGACGGACCATCAGTCAGCTTCATCGGTTAACCAATGACAATGGTCCTTCAGACCGTTCTTATCGGATGGACTGCTCGTGTGTACGCAGCTTTACAGAAAGATATACTGTGCAGTATCTGTGTTTCCAAAGTTATGCAGCGAAGTACCTTATTTCAGAGTGCCGCTGGGCGCTCACGTGACTTCTTGACGCTCTCCTCTTCTCCAGACAAAGTTGGAGTCCATGGCCCCCTGGAAGGAAGAAGGTTTGAAGATGGTCTGTCCCCACACTTCCAGGGAAGTCCACAAGATAACAGCCAACTTGTGCTGTGAGTGTTTAGGGAACACAAAGATGCTGGAGCCTCGGGATGATGTCAGAGGAAGCGAGACAAAAAACAGCATGGAAAACAAACAGGAAGAGGACAGGAAGTGTGTCATAGAAGCGGGACGCGTTTCGGAACAGCTCATTGGTTCCTTCTTCAGCCAGTGACCACTGGTCCTCACTGGCTGAAGAAGGAACCAATGAGCTGTTCCGAAACGCGTCCCGCCTCTATGACACACTTCCAGTCCTCTTCCTGTTTGTGCTCCATGCTGGTTTTTGTCTCGATTCCTCTGACATCATCCCGAGGCTCCAGCACATTTGTGTTCCCTAAACAATCACAGCACAAGTTGGCTGTTATCTTGTGGACTTCCCTGGAAGCTTTATCATCAGACTAGGACTGCCCTGCCACTGGAACATCTTCTGGACACACTTACCTGCTTCATGCCTGCTTCATCCACCATCTTGTAAGTGTTTTTAACACCTTTAGGGGATATTAAATGTTTTATACTTCTGCACTTAGAGGCGCCTTGTTTGTTTTTCTGACAGATTCATATACCTGTTTTTGACAAGTACATGAATTGGGTGCAAGCACCAACAATTTCAGTATGGAAGCCCAACAGAATTCCAAAGTAGGTCTTCAACACCCTTTATGAATTCCCCCCTAAATATTTAATGGGGGGGGGGGAGGGGGGTTTAGATATACTGTACATTATTATTGCATGTTGTCATATATAATCCTGCAAATGGAATGCAGATGGAAAGGAATGAATGAGTAAATAGTTGACTTTGGTGTTCAAATACAGATGCATTTCTAACAAGCTAACTGAAAAAGCATTCACATAGGAACAATTCATCTGTAAATCCCAACAAGTTGGATTCACAGCTATGCAAATTCATAATGAAGCAGCTGGATCATTATTTTCAACATGACAGATCTGTTTGGAAAAGTGAGATACTTTAACTGAGAAATCGCTAAATATAAAATGTGATAGATTACACTTTGAGTTTTGTTTAATAAAACGTGTAATTACTTTTGTTTTACACAGAATAAGGGTTTATGACAGTTGACAGTTCACAATGTATTTAAATCTTGGATTAATATGCAGGGAAGTGAAGGCCAACCTATGGCCCAGAAGTGGTTGTAGTAACTTGTCCACCCACCACCACACCATGTAGACACACACAACTCTAAAGCCCTGTACACACGATCGGTTTGTCTGATGAAAATGGACCAATTTCATCGGACAAACCAATCGTGTGTGGGCTCCATCGGTTTGTTTTCCATCGGTGAAAAAAAATAGAACATGTTATAAAATGTTCCTATGGATAAAAAAACGCTAGAAAAAAAATGATCGTCTGTGTGGAACTCCATCGGAAAAATATCCACGCATGCTCGAAATCAAGTCGACGCATGCTCGGAAGCAATGAACTTCATTTTTCTCAGCACGTCGTAGTGTTTTACGTCACCGTGTTGGACACGTTCGGATTTTTGACTGATGGTGTGCAGGCAAGACTGATGAAAGTCAGCTACATCGGATATCCGACGAAAAAAATCCAACGGATTAGATTCCATCAGATATCGATCGTGTGTACAGGGCATAAGGGCTCATGCACACTGCAGCTCAAGCGGCTCCTACAGGCTTTTAACATTTTTGAGTTCTTTTTTTTTTTTTGCCTGGAAACTCTCATCCATGTGTCCATGCACACAGTCATGTACCCGATGGATGATCCTGACGTGTAGTGGGAAGGCTTTCTCGTACAACCCCGGTTCAAGGGCCACCGATGTTGCAACAGTGGCCTGCAAGAGCCTAGACCAGAGGTGGGCAAAGTACGGCCCGCGGGCCATATACGGCCCGGCGGACCTTTTAATCCGGCCCCCGGATAGCTGCGGCCCGTCGCAACAGGACAGGCAAACCAGACCAGAAAGGGGCCCCCAAGCTGGCTCGTTTGTCTGCCTGTTGCTATGTTCACAGGCCTCCCTCCTCCCCCCGCGGGCCGGCGGGGGGAGGAGGGGTGTTCGCAGGGGGGGCGCTTTTTCGCGGCCCCCGCAAAGTGGCGCGGTTACCCGGGACATCTGCCGCCCGGGGTCCCGCAGCGTCATTCGGCTACAGTGCAGCCGTCCCTCTCTCTCCACTGACTGCAACACACAGTCACACGCCGACTCCTCCCCCCCTCTTGGCTCAATGTGTACAGGAGGAGGAGCGGAGAAGAGACACTACTGAGAGAGCCATGCTGCACAGTAACCAGGAGGTAAGGGGGGGGGGAGCAGATATGAGGTGAACGTATGAAGTGATAGGAGAGGAGAGGGTGGTATGTGGATATGGGCTGGGGAGTGATTTGAGAGGGAAGATGATATGTGCTAGTGGGGGGGCCCTGTACTCATCTCATCCCACCCTGTACTCATCTCATCCCACCCTGTACTCATCTCATCCCACCCTGTACTACTCATCCCACCCTGTACTCATCTCATCCCACCCTGTACTACTCATCCCACCCTGTACTCATCTCATCCCACCCTCTACTACTCATCCCACCCTGTACTCATCTCATCCCACCCTGTACTACTCATCCCACCCTGTACTCATCTTCCCACCCTGTACTCATCTCATCCCACCCTGCACTCATCTCATCCCACCCTGCACTCATCTCATCCCACCCTGCACTCATCTCATCCCACCCTGTACTTCTCATCCCACCCTGTGCTCCTCATCCCACCCTGTGCTCCTCATCCCACCCTGTACTTCTCATCCCACCCTGTACTTCTCATCCCACCCTGTGCTCCTCATCCCACCCTGTGCTCCTCATCCCACCCTGTACTCCTCATCCCACCCTGTTCTACTCATCCCAGATTCCCACCCTGTTCTCCTCATCCCACCCTGTACTCCTCATCCCACCCTGTGCTACTCATCCCACCCTGTGCTACTTATCACACCCTGTGCTCATCCCACTCTGTACTACTCAGTCTGCAGGAGCGATGTCCAAAAATTAAAATTGTTTTCTTGTAAGGCAACCTTACTTTTTCATTGTTTAACTATATAACAAGTACTCGTACCAGTTGTCCAACAATGATATTTACTGCTTTTTATAAAGAAATACAATTGATTTTATGCAGTATTGAGTTTAGCCTTTTGGCCCGGCCCTCCAAAATATTTTTAGTTTCTCATGTGGCCCCATCGAAAAAATAATTGCCCACCCCTGGCCTAGACCATCAGGTTTAAACGGCATGTGTTGTCAGTTCAGCTGATGCAGCAGGAAACAGGAACATGAAATAGGCTGGTATGTGCAGAGCTGAGGAGACACTGAATGGTTTGGTAACAGATGATCAGATGCACATATAAACGGAAGGCAGAGAATTGTCAGGATACAGGCAAAGTTTAGTAACAGGATATCAAGCAGGTAATAGGTATGCAGAGTCAACAAGGCAAGCCGAGTCAGGATAACAGATTGCAACATAGTCAGAATAAGCCTGGTCAAACAGAGGAATCAGATCAGGATCTCAGGAACAGGTTTCACAGGGTACAAGCTGCAGATCAGACAGCAAAGACAAAGTGCAACTGTAGTGTTTAAATATTGAGGATTGGCGCCAATCTCAATGGCGCACGTGCCCCTGCGTGTGTGCCGAGTAAATCCCTGAAACACGCTATGGTTTTTTTCAGCCGTTTAATGGCATATGCTCCTACAGACAGAAAGCCAACCCCCCCACCAAAATTGTGTTTTTGAGAGGAGCTTTTTAGCAGAAAAGACCCCTAAGTGCCCAAAAACATGTGAAAAGCCACGAAAGAGCAGGAAAAAGCTCAAAGAAGCACAAAAACACACCAAAAAAAAATGAGCTGAGGGGAAGTTTGTGAAAAAAACACTTGGGCTCTGTTCACACATAGACGTTTTGTTTTCACGCAGAAAGTCACATGTGCACAGTGTTTTGCAGCGTTTTTGTACAGGTCAAAAGGTCACCAATGTAAAAAGCAGAACATGCCTGTAATCTTAAAAAAAAGCTCCTGTACTTTTTTGAGATTCAGGCATTTTGCATCAGATGACAAAACGCTCAGATGTGAACAGGGGCCATTGAAATGAATGGGATTTGTCTTGTTGGGCAGAAAAATGCTCAAAAACAAATAGGTGTGAACAGAGCCTAATACTCAAAAAAGCTCAAAGGAGCTTAAAGGAGCTCAATAAAAAAACATTCAAAAGAGCCCAAAAAAGTACAAGCTTCTTCAAGCTGAAATAAAAGCTAAAAATCCTTTAAAAGCAGTTTTTTTTGAGCTGCAGTGTGCATGAACCCTAAGGCCGCGTACACACGACCGAACATGTCCGACGAAACTGGTCTGCAGACCAGTTTCATCGGACATGTTCGATCGTGTGTACGGCCTATCGGACCATTGTCCATCGGACAAAAGTTTTAAAACATGCGTCGGACAGATTCAATGGTAAGTACACAAAAGCATCGGACCAAAAACCGGCGCATGCTCAGAATCAAATCGACGCATGCTTGGAAGCATTGAACTTCGTTTTTTCATCACGTCGTTGTGTTCTATGTCACCGCACATCAGACCATCAGACAAGTTCCGAGTTGTCTGATGAAAACGGTCCATCAGACAAGTCTCATCAGACATGTCTGATCGTGTGTACAGGGCCTTAGAGTAATTAACATCATAACAATAGTTTAGGAATTTGTTACAAAGTATCTAAAGTAATTTATTTTTTATTTTTTTGCTTTGCACAGAGCAGGGACAAGTTGAAGAAACCTATACAGTGGAACCTCGGATTGCGAGGAACGCGGTAAACGAACGTTTCGCAATACGAGCACTTTATTTAAAAAAAAATCCTGACTGTTTGCGAGCGTTATCTCGCAAAACGAGCAGGATTCAAGCCAAAGCGGTGTGCAGAACTGCGTTTGGCCTGAGGTGGGGGACGTCGGAGCAGAGCCGAGCGGATCCGTTCGGAAATGTTCTGAAAACCTCATAAATACTCCGGTTTTTCTAGTTCACCCGAGCTGTCCTCGGGCCTTTCCGGGTGTTTCCTAGGCTCTATGGCGCCCCCACCTCTGGCCACATGCGGTATTGCATGCCATTGAAGTCAATACAGAACTAATTTTTTTAGTTTCCATTGACTTTTTTGGGGAAACTCGCTTTGCTATGCGAGTACAAAATGCACCTTCTCCTGAATAAACAAAAATCCTTACACTGGCCCTGCATCCGGTAAAAGTGCTGAAGTTATAAGCTTGTCTTAGAGTTAGGAGATCTCAGTTAGGAGAGGTCTGAGAGCTGATTGGAGGGAATAGACACGCCCCCCTCCACACAGCACACAGGAACAGAGCTGAGGCTGTCAATCTGCTGGAGGTCAAAAGAGACTCAGAGAGATTCTAGAGAATAGAATGGTGGTCATTGCAATTTTTTATGTCACACGGTATTTGCATAGCGGCTTTTCAATTGCAATAAAAAAAAAAATGTATTTTAATGCAAAAAATCACACAACTCTATATAACCCTAAATCCCTCCTTTGTAATTAAAAAAAAATCAAAACACCAAGATCAGTGTTTTTGAATACTTTCGATTTTCAAAAAATGCTGCTGAGTAAATCAGAAGTGATCTCATGTGATCCATTCCGGGTTACTATTGCGGAGACCCGATCAAAGCCGATTCTGGTTTTCTTTGGATCTCCAGCCAGCCGGCGGATGTGCTGGCTGGTAGCTTGGATTTCCAGACGAGGCGCAGGCATCACCCTGGTACAACCACTTGTAGTCAAGTGACATACCAGGTACATGATTTGGCAGCAAGTGGTTAATTGAGAAAAGTACACACTATAGAGGGATGTGCTTTGTTCATATTTCATGCCTGAGGTTTACAACCACTTTTAAAGTGGAATTAACTATGCACTCTGAAGGGACAGCATACAGTGCCAGAGCTGAGGGGCGACATCTTCGTTGCCTCGTCCATTCTAAAAGCTGGAGCCCGCAGACCCGGAAGGAAAACTTGGTGAAGATGGCAGCATGAGGGAGCCATGACAGTGCTGTGCTGGAGGGCTCCATATACAGGTAAATCTGTCATAATGCGGTGCATACTAGTACATTATGACTTAAACCTGCAGGGGGCCCATTGCTTTTTATTTTTATGACGGTATACTACTGCTTTAAGAACAAATTGCTCTAAAGTGGGGAAATATTCCCTCTTAGACAGTTGTCACCAAAACAGATGTCTGCGTTAGAAGATTTCCTCTTTCCTCCTGTCACAGTAAAAACTGTAAAAAATGTGGATTTTCCACCACCTGTTCTTGTTGGGCATTAGTCACAAGGAAAGATACGGAAGGTGAATCTCCAGTGGGAGCACAAACAGAAATAAAAACCTTACAAGGGTAACCATCCCTTCCTAATTCCTCAAAATGAAATAAAAAGTTTGGGCTGAAGATATCATTTATTGGTAACCTCCCTGGCGGTATTCGCGAGTTTGGCTCAGGGTGAATCTTACATACCAAAAGCGGTAGCCCCGAGCCAGACTCGGTATCGCATTGCAGGATACAGGGGAAGCAACTTACCTTGTTCCGTGGATCCTGCGATGTGTCCCAGCTGTGTGTGCGAACTGTCATCTCGCTCGATTCACACACTGGTGACTGCCACCGAGCTCCGTTCCTGAGCAGTGCGGCGCACGGGGGTGGAGTTCGGCACCAAATTCAAAAGTAAAAACACAGTATACAGTGGTCGAAAGTTTGGGCACCCCAGGTAAAAATTTGTATTAATGTGCATAACGAAACCAAGGAAAGATGGAAAAATCTCCAAAAGGCATCAAATTACAGATTAGACATTCTTATAATATGTTAAAAAAAGTTAGATTTTATTTCCATCATTTACACTTTCAAAATGACAGAAAACAAAACAATGGCGTGTGAAAAAGTTTGGGCACCCTGCAGAATTTATAGCATGCACTGCCCCCTTTGCAAAGCTGAGACCTGCCAGTGTCATGGATTGTTCTCAATCATCGTCTGGGAAGACCAGGTGATGTCAATCTCAAAGGTTTTAAATGCCCAGACTCATCTGACCTTGCCCCAACAATCAGCACCATGGGTTCTTCTAAGCAGTTGTTTATAAAACTGAAAGTGCGGAAGAAAGTGGAAGCAGACCTGGACCACCTATTGGCTGAAAAGATCATAACAAAAGTTGATAGAAGTGAATGGGCATCGCCAATTGTGCCTGTCAAGAAAAAGAATGGAGACATTAGGATTTGTGGTGATTTCAAGGTAGCCCTGAACAACCAACTTCTTGTGGATCAATACCCATTACCTCGACTTGAAGATTTATTTGGCTCACTGGCTGTGGGGCAAAAGTTTACAAAAATAGACTTAAAGCTAGCTTGCCTGCAACTGCAAGTACATCCAGATTCACGTCATCTGTTGACCATTAACACTCATAAAGGATTATTTCAGTATAACCGCATGGTTTTTGGCATAGCCCTAGCTCCAGCCATCTGGCAGCAGATCATGGATGAGGTCCTGGCAGGTATACCTTTCACCCATCACTGGTCCCACTGATGAAGAACACAGAAAGAATGGTTTACGTGTCAATCTTTCAAAATACGAATTACTCAAGTCTTAACTGGAATTTTGTGCCCACACGGTGGACCGACATGGGTTACACACTACTGCAGAAAAGGTTAAAGCCCTTACCCATGCCCCTTTTTCCCCAGAATGTCACCCAGCTCAGGTCCTGCCTTGGCCTCCTAAATTACTACCACCGTTTCTTGCCAAACCTAGCACACCAGCTCTACCCGTTACATCGCTTACTGGATGCAAGAGCTAAATGGATATGGACAGAAAAATGTGAAGAAGCTTTCCGGCTTTCTAAAGAACTCATTCTGTCTTCTCGAGTTCTGGTCCACTATGATTTAAAGAAACCTGTCATCCTGGCTTGTGACACCTCGCCTAATGGACTGGGTGCCGTGCTTTCCCATGTCATGCCAGATGGCACGGAGCATCCCATTTCTTTTGCCTCCAGCAGAACAAAACTACTCCCAGATAGACAAGGAAGCTTTGGCCATTGTATGGGCCACAAAAAAAATTCACGCGTACATCTATGGTCGGAAAGTTCAAACTTATCACTGACCACAAACCTCTGTTGTCAATACTGAACCCTCAGAAAGGAATTTCTACAACAACCGCATCTCGCCTACAAAGGTACGCTTTATTTTTAGGAGCTTATGCTTATTCTATCAGATACCGCTCCCATGATACCCATGGCAATGAAGATGCATTTTCCAGATTGCCACTTGGAGGCCACCCACCAAGTGAGATACGTGTAGTGGAAGTACACAGGCCACGATCTTGCATGTCCACCTCCCTAATTGCCAGACATACAGCCACAGATCCTTTCCTGTCTCAGATATTCTCTTATGTTCAGACTGGATGGCCAGTGAGAGTTCCAGGTGAATTTCGTCCGTACTTTGCCAGAAAATGTGAGCTTGTGACTAATGCTGGTTGCCTACAATGGGGCAATAGAGTGATTGTACCCCAGTACTTGCAATCCACCATGCTAAAGATACTGCATGAAGGCCATCCTGGTGTGGTGCGCATGAAGCAGCGAGCCCGGAGCTATGTTTGGTGGCCACAAATGGATACGGCAATTGAAGATTATGTTGCTCAATGTCCTGGGTAGTGTTGCTCACGAATATTCGTATTGCGAATATTCGGCTCGAATATGGCATATTCGAGTATTCACGATATATTCCGAATTTCGCGGTGAATATTCGCTATTTCGAATATTCATATTTTTTCAATTTTTTTTTAGAACAGATCACATCCTAGAGATCCCCATCGACGTCTAAAAGCATTGCTGGTATGATTAGAGACCTTGGGCCGAGTAGCTGCAGCGATCATTTTATATTGCCGAAAAATCGCAATGCGATTATTCGGCAATAGCGATATCGCGCGATTATTTTCGAGAAATTCGCAATATTGTTTTTAGCTAAAATAACACATATATTCGATTTCAGAGTGTTACTGTCGAAATTCCGCAATCAATTTCTCATTCGCATTTTTGCGAAATTACGATAAGATCAGAGTGCTCCTTCCGCATTTGCCGAATATTCGCAATTATTTTGTATTATAAAATATCACGAATATTCTGAGCCAATCAGAGTGCTCCATTCCGCATTTCTCGAAATTTCGCAATTATTTTGTATTATAAAATATCACGAATATTCTGAGCCAATCAGAATGCTCCTTCCGCATTTGCCGAATATTCGCAATTATTTTGTATTGTAATATATCACGAATATTCTGAGCCAATCAGAGTGCTCCATTCCGCATTTCTCGAAATTTCGCAATTATTTTGTATTATAAAATATCACGAATATTCTGAGCCAATCAGAGTGCTCCTTCCGCATTTCTCGAAATTTCATTCGCATTTGCAATTCGCATTCGCATTCGCAATAGCGAAATTTCGCAATCATTTCATTTCCAAAAAATATCGCGAATATTTGCATTTAACGAATATATCTCGAATATTCGACTATATATTCGAGATATATCGCAAAATCGAATATGGCATATTCTGCTCAACACTAGTCCTGGGTGCTGTCAAGCCCAGCGACCCCAAAAGAGAGGAACCCTGCAACCTTGGCCATGGCCAACAGACCCGTAGTCACGACTCCATCTTGATTTTGCTGGCCCCATCCAGGGTAAAATGTATTTGATCGTGGTAGATGCGCATTCAAAATGGCCTGAGGTTTTTCAAATGCCTTCTATTACCTCAGCTGCTACCATTCTAGTCTTAAGGAAGCTATTTGCTCAATATGGCTTGCCAACAGCCATCATCTCCGATAATGGCACTCAATTTACATCTCATGAGTTTCGATCCTTCCTTAGTGGCTTGGGCATCCAACACTACAAAACAGCTCCTTATCATCCAGCCTCGAATGGGCTGACAGAACGATTTGTGCAGACGTTTAAGAAGCACTTACTGTCCACTCTGGACCAGGTTGGACTGTCAGAGGAGAAGCTGCCGGAATTCTTGATCATGTACCGTAACACGAAACACGCTACTAGTGGGCTGTCACCGGCTTTTCTTATGTTTGGCAGGCATCTCCGCACCAAACTTGATTTAGTTCGTTCGCAGGAACAGACACCAACACCTCCTCCGCCGGGCTGTCTGGGATTCTGTGCCGGTGATCTTGTATGGTCTCGGAATTACAGAGTTTTGCCTCCTTGGCTTCCTGGCATTATTGATGGAACTCTTGGTAGCAGAATGTACCTTGTTCGCCTGGAGGAAGGCATTTATGTTCGACGACACCTTTCGCAATTGAGGAAGCGCATTTGCCGGCCACTAGTGACAAACCTGACCCCTCTTTCTAACCACCCACCAGAGTCTACTCTGAACTCTGCGGTTGACATATGGCATGATCCCACAAGTTTACAACCAAACCCTGAACCGGTTGGTGACCGTATTCCTGAGGAGCCCGGATATATGCCTGGAGTTACAGAGACTGATTTGTCTGTGGGACGCCCACTGACATCTCCAGAACCTTTGACCAACTCTATCCCTCCCGGTGCTGTGCCACTTCGTAAGTCTACCCGTCAAAGACATCAAACGCCTCGTTGGCAAATCGCTGAAATCTTACAGGACACATTGGAGGTCAGGACACAGAGACAAAGGGCTCATGATCTTGATCTTGCTTGCCTTGTTATGTTATGAGTTCAACATTTTGTTCTCTTGTTATGTTTTTGTTTTTTGCGAAGGAAAGGAGGTCTGATGCTTCTGATAGATCTGATAGATCATTGTAACTCTTGCCTTTTTCTCCTGATGCATGATGGGGGGGAGGAGCTGTACCAGGAAGTCAGACATTGTGTGTGGGGAACTGGAAGCAGGCACATGAGGCTGAGAAAGAAAGCCCCATAGTAAGGGGAACCCAGGCGGAGGGGCCACATGACTGGGGGAACACTGTGCAGTGCACACACAGGATAGGGAAGTGAGGTCTTAGGGGTGGGGTTACCTAGCACGAGGAGGGTTAGTTAAAAGTAGTGGGTGGGCGGGGCTGGTCATTCTGGGGCCATTCCATGGAAGAGGTAACACACAGACTATAAACTTCTTGAGAGCATTGTATGAAAGTTGTTAATGGGAAAATGTTTTTATTTACATTATACTTACAATATAGTCAAATAAGTTCATTTTTTCCAGGGTTTTTACTTTTACATAACAAAGAAAATAAATCCAATAACAAGCAAAGGTATGATGCAAGGGAACCACATTTGAACACATAAATAGTAGGATTTATTTATCTTCCAACACTCTACTTATTCATCTTCAACCGTAAAGGAGAATAAAGCCAAAGCTTTTTTCCTGTAGTTCTCCGTGGAAGACAGCAGTGCTGAAGCCCTCTGTCAGCTGACGTCACAGAGGCGGTCCAGGTTCGGAAAAAAATTGCGAGCATATGGTTGGGATCCACCCAAAAGCCTGGATAGAGTAAGGGAGGGTTATAACCCCTGTAAAGTTATTTGTCCCAATGGGAAGATTTACCTAAGGTTTTTTGCTCCATAGCCAAAACAGGAAGTGAAAGGAAATTCCTGCAAATTAAGGGAATGTCTTGAGGCCCCCAGGTTATCAGAGCTAGTGTTCCCATTGGATGATTTCCCCTTTATTACTTTTCTGGGGACAACCCAAAATGTTGGACTTTCTTTTACTTTGACTTTCAATGATAATGGTAAACAGGACAAATAGAGAAAGGGAATCTCCCTAACTGGAGCACAGACAGCAATAGACGTGACAGATGTTCTAATCCCTTTCCACCCTATCCAAAAAAGTTTTGCCTTTAGTTACACTTTAACCTCTTCATGAAACACAGGGATGTGGAAGCGAACAATCGAGTCATGTGATCGCTGTGATTGGCTGTGATCGGAAAGCTCCCAATTGCTGGTTGCACCGGGATCTTTTTGGTAGCCCGGCTACCGTGCAGAGAGCGCGCTCTCAGCACCGTAAGTGTTTTACAGAGGCTTGGCACATACGCTCAGTATGATGGCCCAGACTCCGAGAGGCCGCATATATTAGGTTGACCAGACATCCCCGGTTTCAGGGGACAGTCCCCGGATTGAGGACACTGTCCCCAGGCCAAGTCTGTCCCCAGTTTTGTCCCCAGATTGTATTTTAACAGAGGCTGGGGCAATTTCAAAGACAGAGTGCAGAATTAAAAAAAATAATAATTCGGAATTACACACCCCCGCTCTGTCGCTCCTACTAGCTTAGGGGGGGGGTGTATTTTTTTCCATTACATGTGGCCCTTTCTCTCCTGATCATGTGCTGGTCGGAGCGGAGGGAATATTTCTTCAGTTTCGGGCGCATGCCCATTCAACTCCGCTCGCATGTTCTTTTGCCTGCCTGCTTATCTCCTTGCCTTCCCTGGCAGAGTGATCTTCCTCTGCTCCCCACCCAGTAGTACCCGGGGCCCGGAGGGTAAGACTTGACAGGCTGTAAGGCCGATGGGCAGAGAGTCGCTAATTGTTGCCATTACTAGTAAAAAAAAAAAAAAAATATGTCCCCGGATTTCATTTTAAAAATCTGGTCACCTTAGCATATATGTGTTCAGCCGGCGTAAAGAGTTTTTTTTTTTTTAGATGTGTTTTCACACCAGTGGATACAACATATTTGCTAGGCAATGTCAGGTATCTATGCTGGAAGCTTGGTATGACCACAGTGTATGACATCATAATAGCCAAGCAGTGTAATACTATTGATAGGTATTTGGGGGTAATAAACAGAGGGCAAGTAATACATTTGGTACCTTTTGTTTTATAATATGTTATTGCTAAAACAAATACCCGACGACTATAGTACTGGCTGCGTTTTTTTTTGTCTTGACAGATTTTGATGCTGCTGATTATATGTAATTCTCTTCACTTCCTCCTCTGGGAGAGTTATTGAATTGGTAACAATAACCATCTTTGCAACTCAAATCACATGGTGGAATAAAGCAGTGCTGTCAGAAGTATACAAACTCATACGGAGAGAGAAATTTATGGCACTTATCAAGTGTAGGTACACGTTTGACTGCAATGACAAGATGTCTGAATGAATGGGAGGCAACTTCTGAAAGGGAGAAAAAGCGCTAATTGGAGTGGCATATTTCTAAAGCAGCTACTGTACGTTTGTACAATAACTTTGCAAATGTTGTCATCTCATTACACTACATTTCCAGAACAGAGGTTAAATCTAGGAAAAGGAGAAGACTCATTCTCCCCTGAGAGTGGGAGGAAAATGTAATGAGATCTGCCCTTAGTCTTTGTAATTTGTCTCTCAGTTGTGGCATGATGTTTAAGAAGAACACCAGGCAAAACACCAACTGCCGTAGCTACTATGCAATGTGAAAAGCTTTTTTTTCTGTATCTGCTCTTTTGAATGCGCTGCTTGAGAGAAAGTAGTGAGTAGGCGAAACTGTAATCAGTGCTGCCAGCAGCCCTCTCCCTTTGTTAAAGTGAACAGCTTGTTTCAAAAACTTTGCAGTAACTTTACATAATACATAAAAAAAACTGCAAAGAAAAAAAATGCTGTACTGCACAGAACTCATGTGATAGTGTTCCGGGCTCTGAAATATGTTATTTGACTCTCCAGTGCTGCACCAAGATGTAGTAAAAGAAACAATGTTGGGTGGGAACAGAGCAGGTCTTCATATCAGTAAAGCTGTGACCAAACGTTTTGAGAATGGCGCAAATATTAACCACTTAAGGACCGCCTACTGAACATTTACGTCAGCAGAATGGCATGGCTGGGCACATCAACGTATATATACGTTGGTTTCTAGTACCCAGCCGTGGGTCACGGTCACGCGCCCGCGGCGCGCTCCCGTGACCCGGTCCGAAGCTCCGGGACCGCGGAACTCGCGGACCCGATCGCCGCTGGAGTGCTGCGATCGGTCCCCGGAGCTGAAAAACGGGGAGAGCCGTGTGTAAACACGGCTTCCCCGTGCTTCACTGTGGCCGCAGTATCGATCACGTCATCCCTGTTATAGGGGGACATGATCCATGATGTCACACCTACAGCCACACCCCCTACAGTTGTAAACAGACCCTGTGAATACACATATCCTACAGCGCCCCCTTGTGGTTAACTCCCAAACTGCAACTGTCAGTTTCACAGTAAACAATGCAATTTAAATGCATTTTTTGCTGTGATAATGACAATTGTCCCAAAAATGTGTCAAAATTGTCCGAAAGTGTCCGCCATAATGTCGCAGTCACGAAAAACATCGCTGATCGCCGCTATAAGTAGTAAAAAAAAAATAATTAATAAAAATGCAATAAAACTATCCCTTATTTTGTAAACGCTATAAATTTTGCGAAAACCAACCGATAAACGCTTATTGCGTTTTTTTTTTACCAAAAATAGGTAGAAGAATACGTATCGGCCTAAACTGAGGAAAAAAAAAATTATATATATTTTGGGGGAGATATTTATTATAGCAAAAAGTAAAAAATATTGATTTTTTTTCAAAATTGCCGCTCTATTTTTGTTTATAGCGCAAAAAATAAAAACCGCAGAGGTGATCAAATACCACCAAAAGAAAGCTCTATTTGTGGGGAAAAAAGGACGCCAATTTTGTTTAGGAGCCACGTCGCACGACCGTGGAATTGTCAGTTAAAACGACGCAGTGCCGAATCGCAAAAAGGGGCCAGGTCCTTTAGCAGAATTTTGGTCCGAGTCTTAAGTGGTTAAAGTGGTTGTAAACTCAACCACACAACTTGCACCTACAGGTTAGCCTAGATTAAAGCTTACCTGTAGGTGCAAGAAATATCTCCTAAATCTGCACGGTTTAGGAGATATTTACTATAATGACAATTGCACAGGCGCACTGAGTGTGCCATTTTTCTGAATGGCCTAACCTGGGTTAATTCCGTATTCCGTATTTCCGCGCATGCGTCATTGCCTCTCCGGCCAATTACAGCACCAGAGTGGCGAAAACAGGAAGAAGATGCGACGGGACATGGCGGCGGTGGCGGAGGGGAAAGAGGAGGACTTTGGTGGCTTCGATCTCAGGTAAGTGCCACATAATGAGCTAGTATGCTATGCATACTAGCTCTCTATGCCTTTCTCTTGCAGGTTTATTTTTTTCCTTGTTTTTTTTTGGGGGGGGGGGTTACTTCCTCTTTAATGCCACAGTTGCATTAGTAAACCAAAGCCTGGATCCCAGAGCCCAGACCTCCGCAGAGAGACATTACAGGCAAACCTTGTTTCTTCTTTACACAAGGCCCGGGTACCACCCATCTTAGGCTTTTAATATCGACCCGAGGTATGGATCTGATTATAGCTCCTAGATCTCCGCAAAAGACCATCAAAAGAGCTTTTTCTTCTTAGCACATGTTCAACATGACCAACCACCTTAGACACTGGCGAAAAAACTGAGGTACTCTCCATTTGGGAGGGGTTATGTAGGGGAGGAACTTAATTTTAATTGGGCTTACCAGTGTCCAATCACCTGTGGTGACTCCATAGCCCATTAAGTAATTAAGGCTCTCTGTCCCGTGATGTATGAGCAAGAAATACATTTTTACAAAGTCTGCTGCCTCGGTTTTTATGACAGCAGTTTGCATATCCTCCAGAATGGTATGAAGAGTGATCAGACGAATTGCAATTAATTGCAAAGTCCCTCTTTGCCAAAAAAATTAACTCAATCCCATAAAAAAACATTTCCACTGCATTTGTGAAGAAGGCTTCAGGGTGCCCAAGAAAGTCCTGCAAGCGTCAAGACCGTCTTCTGCAGTTGATTCAGCTGCAGGATTTGGGCACTAGCCGGGGCAGAGCTTGCTCAGGAATGACACCAGGCACCTGTGAGTACATCTGCACCCTCAGTGAGGTGAAGACTTTTGGAGGATGACCTGGTGTCAAGACGAACAGCAAAGAAGCCACTTCTCTCCAGGAAAAACATCAGGGGCAGAATGATATTCTGCAAAAGGTACAGGGATTGGACTGCTGAGGACTGGGGGAAAGTAATTTTTTCTGACGACTCCTTTTTCTAAATTGTCTGGAATAAACCTTGCCTGGTAAAAAAAAAAAAAAAAAAAGGTGAGCACTTCCACCAGTCCTGTGAACATTCATGTGTGGGGTTGCTTCTCAGCCAAGGGAGTGGGCTCACTCACAATTTTGCCTAAGAACACAGTCATGAATAAAGAATGGGACAAAAACATCCTCCGAGGGAAACTTCTCCCTACCATCTAAGAACAGTCTGGTGAGGAACAATGCCATTTTCCAGCAGGATGGAGCTCCTTGTTATAAGGCAAAAGTGATAACTAAGTGGCTTGGGAAACAAAACATTTAAATTTGATTGACATCATACCAGGAACAATTGCAGAGGTCTTGAAAAGAAAGTGTCAACATTGAAAATATTGACTCTTTGCATAAACTTAAAGGATCACTAAAGGAATTTTTTTTTTAGCTAAATAGCTTCCCTTACCTTACTGCAGTACTGGTTTCATGTCCTTATTGTTAGTTTTTGCTTTGATGTTGCTGTAATCCTCCTCTGATCTCCACACTCCTGCTTGTATGTTTCCTTATAACCACAGTACTGGGAGCTTTCTCACGGTGGTCTAAGCTGTCATTACTGTGTGTCTAAAACTTCCCAGATTCATTTTAAAAACAAAACACTGCCCTGGATTTTTTTTTTTTTCTGTGTGTCTATTTCTACTTCACAGAAACCTAAAGCCAGTTCAAAAGTGAAACTAACCTGCAGACACATTATATGATTGTTTTTTATCTATTTTTAATCATTTTGAAAAGGAATCAGTTAACTTTTATGTCTCTATACCCTGTAAACAGTCATTTCAGCAAAAAAATGTTTTTCCTTTAGTGACCCTTTAATGTAATTGTCAATAAAAGCCTTTGACACTATGACATTATGAAATGCTTGTAATTATACTTCAGTTTACCATAGTAAAAACATTTCACCCAGAATTTCATTTATGGTGAGGAGTCACACCCCAGCCAATACACAGAGGTCCTGCACCGTGCAGGCGACATAGGGGTTGATTTACTAAAACTGGAGAGTGCAAAATCTGGTGAAGCTCTGCATTGTAGCCAGTCAGCATCTAACTTCAGGTTGTTCAATTACAGGGAGGGAAAAAAGTATTTGATCCCCTGCTGATTTTGTACGTTTGCCCACTGACAAAGAAATGATCAGTCTATAATTTTAATGGTAGGTTTATTTTAACAGTAAGAGACATAATAACAACAAAAAAATCCAGAAAAACAGTACCTGTATTGCAAAAAATGGCCTGGTCATTAAGGGGCTTAAGTGGTTAACACTCAAAGGCAAAAAAAAGGTCTGAAAACCTGAGATCATAGGTGTACATCTACTTACCCTACCTCTAGTTATACTGGGATTCATTCAGACATGAGAAATTTTCATCAGCATACAATCCTGCTAAGGGAACTAGCTTAGAACTTGCTTTTTACCCAATTTATTTACACTTTTCTATTTTTTTTCTCCATAGAGCCTTCTGTGTGCAGCATCCCCCCTAATACTTTCCTGAAGTCCCTCTCTGTCCAGCGATGTCCACAAGTGTCTCAGCCGTCCAAAATTCACCTTCCTGATTGACTGAGACACAGCAGCGGCACCATTGGCTCCCACTACTGTCAATCATAGTCAACTAGCCAATTAGGAAAGAGAGGGGCGGGGCTGGGTCAGGTGAAAAAATTGACTTTATAGGCACCAATATTACAAACTGTTTAAAATGATGAACTTTATTTAACATTAGAACATAAAAACATTTTCACCCAGTTCTCCTCTGAATATTTCAGATGTTCATTAGCAAACATCAGACATGTGCTTTCTTAAGCAAGTGGGCCCTGTAGGATTTCAGTCCTTCATGACGTAGTGTGTTACCAGTTGTTTTCTTGGTGACTTTTGGTACCAACTGCCTTGAGATCATGGACAAGATTCTTCGTGTAGTTCTGGGCTGTTTACTCACCGTTCTCATGATCATTGAAACTCCACAAGGTGAGATCTTGCATGGAGCCCCAGACCAAGAGAGATTGACAGTTATTTTATGTTTCTTCCATTTGCGAATAATTGCACCAACTGTTGTCCTTTCACCAAGCTGCTTGGCGATGGTCTTGTAGCTATTTCCAGCCTTGTGTAGGTCTACAATCTTGTCCCTAACATTCTTGGACACCTGAGCTGCGGATCTCTGCAGCTCCTCCAAAGTTACCATGGGCCGGCCTGTCAGTTTTGGTGGACGGCCATGTCTTGGTAGGTTTTCAGCTGTGTCATACTCTTTCTATTTTCGGATGGTGGATTGTACAGTGCTCTGTGAGATGTTCAAAACTTGGGATATTTTTTTTATAACTTAACACTGCTTCAAAGTGGTTGTAAAAACACAAAAAACAAACAAAGGCACAATGAGCTAGTATGCATAGCATACTAGATCATTATGAAATACTCACTTTCGATCTAAGCCCCCGCAGTGGTCCCCGTACACTGCTCCGGCTGACGACACCGCTACCAGAGTTACTTCAGGGTATCGAGCTGTGATTGGCCGCAGCCGCGATGACGTCACTCCTCCTCATGCGTGGGAGCCACCGGTAATGGCACACTAGCTGAAGTAACAGCCGTTGCTTCAGTGCGCTTGTACAGATGATGTCGGCACATGCTGATACAGGGGATATCTCCTAGACTGTGCAGGTTTAGGAGATATTTGTGGTAGCTACAAGTAAGCCTTATTATAGTTTACAACCACTTTAAAGATCTCCCTGACCTGTCTGATGTGTTCCTTGGCCTTCATGATGCTGTTTGTTCACTAAGGTTCTCTAAAAAAAACTCTGAGGGCTTCATAAAACAGCTGTATTTATACTGAGATTAAACTACTAAGTAGGTGACTTCTGAAGGCAATTGGTTCCACTAGATTTTAGTTAGGGGTGTCAGAGTAAAAGGGGGACTGAATACAAATGCACACCACACTTTTAACATATTTATTTGTAAGTAATGTTGAAAACCATTTATCATTTTCCTTCCACTTCACAATTATGTGCCACTTTGTGTTGGTCTATCACATAAAATCCCAATAAAATACATTTATGTTTTTGGTTATAACATGACAAAATGTGGAAAATTTCAAGGTGTATGAATACTTATTCAAGGCACTGTATATCAAGCCAAAAGGCTATCAATTATATATGAGACATCCCTACATCAACTCACTTACAATGTGCAAATGTAGAAATGGTGTGGACAGACGGAAGGGAGACTGTAAGTAGGACAACGGGTTCTAAAAACTGATATGACGGTTCATCTGAAGGCAACAATCCAGGAAATGTTACTAGACCTCTAGAATGTGATGTCAACTTAAATTAAAGTGGTTGTAAACCCTCTCATACTCTATAGCCAGTTAAGTGAACAGTCTCATGATGATACACAGAGATTAAACAAAGGCTTCTACATAAATTGTACTTGTTTATCTATAGTCTTCTCTTCTCTATTAGGAGGAAACACATACACAATATTGGTATAATGTTTAGCGCTAAACCATCTGATGAAAAAGATTAAAGTTTAAAATTTAAATCAAGGCATGCATCTACATGCTGATACATGAAGGTGCAACCCCGTGAATGGTGAGTGGATTGAAAGTTCTGGGGGATAAACCCCTAAAAATTTGTCTCTAAAAAAGTCTCTAAATGGAGGCTGTAGAGGGAGCAAGGCTGCTTTGGGCGTGGACTGGGGAACCCGATCACTGTGAACAAATGGAAAAAAAAGGAGGAGAGAGAAGAGCCAAGCCAATCCTTTAAACAGCTTAGAAATGTATTCAGTATATAAGTATAAAACAACACTAAAAACTTGTGTTAAAAATGTTAGAGCACTTTCAGAGTGTAAGAGCGGGTGGGAGATTCCACGTGCAGTGTAACAGGAGCACAGGAGGACAACCGAAAATCTCTATTGAGGGATCCACGAGCGCTGTGTGTTAGCTGAAGCTGGAGGCTCCAACATTTTTCACGCAAGTTTTTAGTGTTGTTTTATACTTATATACTGAATAAATTCATACGCTGTTTAAAGGATTGGCCTAGCACTTCTCTCTTCTCTTTACATCCCTTTTAAAGTAATACAATCCCTCTTTATATGTCAGGAGCAGAGAGGAGGGAGCAGAGAGCTGCAGTTAGAGCTCTTGCACATTGTGTGAGAGTTGATCGGAGGAAAAGGACACCCCCCACCTCTTCACACAAAGGAAGGATACAGAGCTGTGTTCTGAATATATTTCCCCATTACAAATGTATCTTGTGTCTTGAAAACTTATCAGAAGTGACACATGCTCATAACAGAGGAACAAAGCAGCAGAGAGAAACGACACTTAGAGCTTTGGAGATAAATAAGTAAACAGTACAGATATACTGTATGTGCTTTTGTTCAGATTTCATGACTGTGTTTTACATCAACTTTAGGCATTAACTGGGAGCCAGAACTTACATAGTATATCAGTTTTTCCTGTCAAGGGTCGATTTAGGGCTGTTTTATTAAGCCGCTAAAATATATTATGGATAGCGACCGAGTTATATCTGTGGAGAGCAAATGGCAAGATCTCCACAGATATAGCTCAGTCGCTTTCAATTACAAATTTTAGTGATTTGATCTTTCAGCCCTAAATAAACCCCTTGACATAAATAGCTGATATACTATGTAAGTTCTGGTTCCTAGTTATTGCTTAAATTTTAGTGTAGATCACATTCTAGAGATCTAGTAGTAACATTTCCCGGATTGTTGCCTTTAGATGAGCCCCATCATCCACTTATGGGACCCATTTCCCTACCTACAGTCTCCCTTCCCACCTGCCGAAGCCATTTCTACATGTGCATATTGTAAGTGAATTGATGTAATAATGTGTTAGAAGGACATATACATATGTTTCATAGCTTTTTGGTTTGATATATGTTGCATTTATTTATTTTTTGTTCTTGGCCAGATGATATTTAATAAATTCCTGAAGAAGCACATAGTCACAAAACATGTAGAGCTAGAGCAAACCAATGTTTGGGGTAGGAATGTATATATGTGTATATATATATATATATATATATATATATATATATATACTGTATATATATATATATATATGTGTGTGTGTGTGTGTGTGTGTATGTGTGTATATATATATATATATATATATATATATATATATATATATATATATCTTATTGGTATTAATTAAACATGTTTTTATGTTTTAATCGTGAATAAAGTACAGCATTTTAAAAAGTTTGTAGTATTGGTACCTATAAAGTTAATGTTCTCCTTTAAGTCTCATTCTAACATCTCCAACACTGTCTGGGGGATTCATCTGACACAATTAGGACAGGTTCTCTTATAGCTGTATCATTGTTTATATGTTGATGAATTTTTTTTCAAAGCTAGGAGGATGCAGGGATGGACTGGCCATTGGGACTACAGGAAGTTTCCCGGTGGGCCGATGGCTCAGTGGGCCTGCTTCAGTGACAGCGGACCACCGCCCCCCTCCGCTCCTCTGTCTCTCCCTTCCCACAGCGCTCACCTGGGGGGAACAGAGAAGCAGGGGGAGGACCAGAAGAGCAGGGACGACGACAGAGGAGCATGGGGGAGGGGACAGACAGCTGACTCAACAGCTATGGCCTGGGAGTTTCTCACTTCTGCCTAATCTTGTCCCATTGGACATTGGACATTATTTTGCCCCTGGTGAAATAATGTCTATCTTCCCCACTGGTACTGCCTATAAGAGTAACAGTACCAGCCGTTCTACTATAATAAAGTAGAATGGCTAGTGGCTAGTGAAGTGGGAGAGGGGGCTTGGGTGGCCGGGGCGGGGTGCAGGAGTTGTCCGGCCGCCATGGGAGAGACCTGTCAAAGTGAGCCAGTCTGGATGAAGTCTAGGGCCAAATTTTTGTGGATGTGTGGATCTAACTTATTCCTAGTGATAAAAGAAAGGCTCCTTAGCAAATATTTATTCTGATCTCTAATATACTGAAACTTTAATATTGTCCTAAGGTCCCTTCTTTTCCCAGTGTAAATAGGTACAGTATAAGTTGATCCATGCTACATTGATGTCAGTCATGTTGCTGCATAAACTGACATAATTGCTACTATTTTCAGACATTGCAGTACATGAATATTACTTTCTACACGGGTCATTTGGGCTCATAGTCAGCTGTGACAGTTGCACAGTCATTACAGCTGCTAACGGGTGAAGGTGGCTCTGTGTGGCCTATGCAGCACTTTACCAGAGCTGGTAAGGTACACTGTAAGTCCTAAATTAATGTGTTTGCTTAAAGGTACACTAGAGTCAGGGATTTAAAAAAAAAAAATAACAAACATGTGCTACTTACCTCCACTGTGCAGTTCGTTTTGCACAGAGTGGCCCGGAAGTGGCCCGGAAACCTGTCTTCTGGGGTCCCTCGGCGGCTGTCTGGGCTCCTCCTCGCAAAAGCTTTCCTTCTTCATGCGAGGGCGCTCGCATGGAGGAAAGCTTTTGCGAGCGCGCTCCCGTGATACAGCGGCGGCCATAGCCGCCGACTGTATCACTCGACTCCGCCCCCCAGCGCGCTGCGTCATCCGCCCTGATTGACAGCAGCGCTAGCCAATGGCTGCGCTGCTATAAATCCGCCCAGCCTAGCCAATCAACGGCCAGGCTGGGAACCGAAGAGGACGACGTGGACGCGCCCGGGAGATTCGAACGGTCAGGTAAGTACAACGGGGGCTCGGGGGGGCGGGGCGGTGCTGCTAGATGTTTTTTTACCTTCATGCATAGGATGCATGAAGGTAAAAAAACTTGTACCTTTACAACCCCTTTAACAGTAAACTTGGATCATGACCTTATTAAATTACAATAGCATGCTATTAAAATGTTCTTTCACTGAAATGTTGTGTTTACATGCGGTGGTGGAAATAATTATTTGGTCGCCTGCAGATTTTATACGTTTGCCCACTTACAAAGAAATAAAGAGTCTATAGATTTTTTATCATATGTGTATTCTAAATGACAGAGACATCATAGCGAGCACCGCTGTAGGCAATAGCCACTTGGCCCACTCGCTGCCACTTTACTATATTTGATATATCAGTCATGTCATTGTTAAGCTGTTTATACTACCAATAAAAACATTCTCAACCCTAAATGATAGATAATATCAACCAAAAATCCTGAAAAAACACATGATACGAATGTTAAAATAAGTATTTGATCCCCAAGAAAAACATGACTTAGTACTTGGTGGAGAAACCCTTGTTGGCAAGCACAGAGGTAAGATGTTTCTTGTAGTTAGTGACCAGGTTTGCACACATCTCAGGAGGGTTCACTCTTTTTTACAGATCTTCTCTAAATCCTTATGGTTTCTTCGCTGTCGCTTGGCAAATCAAAGTTTCAGCTCCTCCATAGATCTTCAATAGGATTAAATTCTGGAGACTGGCTAGGCCACTCCATGGCCTTAATGTGCTTCTTCTTGAGCCACTCCTTTGTTGCCTTGGTGGTATGTTTTGGGTCATTGTCATGCTGAAAGACCCATCCATGACCCATCTTCAGTGTTCTGGCTGAGGGAAGAAGGTTCTCATCCAAGATGTTACAATACATGGCCTCATCTATTGGACCCTTAAAGGGGTTGTAAAGACAAAAATATTTTCCTCTTAAATTAAAGTCTGACAGTAGCTGATAAAGTAAAAAGTAATGTTTTGCATTATAACTAGTTTGATACCTGTTGAAATCGAGCTGTTTTATTCACCTCTGTCACTCCTGAATCATTATTCTCACTGACTTCCTGGTTTGCGGTTCTTGCTACATTCTTGCTACATCACAGCCTAATGGGAACTACAGTTCCCATTAGGCTTAGCCTCCATGAATGTGAGGGATAAGAGAGCATCTTTACGGAGGGCTGTAGTCATAGGGAGGGGGTGAGCACATTCTGCTTTCCACCATGCCAAACTGCTCAGGTGAAAACGTTGATATTCGACGCGGGAACGACGGCCATACTTAACATGGGCTGTCTAATATTAGACCAGCTAAAAGCTGGTATAGTTTTACGCAGCAAAAAGATGACTAAAGATGCCGTAAGAGATTGCGATTGAAGATCGTCATTTCTGGGATCGCCGGCAAAAGCTCATTAGCATACCCCGACGCGGAAAACGACGGGAAGTCCACCCAGTGGCCGCAATTTTATTGCAGCGTAGATCCGAAGGCTTACTAACACGTAAGCCAGTCGAATTGAAGCCCGCAGCCGTATTTTCATGGTTTGAGAGTTCAGAGTAGTGAAAAAACGCGCGTAATTCGAAAGTACTCCAGTCTAACGCGAGATAGACAGGCGTAATCGCTCTATGAATCTGGCCCCTAGTTTTTTTACAACCCGAAAAATGATCGTGTGTACGTGGCATTAGAACACCATCCCAACATTCAAGCACAGAGTTGGAAACAATATGCTTTGATGCTGTTTCTCTGTTAAACGTACAGGCCGACTGTGGCAAATTGAGGTTGTGGAGTGGCCTAGTCAGTCTCCAGACCTTAAAACTATAGAAAATTTATGGAGGGAGTTCAAACTTCAAGTTGCCAAGAAACGGCAAAGAAACCTTATGGACTTAGAGAAGATCTGTGAAGAAGTGGACCAAAATCCCTCCTGAGATGTGTGCAAACCTATTCACCAACTACAAGAAACATCTTACCTCTGTGCTTGCCAAAAAAGGGTTTATTCACAAAGTCCTAAGTCATGTTTTGCTTGGGGATCAAATAATTATTTTACTCACTAAACTGCATCTTAATTTATGGCATTTGTTTTAGGTTTTTTTTCTGGATTTTTGGTTGATAGTCTGTCTCTATCATTTGAAATACAACTATGATAAAAATGATAGACCCTTAATTTCGTGGTAAGTGGGCAAACTTACAAAATCTGCAGGGAATCAAATATTTTTTCCAACTGTATACATACTACAACAACCTTCAACAATAACAGTTGAAAAACTTCTCTTCTAGGGGAGCAACATCCGTTGTATACAGATGCAGACAAAAAGGATCTCAGAAGCCTTTTGCTGTCAAGATGTTGAAGAAAACTGTAAGTTGACAATTTCTTTGTATGAATGATTACTCATAATTATTTCAATAAGATGAATAAAGTAAAATGAGATAGTAAATATTTTTTC
Source organism: Rana kukunoris (assembly GCA_029574335.1). NCBI lineage: Eukaryota > Metazoa > Chordata > Amphibia > Anura > Ranidae > Rana > Rana kukunoris. The sequence goes on from CM056049.1 coordinate 145,175,124, forward strand.
ACTTTCATTTGTATTAAAGTAGTTAAACATTTAGATCACAGGTGTAAAAAACACAAGGCCCTCCAGGACTTTTCATGTGGCCCTCGCACCTCTCCTCCTCTCCACCTCTCCTCCTCTCAGACCCCTACTTTCTGCTTTCAAGCAATGCATCCAGCTTCTTCCCAGCAGCAGCATAAGGAAAGAGGGGTGCACTGTTATGTAAGGGAGAGTGGGGGACTCAACTTCTGATGGTGCTGTGGCTTTTGACATCTAGAGTGGATGCGCTGGTCATCTAATCCCACAGATACAACCGGCCCTTTTGAGAACAATCATAATGCTGATGCAGCCCATGATGAAATTTGAGTTTGACACCCCTGATTTAGATCATAACATGAATGAACAGGTAGATATGGGTAATGCAGTTACACAGGCTAACTACAGCCACCATTATCATTTCAGTTTATAAGCATAATGAAAAATCCGTAAAGATTTAGATTAGTAAGCAAGCAATATAAATGTGATCTGTGGCTAAATTTTAGGGGATTTGATGGCTAACCAGAAACTGACCAATATGTGGTGCCAAGTACAGGTGGATAGTAGAATCTGTTTCATTATAAAAATTAGAAAAGATATAAAGGAATCTACACAGCAGGGGGTATAAGACAGTGTTAGAGGATAGAAGAATAAAAGGAACGACAGGGGAGAGGAACAAGTTTATTGATGACATACAAATCAGGACTTTATACCTACAGAGGTATAACTTGCTTGAAACATTGAAGGGTGAGCATACTGAATCCTCAGAGCCAATACCTTAAAGCTGAGGTGCGCCTAATTTTTTTTTTATTAAAAGCCAGCAGCTACAAATACAGCAGCTGCTGACTTTAAATAAATGGACACTTACCTGTCCAGGGTGCCCGCGATGTCAGAAGCCAAAGCAGAGCAATGGCTCGGCTGCCCCCCCCCCCCGCCATCCTCGGTGAGGGAATCAGGAAGTGAAGTATTGCGGCTTCACTTCACGGTTCCCTACTGCGCATCCTCATTGGTCCCCGCTGCCTTCTGGGATCAACAATGGGACCACCTGCACAGGGAACACCTGTGCATTTTCATGCAGGTAAACACGGCCCTCCATGGGCTTATGGTTTTGTATACTCTGTGTGAACAAGGCCTTACAGGTGAGACCTAAGCCTCGTACACACGATAGGTTAACCAGAGGACAATGGTCTGATGGACCGTTTTCATCTGTCAAAACCGATCGTGTGTGGGCCCCATAGGTTATTTAACCATCGGTTAAAAAAAAGCTTGCTTTAAAGGGGAGTTCCACCCACAATTTCACTTTTTAAATATAAAATATAAATACCCCTGTAATACACAAGCTTAATGTATTCTAGTAAAGTTAGTCTGTAAACGAAGGTCCGTTTTGTTAGGTTGTTACAGCATTTAGTTTATAATCTAGAAATAGACCGTAGCCATCTTAAGTGTGGGCATCATGAAGCCAGACTGTATGACTTCCTGGATTTCAGCTTTGCATATCCCGCACATGCTCAGTGCTGCACAAGCAATGTAATAGGTTTCAGGCAGGTTTGCAAGGACTACTGGGAAACATGATGCCTACCCCGGAAACCCTTGCAAATAGCCCTGTGACTTAATAACCTAGGCTAATAAGGAGGAGGAAGTAATGAAGGACTACAAAATAAAGGTATTTACAAGCAACAAAATAAATAACAATTTTCCATTCTGAACACTATGAGATTAGGGCATGCAGCACAGACAAACATAAAAAAATGGGTGGAACTCCACTTTAAATTTAACCGATGGATTCCTAACCGATAGGTCAAAAACGATCGTTAGTAGGCACGACCATCAGGTAAAAATCCACGCATGCTCAGAATCAAGTCGACGCATGCTTGGAAGCATTGAACTTCATTTTTTTCAGCACGTCGTTGTGTTTTATGTCACCGCGTTCTGACACGATCGGTTATTTAACCAATGGTGTGTGGGCACGACAAACCATCAGTCAGCTTCATCGGTTTACCGATGACAACGGTCCTTCAGACTGTTCTCATCGGATGGACTGATCGTGTGTACGCGGCTTTAAACATATTTTTTAAGTGATTTTCAATTGCCGCTTATTGATATTTATCATATGGGCTATCATCTCTTTGCCAGCGGCCTGCAGTTTGTTACTTCCTCTCTTCCTCCATCTGATCGCTGTATGTATGTGAGAAATCAGGATTGTTTCTGCCCATAGCAGGCAGTTTCTTAGCTTTGATTAAGGCCCTCTGAGGAAGAAAACAAATTGGCAATTTTTTTTTAATGCTGTTACAGTAAAGGAAGAATTAGGAAGATTATGCTGTGCCGTATACTTGCTTTGTAGGTGAAACAAAACAGTGGGTTCTCCTAACTGTCAACCCCTCAGCTTCTTATACTTACTGTACCTTCTATTCGCACCCCTGCCTCTAAGTCCCCCCCAGGAGTGAAATGAAGAAACCTTATATAATTTAAAGCTTACCCTAAGGAATCTCAACCCACTCCATGTGATGGTGTTGACAACAAGTCACTTAGACACCCTCTACAACCAATTAGGAAGAAGGGAGCATGTGTTCTTTGTACCCAGAGGAACAGGTATTTTATTTAGATTCTGATTACCAGACAAAGCAGTAGGGGAACAAAGGTATAGAAGTGTTTTTTTAAAGACCATTTTTTTTAAAGACCATTTTAACATCATTTGATTTCCAATTATCTAATTTGTCTTCCTTAGGTATTCAACCTGAGCAATTTCTACGACTCATTGTTTCATGCCAATTACCCAGTGCTGTTAATTGCATTTAAATGTTCTGCTAAACTTAAAAGTGTTACTGTTTTACAGCAGGCACCAATTTTCTATGCTTATCAATCTTGAGATTTTTTTTGGTTTGATTGTTGGTTAAATGCTTTTCTTTGAAAGAGTTGTCTGCCATAAAACCTTTGAACTACATTATGTGATTATGAGCAGCGTCTAAAGCTTTACTAGTTTTTAGAATTTGGCATGTATAGATCTGCAAATCAAATAAATTACATAGAAGCAGCTTGTCTCTGTTTAGATTGCCTTTATTATCTCAACTGCTGAAAAACTGAAGATCTGTTCTGATTCTAAGGCTATAAAATAATACCATGAAATGCAAAATGAAAAGCAGCTGGAGGCGTGATGGTAATAGAAACGATAAACATTGTACCTTAGGAAAAATTGTGCTTTTGTCCTCAAATCATTCTTGCTTGCTTTGGTTTGTAAGCTGTCCAGTGCAATTGTAATTCTGATCTCACAGCAAGCTTGAAACAGAACGAGGATTGTACAGTATTATTCGTCTCCTTCGGCTGCACAAATCAGGAACTAAAAGCACTGTTTTCATCTGAATAGAGAGTATTCAGGTTTTTTTTTATATATATTTTTAAATTTCTCATTTAGCTAAGCATTATCTTTTTTACAGTTTATTCAATTATATGGAAGCTTGTTTTTTTTATTATATATACCTGGAGTGAGATATATTTTAATGTATAAAATAAAATCAGAAAACATCATAGATTCTGAACTTAACATAATACATAACACATGCTGTATCATATTACCTAATGTCATTCCTGGAAATTGGTCTAATGGGCCTATGATTTAATATAATAGTGTGTACATGGTGCACTTCTAAAATAAGCTTAATGCTTAAATAGAAATGTGGTCAACATATTGATATTTCAAGAGGCATGCTTTTACATTGACAAGCCTTTTAGAGGGGTTTATCAAAGCTTTTCTGAAGATTAAAAACACTAAACAATGCACCAGCTGTGTCCTGTTTTCACACAGTATACAGTACATCCCCGAAATCAAAGCATGGGTTTGGCTGCCATGATGACTATTGCAGATCAAAGGCAGTACTGCACAAATTTATGGCAATAATCATGTAGCCCAGTGGTATCGCATAGACAGCCCAATAGTAATGTATAGGCAGTTGAGCACTGGTAGCCCACCCAGACAACTCTGCCTACCTGCCCGATCTCCTCCATTTTAGGGCATGGAATTAAAAAGCAGTGCGTCATCAGAAGAAGCACCTCCATCTTCCTCCAAACATGGTTATCTTTCTCTTCCGAATAACCAAAGGAAGGAGAAGAGGGCACAGCCTACGCTTCTCCCAGCTTTCTCCTCCTGATATTCATTGCAGTCAAAAGTCACATGAAACATTTATCACGTACTACAGTTCTTGCCTAATGTGGCTATGTCAGAGCAAGAAGAAGGTCCTGATGCACTGCCCCCACAGGAGCTACTTTGTAGATTGGGTTCTCTGTACTTCTGCCTCGATTATGAGAACAAACTTAGCCCCAATAACACACCAGGTTAAGCAAATGGATACTGCACTGCTATTGGGAGAAGAAATATAGATACCCTGCACACAACTAAGGTTTGGCATCAAAAGAGCAAACATGAGACTGGTTAGTGGTAAATAAACCCAATATACTTGTATAAAAAAAATTGTGATACCAAAAACACCCAGAAGTGCTCAAGAAATTAAATATATAAATTGCAATGAAAGATATACTGTATTTCCTTTTTTTTTATAATAACATAAAATAACCGAAAGGACAAAGGATGACTGCTCACCTTGTATTATGGACCTTTAGGCTCCATGTACACGGGACACTTTTACAACTTCTCCTACATGGTTAAACATTTTAAGCGTTTCAATAAAAATGGGCAAAAGTGAAGATTGCCTATAAACGAAATGCTGCTAAATGCGGGTTACCGCGTTTAGTCACGCTTGGAGTCTAAAACGTGGAAATCTTCTGCATCGGACCCATTTTTTTTGCTTTTAAAGAAACCCTGTTAAACGCAACTGCCTAAAAACGGCAATAAACCAGACTATGTACATGGCTACATAGGATAACATTGAATGAGTTCAGGGGCAGTTAAAAAAAAGTGTCCAACTGCCTCTTAACGTGCGTTTAGCAGCGTCCCGTGTAAATGGGGCTTAAGGCTCGGTTCACACCGCATGCCGATGCAACTCACAGCAGTGGTCCTGTGGGTCCTGGCTCACCATTTCAGGTCCAAATTCGCACTGGAGCTGCATCGGAGATATGTGAACCGGCTCCATAGAGAGCCGGTCACAATCTCCTGCTATTGCAAATTGGATGCAGGGATCTCTCATCCAATTCGCAATAGTGTGAACCCAGCCTTAAATTATAAAAGGTCTTATTGCATGTTCACTAAACCCTATACCACTTATAGCACCGTTTAAGCTGCATTTGTAGATCCGGTGTGTCAAAAAAATATAAGGGTGCAGGCTCTCTTATGCGTATTCCAGAAAGCAGGAAAATTTGAGGGGATGGGAGACACTAGATCAATAAAAAGAAATGCGAACAGTCTCAGCCTTGAGCTCCAAATATAAATCTCTATGATTAAGCCCCAATGAGCGGGGCAAAATGCATCAGTACGAAGTTCAGGAGGAGCTCTAGGCTGAGGCCATTCACATTCCTTTTTACTTGTTGAGCTAGTGGTGTGTGGCATCTCTCATCCCTTCATATTTTACTGTTTTATTGCATGTGGATTTGGCTAATGGTTGGAAAAGGGACTTTACTGTATAGATGACTATCTTGACCACGGAGGTATACGCCCTCCTTTATACTTTATGAACAGCTTGGAGATGCCCTCCACTGAGAATTTTCACTTACGCCAAATTTAAAATTTTCTTAACATTACAGAAAAACAGCTCAGACCTAGCAGTACACATAATGTTCGGAAACAGGTGCATGCAGGAGACTTCCCATATTCACAAAGGCATTCTAAATGTTGCTGTGATTGAAGCAGGGTGCAAAGCATACGCCAGATAGTACCTGGTCCCAAACCGCGTTTCGAAAGTGTACCCAAGCTCATCATGGATTGTGGCCAGAGGTACGACTTTATCCGTATGGTGGATCTTTCCCCAAAGTTCATCACTTTTGGATGAGGGTACATACCTTTATATTTTCAGTCACAACAATCAATATTACTAAAGATGCAAGCATCGCCCTGCTGAACAAACCAGTCGAAACTATTCAGAGACACACACAGACCTTAATATACTTTATGGTCTTAGGGGCCAAAATTGCTATTGCGACTGCATGGAAAAGTCTAGTTATTGATACAGCTGTAATGAAACGTAAACTCACGTGGATCGTGTTAAATTAAAAAATTGTTGTCTTGCAAGATAAGCAATCCCTCTTTGAAAAAAAATATGGTCCCCCTGTTTTTTTCCTATTTGCAGATTCCAGATATACAAGGCCGATTTCAAAGATTGTTGGTGAAAGATCCCCTAACAGACTCACCTTCTCTCTTTTTCTTACTATTTTCCTTTTTACACTCTTATTATCCCACTCCCTAATTTTTCTTTCTTCTTTCCCTTTTATTCTTTTTTTTAGTTCCCTCCCTTCCTACTTTCCTCACCTATGATACCTGCATTATTAGCTGTGGGGACTCGTGACCCCAATAAATGACTTATACCGTGTACACATGATCGGAAATTCCGACAAGAAAAGTTTGATGTGAGCTTTTTGTTGGAAATTCCGACCGTGTATATTCTCCATCAGACTTTTGTTGTTGAAATTTCCACCAACAAAAGATTGAGAGCTGGTTCTCTATTCCACTCGCTCGTCTGTATGCAATTCCAATGCGCAAAAAAAAATGCATGCTCAGAATCAAGAAGAGCCGAACTGCCTATAGAACTTCATTGATGTCGGCTCGTCGTACATCTTGTATGTCACCGCGTTCTTGACGGTTGGAATTTCCGACAAGATTTGTGTGACCGTGTGTATGCAACACAAGTTTGAGCCAACATTCCGTCAGAAAAAATCCACGGTTTGCTTGTCAGGATTTCCGATCATGTGTACGTGGCATTAGATGATGTCTGACAATGGGTAGAGCCTCTAATATCTTATAACACAAGTTAAATGCTCTATCATTTTGCAAACCACTTCATAGAGGTTATATATTATTGATGCTTTGGACATATCTCATGTATATCATAGACAGATCTGATAAGCTGTCTTCCCTGATGGCTTTCTTCCATTTATTATGGTGTTATTGATCTATATTTTGTAGCTATCTATCACGTTTGATCTTTCTATCTGTATGCAATTATATGGGACCTCATAGATAGTTGATCCTATTTGTCATGCTCCCTCTATGTTCCCCTTTTTGTGCATCTACTTTTTGTTTGCTGCTCTGCTCAGTATTGCTCCTTCTTTTTCTACAGAAAACATTTAATAAAAAACGATTGAAACTGAAATCTAGGTAAATTTTTATTAAAACCACACTCACAAGACAAGTGAAAAGTAAATGTAGAACTTAGAGCAAGGTAACTCCCTCTGCTTACTATTTTCCGTGGTATCTGGCTGACGGCCTTTGATTTACACACAGGATGGACTGCAGCTGGTAGAAAGAATATCAAGCTCCGCCCTGTGCGTTAATCCTGTGATCAACTTCTTCCAAGGGGGTCTCCTCACAGCAAAGAGAATGTTCATTGGTATTCAGTCAGAGAAAATACAATTCTCTCTCCCCTTATGCCGCATACACACGACCATTTTTTATGATGTTAAAAACGACAACGTGAAAAACGACGCAAAAATTTAGAACATGTTCTAAATTTTTAATGCCCATTTTTCACATCGCGAAAAATGCTCTAGAGCCCACACACGATCGTTTTTAATTACAATGGTCGTGTGTACACGGCATTATACCCAGCTCGCATTGGGAATTGTAGCTCAATGATCCATAGACTGCCATAGTAACGTTTCTTTTTTCTAAAAAAATGTGCAGCTTAGTAAGTGAAACTGACCATTTCCAATTTGGAAAAATGTATACTTGGTAACCAAACAAATGCATTTCTAAGATGTTCAGAATTTTAGAAACATTTTATATAATAAAAGATTATATAGAACTCAAGGGCTTTTATCCACAATTATCCTGCTAGATTCATACTGCCAATTATCTTTGCACGTTAGTACCAAGTTTTAACTGGGAAATCACAAAAACAGATGCATACAGAGAGACTTGCGTGAATCCTTTAATACCTTTTCATCTTTATCTTGATACTTTTGGCTGGTGTTCTGTTTTAGGTTGTAGCCTTGGTGGATGCTCAGATTGTTTGGTACTGTTGTAATACTGGCATTCTGTTTTAATGTATTTTTTAATTATCACTAGTTGGCCCTCAAGCGACTCACATTGTTACTGTCAGTGATTATTACAGTTTTTTTCTTACATCTTTCTTTATTCCTTCAGGTAGACAAGAAAATAATACGAACAGAAATCGGTGTACTGTTGCGCCTTTCACATCCAAATATCGTAAGTATTTTTTATTAGCAACAAGAAATGCTATAAAACAATTTTGGTAGTCTTGTACAGCTCTTGGGGGAGTGACGTCATTGCGGCTCCTGCCAGTCACAGAGCCAGAGCCTGTAAACCGAGAAGCAAGACGAGTGACGATGAGAGCCCCTGCAGCGCTAACATCGCAACGCTGGAACAGCTTCCTTTTAAGGTAAGTTTCACATGCGATGCATACTAGCACATTATGACTTTACCTTGCAGGTACAAAAATAAAACGTGCAACGGTTTACAACATTTTAAAGACACTCTTTTAATGATATAAATAGAATCAGTAAATACATTTTAGCACCACTCAAGTCCATAGTTCTACTCAGGGCCAAAATGCTTGTCAGAACAGGCAATGTCCTCAGCTGTCATTCACTATGAAAACAGTCTGTCCCTGGCCAGACATCAGCATGGAAAAGGCAGACGTGTACCTTTTCAGTGGGAGAAACTGTAATAAATGTCTGCTCACTAGCAAATCAAATTCAAATGGACTTGTTCTGTAATGTTGAAGACATTTACCATAAATCCAAGTAGTGTACTCAGGTCTAATATAGATCATGAACACTTATCTAAATTTACAGAGTTTGTCCATTTATATATGATGACTAACTACATCATGACCTGGGGAAATGAGAACCTTCACAGGCATATTGGTATCTCATCTCGAAATGTGTGTTTCGTTTGGAGTAGTGTTTTTTCCAAAGTATAGTGTACTTTAAAATGTATCTGAAACCAAAACATTTTATTAGTTTGAGTACAGTATGGATTGGGGTTTATCTGATGCCCCCATCAGGCATAAGGTTCTTCAGTCCCCAGTTCTGATGATTTTCTCATGGACATGTTAGCTGCATTTTACTTTGTTGGTCACCCCTCATTTAGACTGATTTGTAAGTCTCAAAGTTTAAAGACTTCATGTGTCCCTCAATGGACAAGATAGAAAATATGAATTTGTACTGTCTTATACTAGTTGTATTGTAAAATTATTTTCTTGGAGTTCATTGAAGGACACAGGCCCCACCACCTTAGTGTTTATGATTATGCTCTTAGGGCTGCTTTGCTACAAAACCAAAGCTTACTGGTAGTCAATGTGGTTATCCTGGGCATTTTTTTTTTGTGTTTGCCAGTGTACAATACTCCTTTTCAATCTGCAGCTCTGTAATTCTCTGTAAAATGCAAGGCAATATGGCTTCCTGAAGGTGTTCTGAGAATGTGCACAGAACTCCCCCCCCCCCCAGAAACACAATTTCCTGTTTGTGTGATTGGCTCACTGATTTTTAAGGAAGTCTACACTAAGATACAAATCAGATTTCAGGCACCCCCCTGCAACAAGAATGCAATTGTTGGTGAGATACACCCAATAGAAATGCATGTCTAAAGGAATGCAGACCCTACAATTTTCCTCATTAGAGCTCTGCAGGTGCATGTGGAGTTATGAAGACATTATGAGCCTAATTGGTTGCTTTTGGCAGAAAATTGAAATGTTTTTTTTTTTCTTTTATCAGACAATTTGCTAAAAATGGCCCTTTATCATTAACTATCCATTTTATGAACAAGCTATATCAGCTTGGCTGTTAAGGCTTACATTTTGTACAGAATACATATCAATAGGCATTATTATTATACATGCTTTATATAGTGCCAGCAGTTTGCGCAGCTCTTTACAACATGAAGGGAGACAGTACAGTTACAATACAATTTAATACAGGAGGGATCAGAGGGCCCTGCTCTTTAGAGATTACAATCTAGAAAGGAGGGTCAAGGGAAACAAAAGGTAATAACTGTGGGGAATAAGCTGATGGAGCAAAGGAAAATACAGTTATTAGGCAGGGACAGGATAGGCTTCTCTGAAGAGGAGGGTTTTTAGGGATCGTCTAAAAGCTAACAGAGTATGTGATAATCAAACAGATTGGGGTAAGGAGTTCCATAGGATCGGAGAGGCTCTGGAAAAGTCCTGGAGGCGAGCATGGGAGGAGGTGATGAAGGAGCTAGAGAGCAGGAGGTCTTGAGAGGAACGAAGGGAATGATTAGGTTGGTATTTTAAAAATAGGCTAGTGATGTAGCTGGGGGCTGAGTTGTGGGTGGCTTTGTAAGTATTTTGAATTTAATTTGTTAGGTAAGCGGAAGCCAATAGAGGGATTGACAGAGGGGAGTAGCAGACACAGAGAAATTGGTAAGGTGGGTGAGTCTGGCAGCAGCATTCACGATGGACTGAAGGGGGATTGTCTATGTAAAGGTAAGCCATTGAGAAGGGAGTTGCAGTAGTCAAGGCGAGAGATGACCAGGGAGGGAATTAAGAGATTTTTTGTGTCATTGGTTAGAAAGGGGTGTATTTTGTAGATGTTGCGGAAGTTCAGGCGGCAAGATTTGGACAGTGATTGGACATGGGGCTTAGAGGATAGATTAGAGTCCAGGATTACACCAAGAACCTTGGCATGTGGGAATGGGCTGATAGTTGTGCCATCAATTTTGACAGAGAGATCAGGGGGAGGAAAAATTATAAGTTTGGTTTTGTATAGATTGAGTTTGAGGAAGTGGTGTGACATCCAGACTGATATATCTGTTAGTAAATTAGTGATACGTGAGGAGACTGAGGGAGTGAGCTGAGAGGCAGAGAGATAGATTTGGGTGTCATCAGCATAGAGGTGGTATTGGAAGCCATGAGAGAATATCAGCTGACCCAAGGAGGTGGTGTAGATTAAAAAATAGAAGAGGTCCAAAAACAGAACCTTGGGGGACCACAACAGAGAAAGGAAGAGGAGAAAGTAGAATTGTAAGTAACACTAAAGGTGCGGTTGGATAGGTAGGAAGAGAACCAGCGAACAGTACACCCACAGAGACAAAAGGCATGTCGTTTTTAAGGAGGAGGGGGTGGTCAACCGTATTAAAGGCAGCAGAAAGGTCCAGGAGTAAAAGTACAGAATAGTGTCCATTGGTTTTGGCCATTAGTAGATCATTTGTTAGTTTTAGGCAAGCTATTTCTGTGGAATGTTGAGGACGTAATCCAAACTGAAGGGGATCAAGAAGGCTATTCTCAGTGAGGTGGATTCTCAGTGAGGTGGATGCTCAGTCGGTTGTAGACCAGAGTTTGGATCAAGGAGTTTGGATAAAAAGAGGAGAAGGAAGATGGGGCGTAGGTTGCTATGATTGGTGGGGTCCAGTGAGGGCTTTTTTTTTTAGTATGTGGCTGACTAGTGCATGTTTAAGAGAGTTGGGGAGCATACCAGAAGAGAGAGAGAGATTGAAGATGTGGGTTAGAGAGTGTAGGATGGAGCCAGAGGGTGAACGTAGCATTTGGAGGAAACATGATCCAGAGGGCAGGTGGTTAGCTGGATGATAGCAAGTAGTTTAGCAACCTCGTCTATACTGTAGTGGTGGGGTTGAATGGGGGAAGTAATTATTGTACCTGTGGGCATGAAGTGTAAAGCATAGAATGTATCTGTACAGCAGAGATCTCCTCACAAATTGTATGTGTATCAATAGTGTGTGATATAATCATATCCAGTATTAATATTTAATATCATTCACCTACAGATCAAATTGAAGGAGATTTTTGAAACCCCTGCAGAAATTAGTCTTGTTCTTGAACTGGTGACGGGAGGAGAACTGTTTGACAGGTGAGGATTGAAATTTCAGATCAGAATTTGATGGCTCTTTATAATGCTGGTACATGAAAATGAAAGGTGATGTCCAATTTATAGACATGTTAGGCTATTCAATACAAGTAAATACATGTTATTACCATAAGACCCCTAGGCCCAGACACCTACAGTATAGAACTGCCCTTATTCCTGTGTCCATGTTTTCCTGTTGGTAATTGTACCTCAGGAGGACCTCCTTGTAATCCAGGAATACTTCTATGTCCTGTAAATTGGTTTGTTTTCATGCCAGAGAAAGTACAGCTTCCACTGTACTTCCTGGCTGCTTTGGCTGTAGGTCTCATAGTCCCAGCACTATGGACCTCTCCCCCCCTTTTTTTTCTTTAGGCCATTCACAAAATACAGAACCCCAGACTCTGTTTTGTGACTGTCCTTGAGTAGATGTTGGTGGGGCCATGGTCATAGTGCTGGGGTCAGGGCGTCAGGGCGATTATATATGTTTAGAACCACTTGCAGCCAGATTAGCCAGGAAGTACAACAGGAACTGTACTTTCTCTGGCATGTAAAAAAACGAATTTTCAGGACATAGATATATAAGTGTTGGCAACCTGCGAAGGTCATTTTGCCAAAAGTTTTTTGGATCAGTACTACTTTGCCACAACTTTGGAATTAACCAATGAAAACATACATGGTGGGAGGTAATTCTTTTTTCTGCCATAGTTGTTTCCATTTCCTGTTTGCTTCCTGGTTGTTGTGGTGTGTTGTGACAGAAAATGTTGCTACTCAATATATTGCCACAGCAGTTGTCATTGCTGCTGCAGCAGTGTATGAGAAAGAAGAGGAGAAGCGGAGGACAAGGACAAGGTCTTTCTTTGGGCTGTTTGGAGCACATTGTTCCTGAAGGAATAAACAGGAAGTGAATGTGTGCTAGAAAAATGTGCTTGGAAGGGGCTACTATGTTAAAAGGATTGGGTGGGACAAGGGTCAAAAAGCTGCTTGTGCTTACAGCTTGCGCTTACAAAGTCGTACTGAATTCGTACTGAAATTGTGTCTATATTATTCAGGTACGATTTGCATGCTACTTGAGGGTTTAACATTGAGGTCTATGGACATCAACTTGCATGGAAGTTGGACCAAAGTAGTGCAGGGACTACTTTGAAATCGGCAGGACTTAAAGTCGTGCCAATATGAATGGAAGTCATTGAAAATCATGGAGAATGACTTGTCATGCGATTTTGCAGTCCAAAATCATGGGACAAGTCGTATAAGTGTGAAAGAGGACTTAACCTTACCGTACTTGTTACAGTCCGACTATACACTTTTTGTACAATTTCCTTTAGATTTACCAAAGCAATGAATAGAAGAACCTACGTAAACTACACCTAAAATATGTATGCACAATATAATTGTTGGTAGATCTAAAGGAGATTGTAAAGTTAGATTGTAATTGCATGGTGAGCTTTATACAGTGGTTTTGCCCTCCCTCAGTTCAAGTGGCTACTGTTGCAGTAATGCTGAAAATAAATTATACATCATACCAATTTACTGTCCTACACATGCTGGTTAGTGAGCCTCATTATTGCACATTGAAACTCTCTAGCCTCAGCAGACGCATGCAATGAGTAAATCATGTTTTATGCCTGTATATAAAGTGTAAGGAGTTTGTTAAGACTAATTTAACTTTTTTTTAATACAGTTATTCAAGTCCTTAGCAGAGTTTAGTATTTATGAGGCATTATCATACTATTAAAATAAACATTTGATGTTTTTTAGTATCTAAAAACATTTCTATACAGAGCATTAGCTATGTAATCAGCCGTGCTTTAGTGGAGGCACACTGCCTTTAATCAACATGCTTTTTATCTTTCATGAGTGACTGATTGCCATAAAATGTACATCTACAGCCTCATACTGAGTAGTCAAAGTACTCCACTAAGCAATTTAATTGAAATGTATCTAGCTCCAACCACTTAAATGTCCCCAAGGAACACCAAAGTATGGGTATGCTCATTTCTGTCCGATTTTGGATGAACTTTTGTTTATGCCTACTTTCTCTTTTTAAAGAAATCCATTTTCTTCAATGGGGTCTATTGTTTATTAAATATGTGTGCAGTAAAATATTTAGTAGGTAATTAGTTCATTTCAACAACGTATTGTAGAAAATGGCACTTGTATTTCCCCTAGTAAATGTAAAGAGACTGTTGATTGTGTAATTTTTCCCATTCAATACTAATTTCCCAAACTTTCCTAAGCCATTCTAGCCCTATAAAATTAATAGGTGGATCCGCGCTACGGTTTAGGTGTACGGGCTGCTGCCCCCCTAGAAATACCCCAGAGGGAGGCGTGGAGTGAGAAGGTGAAGGTGGTGTAAGGGGTAATGGCGCTGCCTAAGTGTAGTTGCTAAAGTTCCTATTAGCAGTGTGAACAATGGTATGTGTTCGATGAGTTAAAAGAGGTAATGTTAATGTAAGTGGTGTCAGGCTCCTCAGCTCGGTGGGCTCATGGGTAGGGCCTCTGGTAGAAGCAAAGGTGACCATGATACTGAAAATAAAATAGGACAAATTAGGGACAGTGTAAACAAAAGTGCAGTCTAAACTCAGGGCATGAGGTTGCTGAAAGAAGTGAAATAGACTGTAAAATCACTTTGGGGTGACCATTCTCAATGGAAGTCCCAGGTAGGTGCAAAACTTCAAACACATATATAAAGTGCACGGTGTGCTAGTGTAGATCACCAAGGGCCAGTGGTGTAATACTGTGCAGTCCTAACATCCACAGATACACCAAGCTCAGGTATCTTAAAAAATATAAAAATAAAAAATATATTATAAGTACTCAGATCTGGCTTATTGACAAGCAGTGTAGGTGATCAGATGATCCCCATAGGGGATAATTAAACAATAATGTAAAAAGCAAGAAAGTCAATTGTAACTCCGGGGTATCCTCTATTCAGAACAAAACGATAAAACACAGTTGTGAATGACAGTTCATGTAAGAATTCTGGAATGGTTAATAGGCAAAGAGGAAATAGATCAGATCCTGTATCTTGATCTCCAAAATGACATCTGGGTCCCCACTCACCAGATAGTAGTCCCCACAAGGGGGTGTAGAGCCTTACGAGATCAGGAGGGGTTCGTTGTTAGCTTAACAGCTATCTTCAGGCGGGTATATTACTCAGTCGGGTGCAGGAACCACATGCAAAATGGTTTGAAAAAAGGAGATCCACATAGTAGTAGAGTAGTACCAAAAAAACTCTGGGTAATTTATTGTAGTGTAAAAAACATGTATATAAAATAAATATGGTAGCCACCAAATAAATAAATCCTAGCCCTATGTAGCTTTGTATTGGATGGAGCTTACACAATGTAGATGATGTCATCCTTTCCCTTACATCACAGTGTTTCGGACAGATGATTGGCCATTTAGGTACAGAACAGTGCTTGATATGAGTAGATCCCATGCTCCCCCCATTCTAAGATAAGTTAATTGTTTGGGTTTACAGACACTTTAAGTCATCCACTTTCCCTTTGCTAATAGATTAGGACAGCACACTATTGAATGTTCATGTATAATTAATTCCAAGGCATTTAATTCTGTTCAATAGAATTAACCTTTAATAATCAAACTTATTTAGTAGTGAATATTTTACATCTTGCAGTTACTTGCTTTTTCCAAATTTCCTCCTAGTTTTAAAAGTAGTAAAAAATAATCTGTTAATTATTTACCGTAAAATACAGTTACTAAAAGGTGCCACCAAATATAAAAAATCACCATTTTACCCAAAAAAAAATTTTGACTCAAGTACAAATAGGGTTCCTCCTGCAGGCGGAGACCATTGGGATTTAGGGCAGCAGACTGAAGGGGCCCCAGACTAAGTAGGGGGTTTACAGACATTATTCCCATTGTTAATTAAAACACATTGAATGTTATGTTAATTATTTTTTACTGTTCAATAGTATTAACCTTCACAATCAACTTATTTATATGAAAACTCATTTTGATTACTTGCTGTCCAAATTTCCTCCTATTTTAGCTGACCCTTTATATTATGTAAGCCGAGGCACCTAATTTTACCACGCCAAAAAAAAATGTATTGACCTGGAGTATAAGCCTAGGGTGTATATGCAGGGGCGGACGACCATTGGGCTTTAGGGCCTGCCCGAGGGCCCCATGTCACTAGGGGGCCCCAAGGGTTGCCAGGCATAATAAAACAGGGAAATGTTAAAAATGTTTTTTTTTATCTGTTGATATGTCTGAAACTCATGATTTTGAGTGAAAATCCTAAATTTTAGCTGCCCTTCCCTACTGCCTCCTGGCGTGGTGGCCATCTGTAAGCCCAGGGGCCCCATAATCCCTGTGCCCGGGGCCCCCATGGGTTGTCAGTCCACCCCTGTCTGCATGCCTCACTATTCCTCACTTTGCCTCACTGTGTCCATTTGCATGCCTCACTGTGTCCATGCCTCACTGTGCCCATGCTTTACTGTGCCCATGACTAGACTGATGTTTAACATGGGAATCTATGGAAGGGGTGCCCAGCTTTGAAAAATCGGTGCTCCCCCGCCGTAGGCCCCCCTGACAAAAAACTTTGCACAATTGTAGAGGAGAAATTGGGCTACATGTGAGCCTAGTTCCGGGTCCAGGGGACCTACGACCGGCCAGAACCGGGTCCCCAAAATCACTGGAGAAATTACCATTTAACAATGGAGTCTATGGAAGGGGTGCCTGACTTTGAAAAATCGGTGCCCCCCGGCCGTAGGTCCCCTGGACAACAAACTTTGCACACTTGTAGAGGAAGAGTGGGGCTACATGTGTGCCAAGTTTGAGGTCCTACGGTCAGCCGGTACCGGGTTCCCAAAGTCCAGGAGATCAGGCACAAAAAGGTGACTCAAGTATAAAAATGTGCTGAAAAACTTGGCTTATACTGGAGTATATACGGTAATTGTATCTAACATTTGAAAACATTTAATAACATAGCACTGCAGATGAACATTGAAGGTGCCAGTCTTCTGCTGCAGGCTGAAGACTTTGTCATTTTTGTCAATAAAACCTCCAGCTTGCATGTGATAACTATTTAGGAGTTGGCATGGTGGTCACGTGACCATAAACCTGATTGGGTCCTGATAGTCAGTGGGAAACCCACTTGTCAGTAAAAGAGAAAGCATTTGGTAAAACTGTCAGCTGCTTTCCCATAAAGGTAAGGGATATTTAATATTCTATCCTTAGCATTGGACATTATGTTAGAGAACGGTTGTAAACCCCACTTGGTCATTTTTACCTACAGGTAAGCCTTATTATAGGTAAAATTAATATCTCCTAAATGTGCACTGTTTAGGAGATAGTTACCCTGCATGCAGCCATTGACATCACTGGGGCATGCACTCTGAAGGTCTGGGAGTGACGTCATCATGGCTCCGGCCAAGCACATAGCCGAAGCACGTGGACCTGGAAGAAATATCAGAGGTGACATTAAAGCGCTGGAGGGCTGAGTATTTCATAATGTGCTAGTAGGCGATGCCTACTAGCACACTATGCCATTGGCTTGCAGGTTTGTTTTTCATTTGCAACATCAGCGGTTTACAACGCTATAATAAAAAAAATGTGGGGGAGGGGTTCATAAAATCTGAAAGAAAAAAGTAGACAGCTGCCCACTGAACAGGAATTAGAAGGGAATCTCCTGCTAGAGAATACATGTTTCGTTACACTAAAATGGCGACCGCCCCAACTTATAAGTAGCTTTTAGAGTAAGTTGCACATGAAAGGGCCATGCACACAGCAAAAAAAACTCAGGGGGGTTGATTTACTAAAGGCAAATAGACTGTGCACTTTGCTAGTACAGTTTCAATTTCGAGCATAGTGACTGTGGTGAAGCATTAATTTGTAAAGAATACCAGAATCTGATGCAAGGATAAAAAAACAAAACAAAAAAAAAAACAGCCTTTTGCTGGCACATGATTGAAAGCAGGGGCAGACCATCCATTGTGGGCGCTCAGGCGCCGCCCCTCTATCCATGCCTGCAGCCCTCTTTATCTATGCGCTATGCTCTAGGGAATTACAGCGGCAGTTTTTTTTTAAGCACCTGATTACAGCCAGAGACTTTAAGGCCTGTACACACGAGGGGATATGTGCTGAAAACGGTCCATGACCGTTTGCAGAATCTCCGCTCGTGTGTATGGGCAGGACAGATTTCTCCACCCGCAGATTTCAAAGCATCTTTGAAATCATCCGGTGAATCTGTCCGCCCGACATGTCTGCTGGTTAGTACACTACCAGCAGAAATGCCGTCCCCCACCGCCCCGTGCCGCCGCCGAATGGATTCGGCGCATGCCGGAAGTGTTTACTTCCTGGTGCGGTGACGTGGCGGCGTCAACGTCACCGCCGCGTCACCGCGCCGTCCGACGGCGGCGGGGAATTTTCCGATTTTAAGCCATCACAAACTCCCGATCGGACATACGATGGAAATGGTCCGCGGCGTTTTCAGAGTCCGATCGTGTTACGAGGCCTTATAGGCTTCAAAATAGGGTGGGCTTAGGACGCAGAGCATTTAGTCTGGAGCCCACCCAGTTGTGTTGTAACAACGTATTAATATTCGCTGTTGTGACAATGATCCTCCCCCCAGCCAATCTAAGCGGGTCTGATACCCGTCACCCAGATTGGCTGAAAGGACAGGCGATCCTATTGGACGCCTAGGAGGAGGGGAGGAGAAGCACGGCGGAAGCGAGGAGGAGAAGAGCCACTGGCCAATGCCTGGATGCCCGATCCCCGCCGCTCCTTGGATGCCCGATCCCAGCCGCTGCTCCTAAGATGCCCACTGCCTAGATGGGATAAGTGCCGGTGGACCGGCTGGCAGACAGTGGGGGGAATGGGGGAGGGTTTGAGTTGCAGCGAGGGGTGGTGTTTTGGTTGTTTCCACCTTCCCAAAAACATAAACCACCAGCCGCCACTGATTGGAAGATGGAAATCAGCAGAGCTTTACCACATTCACTAAGCTCTGGGGAAAATGAGAGCAGCTTAATTTTTAAAAAACACAAATAATGCTGTCTAACAATTTCTGCTAAGGTAAGGAGGCTTCTGATTACTGCCTTCCTGTCTGTCTCCCACGTGGGGGTTTCTGATCATTGGTTTGCCACCCCCCCCCAAATATTGAGCACCAGCCGCCACTGGTAGGTAAGCCCGCAGGGAGTTCATCCCTCCTTAAAAGGCACAGGGACACACCACAAGCCCAGCACAATAGCAGCTGAAAGCATCTGATATATCCCTGTCGTTTTGATGACAGCTGTCAAATGTTGAATTTCCTATAACTTTTGTGTCTGTCATTTCCTCTTTACCTATGGGACAGGAAATAACTAGTAAAAATGTGACAAGTGTTCTAAATCCTACTTCCCCCAACTTCATACAATTTTTTTTTTATGATTTTCCACTTTAAGTGCCATACAAAATGTAACTGTAAAATTCAGTTTTCCTGCAAAGCATTGATATGTTGGCACATTATTGAGAGCAGACAGCACTGTCATTGGAACTGCAGGAGGTGCAGCTGCTCTGACTGTTAAGGGTCAGTTTAGGCCAAAGTAGTCTAAGCATTCCAATTGCCCGCCATTGCCAGTGAAGGAAGTTGGTTTTAGCTATTATTGTGGATCCATTGTTTGAAATAGCCAAACTATATTACATGTAACCTTTACTTACTAGTTATGCTTTTTCTAAGACGTGTCTCTTGTGTTTTTTACAGGATAGTGGAAAAAGGATATTATAGTGAGCGAGATGCTGCTGATGCTGTGAAACAGATTTTAGAAGCTGTTGCGGTAAGTGTTTTGTTTTATCATAATAATATATTTCTGTTTTAGAAATTATTGGTTAAGCGAGGAGAATAAGAAAGCTTATTTTGCTTATGTTGATCAGTTTCCATCAATGTATTTTTTTTAACCACTTGTCATCTGCCCACCATCAAATGACGGCGGGCAGACGACTCCATTATCCTGACATCACGTCATATGACGTGATGTCCCTTTAAAGCCGCGGGCGGGTGCGCGCGCGCACCCGCCGCTCTGCGGGGATCCCGTGCGAGTGCCCGGCGGCAACGATCGCCGCCGGGCACACGCGATTGCTCAGTAACTGAGCTGGGACGTGCAGCTCTGTATGTAAACACAGAGCTGCACGTCCCTGTCAGGGAGAGAGGAGATCGATTGTGTCCCTTTTACATAGGGACACAATCGGTCACCTCCCCCAGTCACCCCCCCCACCCCCACAGTTAGAACACTCATAGGACACACATTTAACCCCTTCCCCACCCCCTAGTGGTTAACCCCTTCACTGCCAGTCACATTTATACAGTAATCAATGCATATGTATAGCATTGTTCACTGTATAAATGTAAATGGTCCCAAAAATGTCAGAAAAGTGTCCGAAATGTCCGCCATAACGTCGCAGTCCCAATAAAAAAAATCGCAGATCGCCGCCATTAATAGTAAAAAAAAAAAAAAAAAAATGCCATAAACTATCCCCTATTTTGTAAACGCTATAAATTTTGCGCAAACCAATCGATAAACGCTTATTGCATTTTTTTTTTTACCAAAAATATGTAGAAGAATACGTATCGGCCTAAACTGAGGGAAACATTTTTTTTTTAATATATTTTTTGGGTTATTTATTATAGCAAAAAGGAAAAAATATTGCATTTTTTTAAAAATTGACGCTCTATTTTTGTTTATAGCGCAAAAAATAAAAACCGCAGAGGTGATCAAATACCACCAAAAGAAAGCTCTATTTGTGGGAAAAAAAGGACGCCAATTTTGTTTGGGAGCCACGTCGCACGACCGCGCAATTGTCAGTTAAAGCGACGCAGTGCCGGAAGCTTATATTTTGTCTGGGCAGGAAGGGGGTGTAGGTGCACAGTAGGCAAGTGGTTAAAGGGCCATCCACCAAAAACAAATATTTCAATTATTGGTAGATGCTGGAGGTTTAAAGCTGGACTCAGAGGAAGAGGAAAAACCATTGTACTGGAGCTTCACTCACGCTGGCAGGTTAAATGCTTAGGGTACCAGCAAACCAGACTTCTACTTACCATATTGCCTAGTACACACAACCGGTTTTTCAGTCGGATAATAAACCAACGATTTTCCCGACAGAATTCCTCTCAGCCTGCCTTGCATACACACGCTCACACAAAAGTCCGCCAGTCCAAAACGCGGTGAAATACAACGGCACTATAAAGGGGAAGTTCCATTGGGCTGCTTTTGCTGATCCTCTTGTTAGTAAAAGTTTGGTGAGAGATGATTTGCGCTTTTCAGTCTTCGTGCTTTTCAGTCCATTACAGCGTGATGAATGTGCTATCTCTATTACGAATGCTAGTTTTACCAGAAAGAGCACTCCCGTCTTATACTTGATTCTGAGCATGTGCGGTTTTCTGCTCGTTGGAAACCATACAGACGACCGGTTTTCCCGCTCGATTTTTGGCCTGACGGGAAAAAAAGAGATCCTGATCTCTTTTTTCGTCTGGCAGTTTTCCCGTCTGAAAAACCGTGATGGAGCATACACATGGCCAGGATTCCCAACGAAAAGCTCTCATAGCAGATTTCCCGTCGGGAAAAAACGCTTGTGTGGGCGAGGCCTATCTCTTTGTCCAGCAGGCTCGCTCCAAGCAATGGAACCCACTGCAGTTTGTTCTCCAAGGCGCTCTAGCGGTCGCAGGCACTCTGACAATGCAGGGCCATTAGCTCAGTAGTGTATATTTTGATGCCCAGGGCCGGATTACAAGTTGAATCGCCAGGGAGAAAAAAAATGTAAAATCATAACAGGCAAATGCACAACCTCCTGCGCTTGAAAGTGGTTCCCAGAGGTAGTAGACTCTTATTTCTGTATATACGTTCTGACTTTCACGGACATGCCATGCTTTGCTGCCCTCTGAAGATCGGGAAGTCTGGACACACTGCAGCCATGGAACAAACGGAGGGAGCACAGCCCAGTGCATTATCCTCAAAATATATTTTATTGTTACACAGTAATAGTAGATAATATACTCGCAAACCAACAGGTACATCAAAGCTTCTCATAATAAATCAGCTTCAAGTCCTCGATACATCACTTTTCATAGAGGGACAGTAAAGCCTCATACACACGATCGGACTTCCATCTGACTTTTACGTGGATTTTTGTCCGAATGGGCGCTGGCTGTTAACTTGTTCTGCATACACACGGCAGAACATTTTCAGCCAACTTTCACCAAATCACATAGTTTTTTCAGCTCTTTACTGCCACCCTTTGGGCAACTTCTGCTATTGTTGTCTGATATTTAGCATTGGTTCTGAGCATGCGTGTTTGTACTTTGGACTTTAGTCCGATGGACTTGTGTACACACAATCAGATTATCCTCCATCGGATATTTGTTGAGAGCATACACAGCAAACATTTGTCCATTGAAAAACCAAAAACAATTGTCCGATGGAGCATACACACAGTTGGATTGTCCGAAAAAACATGTCTGTAGGACCGTTGTCTTCAAAAAGTCAGATCGTATTTATGGGCCTTATAAATCCTACAGGCTAGCACATTATGAGGGACTTACCCTCTTTCTCAGAGCCCAGGACTTCAGTTCTCAGGCAACAAGGGGGCCTGGAATAAGCAAAGTTGGGCAAAAACACCCCACAGTGGCAGACGTAGCAAAGTGCCCCTGTGCAAGTAAATGTTTTCCCCTTCCCCTTCCTTTTGTTTCACAGTATAAGGCTGCAGGCAACAGTTTTATCCAACTTGTCATGTGACCAGTACAATAGTACTTTAAAGTGACCCTGTCACCCCAGGGTCACATTTAAAAGCACTGTAAAAGAAGCACTTAAATGCCTCCACTTCACTGGTTGTTGCACTTGTTACACATAGGGACCACTGTGTGTGTGACTAGCTGCTCTGCCTGCTGCATGTAATGTTTCCTCCTGCTGTTTCATATGTTACTACATGACATATTAGCTGGTGGGAGGAACCACTATGTGTGGTGGGGGGAACAGTTATACAACCTATATTAACCACTTAAGGACCTCCTCCTGCACATATACGTCGGCAGAATGGCACGGCTGGGCACAAGCACGTACAGCTACGTCCTCTTTAAGTGCCCAGCCGTGGGTCACGTGGCGCGCCCACGACCCGGTCCGAAGCTCCGTGACCGTGGGCACGAGACCCGCGGACCGGAGCGCCGCTGGAGTCCCACGATCGGTCCCTGGAGCGGAAGAACTGGGAGAGCTGTGTGTAAACACAGCTTCCCCGTTCTTCACTGTGGCGCCGTCATCGATCGTGTGTTTCCTAATATAGGGAAACACAATCAATGATGTCACACCTACAGCCACACCCCCCTACAGTTAGAAACACAGATGAGATCACACTTAACCCCTTCAGCGCCCTCTTGTGGTTAACTCCCGAACTGCAATTGTCATTTTCACAGTAAACAATGCATTTTTAATGCATTTTTTGCTTTGAAAATGACAATGGTCCCAAAAATGTGTCAAAATTGTCCGAAGTGTCCGCCATAATGTCGCAGTCATGAAAAAAAACACTGATCGCCGTTATTAGTAGTAAGAATTTTTATTTTTTTATAAAAATGCAATAAAACTATCCCCTATTTTGTAAACGCTATAAATTTTGCGCAAACCAATCGATAAACGCTTATTGCAATTTTTTTTTTTTTTACCAAAAATAGGTAAAAGAATACGTATCGGCCTAAACTGAGGAAAAATATTTTTTTTTAGATGTTTTTGAGAGATATTTATTAAAGCAAAAAGTAAAAAACATAGATTTTTTTTCAAAATTGTCGCTCTATTTTTGTTTATAGCGCAAAAAATAAAAACCGCAGAGGTGATCAAATACCACCAAAAGAAAGCTCTATTTGTGGGAAAAAAAGAACGCCAATTTTGTTTGGGAGCCACGTCGCACAACCGCACAATTGTCAGTTAAAGCGACGCAGTGCCGAATCGCAAAAAATGGCCAGGTCCTTTACCTGCCTTTAGGTCCGGGTATTAAGTGGTTAAAGAGTTGAATACCAACAGTAGCTGGGGAGACGTGAAGTGGAAGCATTTTAAGACATGGGCCACCAGAATGTAAGTCTAGATGGGTTTCTTAAACAAGGCTGTCAGTACTATGCGCAGCTCTATGCTGCAGCAGCGACGCCTGGGTGCAGAAATGTGCCTTGAGTTGTATGGCCTACTCTGCCCACCTGCATCGGGCCTTTGTCAAGCTTGCATTAAACTGCCTGGAGGTGATGTGTGTTTGCTATAGATTCAAATTCTTTTGTATGGTTTATATAGAGTTACAATTTACCTTTATTCTATACAGTATTTGTACAATTTGCCCACTTTATAATTACTTGCTGCTAGAACCTAGCTTTTCTCTGTTAGCAAAATAAAAGTCTAGAAGAACATCACTTAGATGAGATCACCATTTCCCCAAGAGAGAGACCAGTCTTATTACATTTCATCCAGAAACCAATTTATTTATTGGTTCTTATTCTACACAGCTGCAGTGCACAGAGCAAACAACCCCTGTTACATTCTTTTTGTGAAAATCCTCTCCAGACAGCAAAATCATCAATTTATATCTAGCAAAAAAAGGCATAAACCTTATGTTTTACAGGTGTTGTATTATGTTTGTGTGATATAAATGAGTGAAAATGCTGAATTCTTTGTATTTTTTATAAAATCACAAATGACTACAATTATGTGGTAAAAAAATATAATTAAATGTATTTTAAATACTGTAGATCTAGTATAAATGCCTGAATCATTTTTTTGCTGCTGATCAGCCTACACTGCATAAAGAGTTAATTCACCTTTTCAGAAAAAAATATAAAAAATAGAAGGTAAACTAACACTGTACAACACCCCCCCCCCACCGTTTCACCCCTTCAGTCTCTGCTGTATTTACCTTGTGGGTGTTGAGCTGCTAGTGCCCAGCCGTTGTAACGGTCCAGTATGCTTCCAGTATGGATTAGTGTGATTCTCAGTGCTGAGGCTGACCAATTATAATCACTCTGATCCATCCTAGAAGTGCTGCAGAAAAAAAGGAGAAGAGCATGTATTTTAAATCCCTGGACCGCTGCATTAGCTGGGCGGATACTGACAGCTCATCACCCATGGAGGTATTTACAGTGGGGAGCGATTGTGCCATAGACATCGGTGCAGTCTTTTCTGCAAATATCTCCTTAACCGTGTAGGTTAGGAAGATATTTCTTGCACCTACAGGTAAGCCTTAATCTAGGCTTACCTGTAGGGCCAAGTGGTCTGTAATTGTTTACAACCACTTTAAAGAGGTGGAGATCTACCTGAACATGGAAGAAGTCAAAGATGACCAAGCACAGTGCCGCCTCCTCACACCTGATTTAAACCTCTAATTACCGTACTAGCATCTTGAACTCGTGTCACATTGCACAGCAATCATGTACTTAAATCAAGTTTTAGGGCCCTTTCACACTAGCGGACGAACGGTCCGCTCATTACAAGTCCGTTTACGGACTTGTAATAGGTCCCTATGGGAGCGGATCCGTTAGCGGATGATGCATCCGCTAACGTCCGCTCAATCCGCATCCGTTTTTGCAGACGGAAGAATGTCCTATTTTTCTTCCGTCCGGGCAAACGGATCGGATGCAAACGGACAGACGGTCCGTTTCCATCCGACTCCCCATAGGGGAGAGCGGAGGAGAGACGGGGCGGTCCCTGCACAGTGTGCGGGGACCGCCCCGTCCGCCCGACAGCTCAGCGGAGACCCCTCGCTGAGCTGACGGACACACGGAGCGGACCGAAAAACGGACCGCTCCGTGTGTAAGGACCCTAAGTGTCATGTATAGTGTAAGTGGCACATTTGCCCTCACCACTTTCTCCATTAGGTGGGTGGCTTTTCTTGGTTCACTCCAGGGGAGGACTTGGCCTTTTTTTAAGTCCTGGGGAGGAGCTCAGAAAATCCTCTGTTTTTTAATTTATGCCAGGTGCTAACTTGAAATCCCTGTCTGAACTTTGTAATAAATTGGGAGAGTCGCCCTGGGACAGCTGGAAACATATCCAGCTAAAGAACTTCTTTAAAACAATAAAGAATGAGATGATAACTAGATATGTGTGTTTCCGTTCGTAACAAATGTATTTTCGTACAAATTTGTTCATTTTCGTACCCACGGAATAATGTGTACATACGAAAAAATTAAAGCACCAAAATACGAAAACGACGGGATTACGAATGAGCCGCATAACGAACAAGCGCAAATACGAATGAACAATACGATAATCTTACGAAAATACGACAAAACGGAAACGGCAAAAGAACGAAAATGACATCTATAACAAATGATTTGCATTCTGTATTTTAAATCCTTTTTCTGTTCGTATTTTTAGTCGTATGTTCATATTTTCATTTGTGTGTTTTGTAAATCAGTTTTTTTGGTCTGTTTGTAAATTTGTGTACTTGATTCGTTTTTTTGAATGGGCAGTGAGTGAGTGTAGTTAGTGAATCAGCTTCTCTTTTGTGCCGACTACAGAGTACAGTAAAGCCAAAAAAACGTTTCCGTGGATTTTCGTCTGAAGGGAGATCAGTTGGCCAGATTTTTTAACTCAAAAATGGTTTTCTGATGGAGCTTACAAACGAACGGATTTTTTGAAAATGAACGGAAAACGTTCGTTTTTATGTTTGTTGGCAAAAAAGTCTGACCAAGTGTATGGGGCTTAACAATAGTTAATATGGATGAGCCGCGTGTTGAAAGTGCCGCGAATCCCGCAATATGTTTACAAAATGACGAAAATTCACGAAAATGATTGTCTAGCTAGAAACGACAATAAATTAAACAGAATAACGAATCATCCCGCATGTACGAAAATAAAACGGTAACCAAAATACGAAACGTTCGGAATATGAAAAAATTGCGTCGTACGAAATGCGAACGGGAACGAACAGGAAAACGGGAGTCTTACGAAATTACGAATAGGTACGAACCTACGGAACAATACGAAACGGAACAAAATAATACCATTTTTTTTGCTGTGCACATGTCTAATGAGAACCAATGACTCCCTCTCCTAATTTGAGGCCATGTGACTAGATAAAGAGGGCTCAACCCACCTACTCTCTGAAAGATACAGTATAAACTCCTACTTGAGAAATTGACCACTACAGTCCCTTATTACATTAGATAATGGGAAAAGGAATTGGGTAAGGAACTCTCTGAACGTATCATTGAGAAAATTACATTGCTAGTACACACTTCTTCTGTGAATTCTAAAACCCAGGAGTGTTTAAGAATTTTGTCTAGGTGGTTCCTTCTCAAATTGTCTTGCATATTTCTGATAATATCAATAGGCAGCGCTGCTGAAGCGCCTGCAAAACGATTCGGTAGCAGCGATTTGCGGGCGATTTTAACCCTTTATTCTGCCCTGCTAGCAGCCGAAATAGCCGCTAAACGTAGTTCCGCTTTACTGCTAAAGCCCCCCCCAGTCCCAGTGTAAAAGTAGCCTTACACCCATGGTCCATAGTTCCTAGTCCTTAGTCCATTTTGGGACAACAAAAGAGGAAAGCTACATTTCTACATACAATGGGACCATAAGAATGAACATCCTCTAATAGGAACTGAGAACCCAGAACTGCGACAGTACTGGGCATATAACTCCCCCCTGATGCAGTTATCGGGCCATGATTACTTTCCTCCAGGTAATATGGATCACTCTTTCAGTAATTGGTTGGTGACTCCTCCTCTGCTGCTCCACCATGTGACTACTCCCAATAGGATCAGACCTCTCCCGGACCTGATAACAACTTCACCCATATCTTTTTTGGATCAATGGAAACATCACCAGTTGCTGTTGTTCACTAAATCACTACCCCAGCCTCTCCGATCAATCTTGGATCTGACTCCAGTGGAACATCTACTTGCTGGTCCCCAAACACCAGTGAGGCCTATTTCTGGTTTTTACTGTGCCCTATCATCCCTTCCCCCTGTTGTTCAGCCATCGTTTCTCTCTCAGTGGGAAAAGGACTTACAATCTTCACTATCTGACACTCAACGTTCTACCATTCTCCAGTTGGCACATGTGTCGGCTATTTCCTCATCAACTGTGGAAATTAACTACAAGCTGCTGACCCGGTGGCACTACACACCCATGATCCCTCACAAATCCTTTCCTACTGTTTCTAACTTATGTTGGAGGGGTTGTGGTCGACCTGGTACGCACGCCTACGTGTGGTGGTCTTGTCCCCTTATACAGCCTTATTGGGGGAAGGTTTTACATTTGATGGAGGAGATTCAGGGGTTTGCAATTCCCTGTGACCCGTGGGTTGTCCTGTTACACTGTACAAGTGAACCAATAGGATCATATAGGAAAAGTGTAACCCCCCACCTCTTAAACGCGGCTAAATCTCTTATCCCGAAATTGTGGAAGACCCAGACAGTTCCTACTATTCGGGACTGGCTGATCAGGGTCGACCTTATGTCTCACACTGTACATTGACCTTGGTGCATTTTTTACAACCCGCTATAATGTATGTTTATGTATGATTATGTGGTTCGGTTCGGTTCCCCCCCCTCCTCCTTTTATTCCTTTTTCTCTTCTGCTCTCACCCCTCTATGTTCCTCTATACATCCTTTTGGATGGATTACAGAACTGATAAGGTCCTCTGATGTATGTGTGTTATTGCTACCAATTGTCCGTAGCGGGATCGCCCGGACTCTATTGTGGGCATAGGGTGTATAAGGAATTTGAGGTTATAACCCTCCTGGGACCCTCGTAAGGCTTGTTCTTCACAGGCTCGGGAGTGGTGACTCTCTTATTTTTGTCATTTTAGCTCTTAGTTTCCTGCTGTATTTTGGGTCTTTGGGGGCCCTTCATTTTGTTTCATTTTGTTCCATGTTTGAAGTGCCACTCTCTTTTGGTGGACTTTACCTGTCTTTTGATTATGTATTTATCACCTGTAATCTGTCTCTCCTTGCTCTTTTATTTTTACAATAAACATTTATTGAACAAAAAGAATGAGAATTTAATGATTACACTTTAAAGCTATGGTAGCTGTGAAGCTTTCTACGATAGATGTATAAAAAAATGATTTAGGGGATAAAATTCTATTCCTGTAGAAAATGCTGCTTCAGGTTGTTGTCTAGGATGTCATGTGACCAAAAATCAAAGCATCCCGCAGGGGAGGATTAGGGTCCATGTTGGCTGCTCCTCCTCTTCAGCAGGAACTAGCCTATTTTTTTTGGTTACATGAGCACCAGGGGTGAAGTTTGGGTTTGGACCAAAGTCAAATTTAAATGGGGTGTTTGCTTGCCCTCCGACAGCATCCCACTCAGGCTTGTTATAAAAGATCCATGGGCAACTGACTTGCTAGCAGCCATTTCCACCTGGCCATTCAGTTGTCAGTCGGGTATTATTGGCTGACATCTGAATTTAAACAAAGGGGCAAGGATGGTGGTTGATATCATGGATAGTGTTGAGCGGAATACGCCATATTAGATTTCGGGATATTTCACAAATATATAGAAGAATATTTGTGAAATGTTCGTTAATATCGAATATTCGTGATATTTTATAGAAAAAAAATTTTGCGAAATTTCGCTAATGCGAATGCGAAATTGATTGCGAAATTCTCATCTGCGCATGCGCGCGAACAACACGCAAAAACGGAGATCATTTCCTATAGGAAGCACAATGCTAAGCTCTAAGATCGCAATACACAGGAAAAACGCACAGAAACACTCCACTCTCTCTAGCCACCTTGTGAATCTGCACTGAAATACTGCTGGGAGTGATCTTATATAATGGTCGTGCAGGCAGGTTCCTATTGGTTGCTATGGAGGTTGCTAACCTCTGACAACTGTGGTAGGAGAACTCTGATTGGCTCTGATGCAAAAGAAGGGCAGAGAAAGTATTCGCGAATATTCGTAATACGAATATTCGCATTGCGAATATTCGGCAACATAAAAGGATTGCCTCAGCTACTCGGCCCAGGGTCTCTTATCATACCAGCAATGCTTTTAGACGTCGATGGAGATCACTAGGATGTGATCTGTTTTAAAAATAAATTTGAAAAAATACGAATATTCGCAATAGCGAATATTCACCGCGATATTCGAGTTATTCGCGAATACTTGAATATGCAATATTCGTAACGAATATTCGCAATGCGAATATTCGTGAGCAACACTAATCATGGAGGGATTAACTGTGGAGGGGGTGGGAGAGACTGGCTCAGGCTCTCGCCTGGCTTGCTGAGAGGCTGAGCCAGGTGTCGGTCCAGGCATGTGGGTGGATCCCAACCATATAGTCGCAATCTTTCCTCATCCTGAAACGGCTCTGTGATGTCAGCCCACTGTCAGCTGCAAATGGATAACAGGAGTGCAGAATGGACTGTACTTCTACTTTAATCAGGTCACCAACTTCCTTAAAATATGTGAATTAGAATTTTTTTTTATTTCACCCGAAAGAGAACATTGGGAATATTAACTATGAATGAAAAATAACTGTGTTTTTATAAAGTATGGCAAGTTTTAAACAAATTCCCCATTTTCTGCTCAGAACTATTCTCTCATGAGTCATCCATGATTTCCATTTTGAAATGTAATTCTCAGAAATCATTTGTAAGGTTTAGCTGACTATTCTGTTCAGTTATATAGATGCTCTATAGAAAAGCATTAGCCCAAGCTCTCAAAAGGTTGAGCATTTCTTTTCATTAGCCTTAAAGCAATGACATCTGTATGGCGTAGGGTATTTCATATCATCTCTCATTACTAGACATCTAAATCATTCTTATCTAACATGCTTTTTGTTGGCCTGCTTGAAATGGTGCCATCAATGAGTGTTCATTACTCACCGGAGAAGTGATGTCTGCTGCATAGAATACATTGTCCAATAAAGCTCTTGAATTCAATATTATTCTGCATTACAGACAGTGACAGCAAATAATTGGTTTGTGTAAAAAGGCTGGTAGGGGCCAAAGTATCTTCTAAGCTCAGTCAGCTGGGTGCACCTTCAGGGCTCAGTCCTAAGGGTCACCATGTATGTTACAATGTTTGTACAATCAGTTTTACCACAACTATGTAACATGAGCACATAGCTAAACTATTCAATCAACCCGTATCCAATCAGACAGACCCTCTTACTACATAGTTCTTGGTAGCGCTAAAGGAGATTGTACAATGAGACTGTAATGTGTGTGGTGGGTTTAAAGTGAAACTTCACTCTCCCAATCAACATTGATTATTTCTACTCCTTATGCTGCTAGCATTAGTAAATAGATAAATAAGTATATCATATTTACTTGTTTTTTTACATTTCTTAAGTTACTTCCAGTTTTTTTGCCTAGACAGATGATGTCATACATACCAGGAGTCTTCAGGAGAGAATGAATGGGTTTTCCTCAGCTAAGCACACCCTCCTGCATGCATGCTTGAGCTAAGGGCAGATGGATTCCAGAAGTTAAATGCTACATGAATCATTTGCCCTTACTCAAGTTGGCCAAGACTAGAAATGCTAGGGGGATTTTTTTCAAAGTAATTTCTCAACAAAATAAAGCATGGAGACATGGATGAATGGGGAGTTTGCTTTGAATATTAAAAATGTATTAAAAACGTGTTTTTGGTTTGTGGTGCTCAAATGCACTGAAGATCCGCTTTTAACACGTTTCCGATCGCCACACAAACATTTACGTCAGAAGAATGGCGCGGACAGGCGAATGGGCGTACAGGTACGGCCCCTGCCGTCAGCTCTGTGATCGTGCCCGTGGGACCCATGGACTTGATGTCCGCTGCTGTCCTGCCATCGTATCACGGAGCTGTAGAACCGGGGATGCCAGTGTAAACAAGCATCTACCTGTTCTGCCTAGTGACAGGACACTGATCGTCTGCTCCCTCTCATTGTGAGCAGCGATCAGTGTTGTGTCACAGTAAGCCCTGCCCCCACACAGTTAGAACACATCCCTAGGACACACTTAACTCCTTCCCCGCCACCTAGTGGTTAACTTCACTGCCAGTCACATTTATGGGAAAAAAGAGTGCGTCACTTGGCCTAGAGGCACATCTCAACGCCAAAAATGCTTATATGTTATAAAAGTAAGTAGAACAATGATATTAATAATAAGGGTAGTAGCAATTAAATTCACTTAAAATCCTAAAAGGAAAATATGTGAGAAAAGCAGATATCTAAAAAACTATCAGCCAAAGGCTCATAGAGTAAACATATAATAAAGTATCAAAATAGAACAAAAATAGTCCAGATAATAGACAGCGCTAATAAAGGCTGGTTAGATGTCCAACAACATATAGCATTAGGCTAAGACGATGTAGAAAATATAGAGCAGTGATGGGTGCTTCTCAGGAGATTCTCAGGATCCTACACCTTGTCCCAGTTATTCCACCACATGTGAGGCACACTCCCCTTCGGGGTTTAAACTCATCAGAGGACCAATAGTGGCAGGCCTTAAGAGAAAATCTTTTCACCAAAACATCCGTCAGCCAAGCAAGAGATCAGTAAGGGTTAAAGCTCCACATAAAAAACAGACGAAATTCAAATAGTGTAATTCCGCTTTAATGTTAAAAAGGAACAGCCCTTCACCATACACATAATCCCCGCTCACAATGGACGTACCGTTAGTCAGCAGAAATTAGTCATATAAACGACAGTTTTCAGATGGTATCATAAATCCCAGAAGCAGGCATGTAGTGTCTGAAACCAAATGTCCTTCCTGGTCAGAAACCACCAGTGGAGCGCAGAAACGCCGCGATAGCCCCGCCCTGACCGGTTTCGTCTTCCAATCGACTTCAACTGAGGGCGTGGCTAAGCGGCAAACACCCGGTGCATATATAGGCCCTCCCGTCCTGTCATTGGGCACGGCACGGCACGGACAGCTCCCCTATTGGTCCGCCACCGAATCCCTCAATAACAGGCACAAGGGAAAAATCGGATGCAGGCTATATTAGCGATCACCAGGATACTGGGTAAGATATATTGAAATTAAGATAAAGTGCAGAGCGCACATATTAAACAGAGAGCCTATTTCTCATATAGACCCGCACTCAACGTTCCTATCATAGTTTTTTTATATATATAATAAAAGGCAACGGATAACTATATTAGCATTAGGTAGAGAGAGCCTCTGGGGTAAGATATATTGAAATTAAGATAAAGTGTACCATCATCCTTGCACTGGAGATATAGGGTACTTGGGTCTAAGGTCCCCGGACCGAAGAGCCAAGAAGAGAGGGGTTGTTTGGGCCAATTGGGACTATTTCGGTACTTGTATACAGATAAACAATGGAGAAGAAAAATTTAAATTAAAAGTGTTCAAAATGTTATTACAAAATACAAACAAGACACATTAACATATTACAATTATGACAATCATCCAGTAACATCAGGACAAGGGTTTGAAGACTGTCACAAGTTCTCAACTAGTTTCGCGGTTGGGACCGCTTCATCAGGAGAAGATCTGGACAATCCCGCAACAAGGTGGCAGCGGGCGCAGCCAGACAAAGTCCCAAGGGGTGGCCAGAATGGACACAAATGTGAAGGGACCTACTTTTCTTGGTGAGGGGTTAAAATGAGGTAAGGGGATCCCAGGATCAGAAGCCCAAACAGTGTCAACATATTGGGGTGCATGTGTGCATATAGTGATACTTATATTCCTGAGGGGGTAGGGAGCTGTGGTGGCTCAGTAGGGAGCTGTGGTGGCTCAACGTGATTGGCACTGCGCTGACAAGCCATTCACCTCTGCAGCCAAGGGTTCGGATCCCGGTCTCGGCTACATGTGAATTGAGTTTGGTGGTCTCAGCCCGGCTCCCGGTGGGTGTGCTATGCAAGGTACGCCTGTGCTCAGTACACCCACCCCCCCTCCACAAAAACCACCACACTTGCACGCACACGAAATTGGTTTAAAACACACGCACTTTGGCCATGCGGTCTCCTAAAATAAAGAGAGGCAAAGGACCTACGGGGCTGGCTGGGTGGGCTAGGCCCCCTCACTTCCTCATAGGGGGAGTCCCTCTGCCCCATTGGGGTCCCGTTGGGCCCCAGTTGGGCTCCCAAGAGGAGCAGGTAGGGCGGGGTGAGTGGGAGGCCCCCCTTCACACCCGCCATTGCCACCAGGGGCATGGAGAAGGATGGCGATTGCCTCCGGGGGGAGGGTCTGCCTACTCCCAACTCCTGCAGTCCGGCTCCTCTCTCTCGAGTTCACGCACAAAAAATACACTTTAAAAAAAAAAAAATATTCCTGAGGGGGACTTGTCGTGGTCCCGGGAAAGCATTAAGGTAATGATGCTGACCAATGGTGCTTGAGCTGGATAGAGCCACAGCAGTCCTGGGATCCCTTGGTAGTTTGGTAGCACTACCAAGGGATCCCAGGACTGCTGTGGCTCTATCCATTCTGGCCACCCCTTGGGACTTTGTCTGGCTGCGCCCGCTGCCAACTTGTTGTGGGATTGTCCAGATCTTCTCCTGATGAAGCGGTCCCAACCGCGAAACTAGTTGAGAACTTGTGACAGTCTTCAAACCCATCGTGACTTTTTCCCCTTCTGGGGACCTTGTCCTGATGTTACTGGATGATTGTCATAATTTTAAAATTTTAATGTGTCTTGTTTGTATTTTGTAATACAATTTTGAACACTTTTAATTTTAATTTTTCTTCTCCATTGTTTATCTGTATACAAGTACCAAAATAGTCCCAATTGGCCCAAACAACCCCTCTCTTCTTGGCTCTTCGGTTCAGGGACCTTAGATCCATGTACCCTATATCTATATTAGCATTAGACTAATTTATACAGTAATCAGTACATTTTTATAGCACTGATCAATGGTCCCAAAATAGCGCCAAAGGTGTCCGATGTGTCCGCCATAATGTCGCAGTCACAATAAAAATCGATGATCGCTGCCATTACTAGTAAAAATATATATTAATAAAAATGTCATAAAACTATCCCCTATTTGTAGACGATATAACTTTTGCGCAAACCAATCAATAAATGCTTATTGCGTTTTTTTTTTTACCAAAAATATGTAAAAGGAATACGTATCGGCCTAAACTAATGAATGATAACACAAAAAAGAAATATTTTACTCATGGTTAGTGTTTGGCGTAAGCCATTTATTATCAATCAACTTTGTTTACTCTTTTTAAATCATAATGACAACAGAAACTACCCAAATGACCCTGATCTAAAGTTTACATACCCTGGTGATTTTGGCCTGATAACATGCACACAAGTTGACACAAAGGGGTTTGAATGGCTATTAAAGGCAACCATCCTCACCTGTGATCTGTTTGCTTGTAATTAGTGTATCTGTATAAAAGGTCAATGAGTTTCTGGACTTCTGACAGACCATTGCATCTTTCATCAAGTGCTGCACTGACATTTCTGGATTCTGAGTCATGGGGAAAGCAAAAGAATTGTCAAAGGATCTGGGGGAAAAGGCAGTTGAACTGTATAAAACAGGAAAGGGATATAAAAAGATATCCAAGGAATTGAAAATGACAATAAGCAGTGTTCAAACTCTAATCAAGAAGTGGAAAATGAGGGGTTCTTTTGAAACCAAACCATGGCCAGGTAGACCAAGTGAAATTTCAACCACAACTGTCAGGAAAAATGTTCGGGATGCAAAGAAAAACCCACAAATATCTTCAGATGACGTACAGGACTCTCTGAAAACATGTGGTATGGCTGTTTTAAGATGCACAATAAGGAGGCACTTGAAGAAAGATGGGCTGCATGGTCGAGTCGCCAGAAGAAATCCATTACAACGCAAATGTCACAAAGTATTCCGCTTACAATACACCAAACAGCACAGAGATAGGTCTGAAACCTTCTGGCCCAAAGGCATTTGGAGTGATGAGACAACATTTTGCGTTTTGTCTAAAGCCATAAAAGCTACATTTGGAGAGGAGTCAACAAGGCCTATGATGAAAGGTACATCATTCCTACTGTGAAACACAGAGGTGGATCGCGGACAAAGGCACAGGAAATTTGGTCAAAATTGATGGCAATATGAATGCAGTATGTTATCAAAAAATACTGGAGGAACATTTTGCATTCATCAGCCAGGAAGCTGTGCATGGGACGTACTTGGACATTCCAACATGACAATGATCCAAAACACAAGGCCAAGTCGGCCTGTCATTGGCTACAGCAGAATAAAGTGAAGGTTTTGGAGTGGCCACCTCAGTCTCCTGACCTCAATATCATTGAGTCACTCTGGGGAGATCTCAAATGTGCAGTTCATGCAAGACAGCCCAAGAATTTACAGGAACCGGAGGCTTTTTGCCAAGAGGAATGGGCAACTTTACCATCTGAGAAGATAAAGAGCCTCATCCACAAATACCACAAAAGACTTCAAGGGGGCAATACACGGTATTAATAACTGGGGTATGTAAACTCTTGATCAGGGTCATTTGGGTAGTTTCTGTTGTCATTATGATTTAAGAAGAGTAAGCAAAGATGATTAATAATAAATTGCTTCAGCCAAACATAAGTGAAAGAAAAGTTTTTGTGTTATCATTCATATTCTCAGAAAAATGGCTAAGAAATCATAAATTCTGCCAGGGTATGTAAACTTCTGAGCACAATTATATACAGTCCGGCCGCAGTGTGGTTCAAGTGCAATTTCAACAAAAAATTTGCACCTGAATCACACCTGAAAGGTGAACAAAACCGCACCAGACTCCTTTTAAAAATCGCGCTACAACCGCGGCCGACTTGTGTGAACCAAGCCTAATTTACATTTTCCTTAAAGGAGAAAACAAAAAAATAAACATTCATACTCACCTCTGTAGCTGCAGTATCAATCCAATGATGCAGCTGTCCCTCCGCTGGCTCAGAGAACTGATTGATCGAATGACCACTGATTGCTCAGTTCTCTGTCTTCAGTCACCGCTCTCTGCTCTTCCCTTCCAGTGCTGGTTGGAGCACCGGCTGCAGAGGGGGTGACAGCATCTGGCTCTCCATTTTTTATTGCAATTGCAGTTTGTTGTATACACATCTCATTATACTGTACATGAGCCCACACATTAGTCTAGGTCCTTTAAATGAAGTGACACCCTATATCAATGAAAGAATCATGAGAAATGTAGTTCCAAAACATCTGGGGTGCCAAGGTTCGCCATCACTGCCCTATGTGGTTACCATTGGGGTTTTTGTTTTTCATTTCTGTACAGTACAGTACTAGAAAATAAGGCTGAGGCCTTGTACACACGAGGGAATAAATCCGCTGAACATGGTCCGACGGACCATTTCAGCCGAAAAATCCGCTTGTGTGTAGGGGCAAACGGAACGTTCTGGCCGGATTCCTCCGGCGGAAAAATTTCAAAGCATGCTTTGGAATTTTTCCGCCGGATAGCTGCCCGTCAGATATGTCCGCTGGTTAGTACGGCAAACCAGCGGACATATCTGCCCGCACATGCGTCGTATCCTGTGAATGGATCCGACGCATGCGCGCGGAAGTATTTACTTCCTGGTGCGGTGACGTGGTGGCGTCAACGTCACCGCCGCGTCACCGCGCTGTCCGCCGGCGGGGAATTTGATCCGATGTTGTGTACAGCCATGGGATCAAACCATCCCGGCGTAAATATGCGCTGTAAACTAGGGTGACCAGACATCCCCAGTTTCAGAGGACAGTCCCCTGATTGAGGATACTGTCCCTGGACTATGTCTGTCCCTGGTTTTGTCCCCAGATTGGATTTTAAAGGGGGCAGGGGCAATGTCAAAGATGGTCAGTGCAGAATTAAAATAAAAAATTAGAATTACACCCCCCCCGCTCCGCAGTGCCTACTGGCATAGGGGGGTTGTATTTTTCCCCATTATCTGTGCCCCTTTCTGATGATCATGTGCTGGTCGGAGCGGAGGGGATATTTCTTCAGTTTTGGGTGCATGCCCATTCAGCTCCGCTCACATGTTCTTCTGCCTTGGCTCAAATCCTGGCCAGCCACCTGCCTCCTTGCTCTCCCTGGCGGAGTGATCTTCCTCCGCTCCCCATCCAGTAGTAGCCGGGGCCCGAAGAGTAATGCTGGCCATACACTCCACGAAAATTTGTCCGAAAATCGGTCGTAAAGAAAGATCTTTAGTTTTTCGGCCAGTTAATGGGCACAAAATCGAAAATCTGTTGGACGTTTTTGAGCCAAAAAAACGGAGGACAAGTTTGGAAATTTTCTGCCGAACGAACGATAAATCGGAAGGTTAATGTGTTTCCCGTCCGAACCTTCTGCACTAGGTATATGTAAAAAAATAAAAACATTTTTTTTTTTTTTATGTCCACTGAACGATTTATCGGCCAGTACATGATGGCACTATCGTTTGCTCTCACGAAAGAACTTTCCATTTTCGAAAGTTCGTTCGGAACGATTTTTCGTGGAGTGTATGGCCAGCATAAGACTTGAGAGGCTGTGAGGTGGGCGGCGACGGGCAGAGTCGCTGATTGTCGCCATTACTAGCAAAGAAAAAATATGTCCCCGGATTTCATTTTAAAAATCTGGTCACCTTACTGTAAACGGTCCGGGGACCGTTTACAGCGGATAAATCCCATCGTGTGTACAAGGCCTGAGGGTCTACTGAGAATATTGGCACCATTTTAGATTGCCCTAATTCTTTGGCCACACTGCTGTGCTGTGTTGTTTTTTTGTGACAATTCTACTGCAGACATTTCCCATCTTACTTGTGTCCTTCTTGTACATCTACAGCAAGCACAGGGCCATAAGTGTCTTATGATAAATAGGACTTGATCATTGGACAAAATGCGGCCAAGGTCTATCCATCTGAGCCTGCACATTGTTGTTTTTTGGTGGGGGGGCAAAAAAAATAGGACATTCTCTCCATCATGCCTGGGATGTTTGTAAAGGTGACACAATCCTATATTTTAGCAATTTTCTTTTCCAGTTGAATGTCTACTAAGCAGAGACAAGTTTTAGCTCAATTAAGATCCTGACAGCAGCCTAGTTATCTGACATGGGAAATGAAATATGTATTATCTGCCTGACTTTTCTAGGTTTTTAGGACACATAAATTCCTGGAATGTACAAT
Source organism: Rana kukunoris (assembly GCA_029574335.1). Lineage (NCBI taxonomy): Eukaryota > Metazoa > Chordata > Amphibia > Anura > Ranidae > Rana > Rana kukunoris. The sequence goes on from CM056049.1 coordinate 145,214,056, forward strand.
ATTTATGCAAAAGGCTGCGGACACTTCTAAGCCAGTTTATATGTGCATTGTTATAGAAAAAAAATGTAGTTTAAATTGTACATGTGGCTTTACATTTTGCACCAAAATATACAGCTGCATGTCAATTAAAAAAAAACTGCTTTGTAGGAACCTTATAAACCTCTAAAATGAAAAATGAACAAAGTATATCCTTCTATAGTGTGTACTTACCTCTGTTCAAAGCACCTAATGTGGTTCCTATTTCCTCGCCCCTCCCTCTGTCAACTGCATGAGTAACTTCCAAAACTCTGAGCTGACACCAGATAATCTCAGAAGATGGCTCCGCTCCCCTCTAGCACACAGCAGGTGATTGACAGCCTCAGCTGTGCTTATTTTCTTAAGAGACTGCGTAGAGAAGGGTGTGTATTTTCCTTGCACTCTCAGGTTACACTGAAGTTCTGTGTCCTAGCTGTACAGTGTGTGATGTCTGATCCCCGCCCTCTGCCGTCTACTATTAAGAAATAGCTTTTGATCTGTGTACTTTAAACAGATTCAGGGAAGAGAATGAATGAATGAAAACTTATATAGCGCGGCACATGCAAACTAAATCGCCTCTGGGTGCTTGTTGTTCCTGTCTCCTTTGGTATCAAAAGAGATGAGTCTTGATCTTTCTCCTGAATGCCAAGTGGTTCTCCTCCAAACGAATGCTTGTTGGTAAAGCGTTCCATAGTCTGGGACCTTGGACCACAAATCTTCTTTCTCCTTTGGACTTGTATCTGGCTTTCGGTATCTGGAGCAGATTTTGGTTGGTGGATCGCAGAACGCGATTGGGATTGTGAGCTTTTATTTTTTCGCATAAATAATGGGGAGGATTTCCATGGATACATCTATGCGTTAGACAGAGTGCTTTAAAAGTGATTCTGTCTTTTACTGGTAACCAGTGAAGTGCTCTCAGTGAAGGTGAGATTGATTCCCAGGGTTTTTTCCCCAGTCACAATTCTACTGGCCGTATTCTGAACGACTTGTAGACGAGCGATTTGGTACTTAGGGAGTCCGAGGTAAAGGGCATTTGCATAGTCTAATCTTGAGTTTACAATTGCTCCCACCACGACCGCTATATCTTCTTTGGGAATAAAAGGAATAAGTCTGCGTAGTAGAAGGCTGCAGATAAACAGGCACAACTTATGTAGGAGGTTTTGTTTCTGTGTATCACCTGAAGCTAGTAGCTTCAGTAGGTATATGTAAGGGTTTACAACCATTTAAAAAAAAAACAATGTTGGAATAAATATAATATAAGAACAGCTGATTTTCTGCTTTTTGTACTGTTTTCTGAATGTTTGGAAGAAATGCCAATGAGCTGCATCAGATTTCAGATCAATATCTGTCTTCAGAAATATGTAAGGCGTTTCAAACTATGTGAACCACAAATGATCCAGCCAAATGTATTTAGTATACTAAGGAGGACCTAGAGATGTTAGAGATTTAAACTGACATTTAAAGCTGAACTCCAGGGGGAAAAAAAGTTCTCCCTTGGAGGGAGGCTGCCCCCCGCATTGCAAGGATTAAATATTCATTATGTCTAGGGTACTGGAAAAAGAAGTTATGCGTCCGGCGATCACAGGTAGGGCAGATATGTCTTTGATATGTGGACTGTGGTTGAAAGCCTGGCGCCACTTTCTGTAGCCTATACAAGTGGAAAGATGGCGACATCCAATGGGAATATACTATATCTGGGTCTCTTTCTGTCTCCTGATTAGGAACTTTTGAATTCATTATGAGCTAAATTGCTAATATTTGACAGTAGTATCTGTAAACAATGGTAAAGGAAAGAGTTGCTTTAACTACATACAGTATTTAGCTACGGCTGTAAATTGTAGAGATAGGAAAACCGCATGGATTTTTCAGGCTGATATCATCCCTGTTAGCAGTCCAGATCAGATCATGAATAAATGATGAGCAACCACAACAGCAATTAGTATTTTTTCAGGTGAAGTGGGTCTAATGGAATACTTTCATTTTCCAGTATTTGCACGAAAATGGCATTGTTCACCGAGATCTCAAGCCGGAAAATCTCCTCTATGCTACTCCAGCACCAGATGCTCCTTTGAAAATTGGTAAGTGTTTTAAAAAACCTTCTATATTGTATTCATACTGTGATTGGTACTGTGCCATTAAGACAGCAGTGATTAAATAAATATATAATTCATTCATGCAAATGCATATACATTGTATATCAACCATTATACCAATAAATACAGCAATGTTGTCTGATTAGATCTGTAGCATGTGTGAATATGTTTCTTTCGTCAGTATATATAGACTCAGGAATATACAATTTTTGCATTGGAGAACATTTCATTCCACCCCCAAAGACAGGACTGTGACAGACCCAACCAGGACAGCAGCTTTTGGAGGGGATTGCAGAGTAGCCTCTTGCCTACTGACTATGGGCCCTGGCTTTTGAGGAGGCTCTATTCTTGGTAGGTGTGTTCCTGGGGGACCCTTGGAGTGGTCTTGCTTCGGATTCAGGTCTATGCCTCCCTGAAACACAGACTCTGGGAATTTAGGACCCAGATACAGATTTGGGGCCTTTGGGCCCAAACCTGCAATAACTGCTTTAGACTGTAAGACTCAGAGTAGATGTTAATATAATCAACTCAAAACAACCTGATGCTGGGGTATCCTGCTATAATCTGTTGTTAAGTGTCTTAGCCCCATTGTGTGCCTCCTAGGTGTGAATTTCCATTGTTAATTAGTCGCCTATTGTTTCTGTCTGTCCTCTCATCACTTGGGGGTGTGATTAATATTGTGTCTACTTTACCTTGTTAACAAACCATTGTGGGATGTTTATGCTTATGATGTGTAATGTACTTTGTGTATGCAGGGTTTGGGGCTTGTTGTTGGATTTTCTGGGCACCCCCTGACTAATCAAGGCTTGTTGTTAATTAGTGTACCATGTATGTTTATGTTGGCTGTTCCTTAGATGTGGTAATTGTCTAGAATAATGTGATCAAGCTTTTACCTGATCTTGCATGATATATATTCTGTGTGAATTTACAATAAAGTGAGTTTGAGTTCCAGTCTGCACCTAAGCTAGTCTAGTTCTTGGGTGCTCAGCTATAATACGTGGTTCCAGATTGGAGAAATCTTTATCTTGACAGAGGCACCCAAGCTGGGTGCTGGATGGCCCGTAACAAGGACCCCTAAGAGCTTTTTGTTTGATTAAAAATGTATCTGTCCCCCTCTTTCCTCACATTGTATAGGAGCAACAAGTACCTAAAGTTTATTACAGTAGGTAACAAAAACCACTACTATTATAACATATTTCAGCAGGGTGTCCTAAAGGATAAGATAACCTTTGGTAATATGTTACATGTTACACTCATATTTAGGGTGTAACATGTAACATGTTGCTGTTAAGTACTCCAGCTCACCCCCTCACCCTTCCTTACCCCCATGACAGCAGGCCAAGGATCCTCTCCCCACACCTGCTTTCACATTTTCAAAACAGTGCAGCTGTGCAGGGCTCCACCCACAGAACTCTGTGAATGAATAAACTACAAGTTCCGTCAGCCACCACAGCAGACATACTTATAGTTTTCATGGGCTGCGAGTGCACTGCTCAGCAGGCACATAGTTAATTTATTCTTGCTTTAGTTTTGTAACAGCCTGTACAGGATATGGGCACAAAGATAGAAGAAGACTGTGCAGAAGGCTGGCATTACACCCACAATCTGCTTATCACAGGTTCAATGCTTTTCAGGCTCCTGTATAAAAAAATGAAAAATAAATCAAGATTTTTTCAAAGTCATGTACATTTTTTATTAGTGAACTTAGCCTCAGGGATCTCCAAACTTTATGAACAAAGCACTAGTTTACTGTCCTTGAGGCTTTAGAGGGGCCGGACTGTGGCCAGTGAGATTAGAAAACACAGTGGTGTTAGTGAGAGAAAACAGTGTCCCATCGTTGGTTTTAGTGGAAGGAATAGTGCTCTATTGTTGGTATAAGTGGAAGATATTGGTGGCCCATTGTTGGTAATCAAGGTAGGAATAGTACCCCATTATTGGTGTCTGTGGGAGGAATGGTAACCCATCATTGGTGTTCTGTGGGAGGAATGGTGCCCATTATTGGTGTTAGTGGATGGCATGGTGACCCAAGGGCCAGATAAGGGCAAGCAAAGGGACACTTCTGGCCCACCTGCTGCAGTTTGGACACCACTGGTCTATATCATCATTTCCCAGCTGTATTCTGTTGTTCCCACCACAGATTCTTCCACCACCAACAATAACCCTTTCACAATAACTGTTGCAACAAAGCAGAGCTTTTGACGTTAAAGTTCAACACCAGGAAATCTGAAAATTCTTCTTTGCAGTAAAGGAGTTGACTTCTTGTTTATCCTAGAGGAGGGTAAAACCATGTTTACTTACCTAATTCTCTACTACCCAGGCAGATGGTGCTTCCCCATGCTCTAGTGGTGGGCTGTCCTTTAGCGTCATCATGTCCAGTGCAGGGCTTTGGACCCTGAATCCATTTTAAAGACATCAGGACCTTAGACCACTGGAGCATGGGGTAGAGGACATTGTGGTCACCAGTCTAGCAGCACGGGAGATCAGGTAAGTAAACCTTCTTTTCTGTGCTCCCTAGACCTAAACAAGCAGTTAACTTCTTGCAGTATGGATTTCAGATTTGCTGGAGTTCCACTCTAAATTAAATATAGAGAAGCTGTTGGATTCTTGCCAATATCAATAATTAATTAATCGGAATAACATCTTATAGGATTCTTTAGAGGATTCTTGCCAATATTGTTATTAGATTAATTTGAATAACATAGAGATACAGGCCCGGATTCACAGGGAGTGGGCGCACATTTACACACAGTACGCTATTCCGGCGTAGCGCGGAGAGGAAAGCACTGCATTCAGCAAGCCATCGCTCACCAAGATGTGCCAGCGTATTTTCGAAGGCGCAGGCCAGCGTAAGTGGAAGTGGGCGTGATCCATGCAAATGATAGTCCGAGCATGGTGCAGTGTTTTACGCCAGGCATATCACGAACTGCCTAAGCTACGCAGGATCACTACGTATGCCGTGAACGTAACGTACGCCCAATACGCCGGCCTGTGTTCTCTGGGGCCGACCTTTGCATGTCTATTGCTGGGTTGCGCCTCATCTATGGGGAATAACTTTACACCGGACGTACAACTTACAAAAACAACGCATAGCATGCGTCGGGCGCACATACGTTTGTGAATCGCCATATTTCCCTCATTTGCATATTTGAATGCCTAATCAATGGGAGAAGCAACATGCATCCAAACCATATCTTGCGTACACTGGCGTAAGCAAGATACGCCGGGGTAGGATGGCCTGTTTTTAGATGTATGTTGGTTTTGTGGGTCTGGTGCACACATACGCCGGGCGCACATTTGCACTACATCGGCGTAAAGTGATTTACGTCAGCGTAAGTGCTTTGTGAATCCGGGCCACAGTCTTTGACAGCAGTTTAATGACTCGTGTGAGCTTTAGAACTGTATGTGGGCAAACTGCATACACAATATACTAAATAATTAAAAATATTATTTTATCGTTACACTATTACATTACACTCCACACTATTAAAGTATAACTCCACTTAAAAACTGATTTGTCCCAAATGTAAACGTAGCCTTTAACTCCTAGTTTACAATAAACAGCGTTAACTAATTTTTCTCTTTCTCCTACTTCTTCCTCTTTATTTTCCTGCTGTTTTTCTAACCATTATTTTTATTTATTTATTTACTATTTTCCCTTTAATCTATTTTCTTTGTTTAAAAAAAAAAAAGAAGGTGAAAAAAATATCCTAAATGTCTTTATTTCATTTGTAAATAACTTTGCTATGTCTTGTATCCAAATCATAATTATAGTTGAATTTTATTTGGGACAAATAGACAAATCTATTGAATTTTAGTAAAAATGCATTTTTTTTCCTTTATACTTTGTGTATGAATTGCATAAAAAATGTAATAACTTTTGCAATTTTGGGGAAAAAAAATTGAAAAGCTGCAGAACACCCTGTAAAAGTCTATGGGAGAAATCTAAAGTGCTAATTTTAACCACTAGCCGACCAGCCGCTGTTGTTCTACGGCGGCAGGTCGGCTCTCCTGGGCGAGAGCCCATAGCTCTACGTCGGGACTTTCGCGGCCGCTAGGGGGCGCGTGCGCGCCGCCGGCGGCCCGCGCGCACGCCCCCCGCTCGCCCCCGAGTCCCGCGCGCGTGCCCGGCGGGTGCGATTGCCGCCGGGCACGTGCGCTCGTTCGTTACAGAGCGGGGAACGAGAGCTGTGAGTGTAAACACACAGCGCTCGTTCCTGTCAGCGGGGGAAACGCTGATCTTCCGTTCATACAATGTATGAACGGAAGATCAGTGATTCCCCCTAGTGAGTCCACCCCCCCCCATACAGTTAGAACACAAATAGGAACACACTTAACCCCTTCCCCGCCCCCTAGTGTTAACCCCTTCACTGCCAATGGCATTTTTATAGTAATCCAATGCATTTTTATAGCATTGATCGCTATAAAAATGCCAATGGTCCCAAAAATGTGTCAAAAGTGTCCAATGTGTCCACCATAATATCGCAGTACCGAAAAAAAACGCTGATCGCCGCAATTACTAGTAAAAAAAAAATATTAATAAAAATGCCATAAAACTACCCCCTTTTTTGTAAACGCTATAAATGTTGCGCAAACCAATCAATAAACGCTAATTGCGATTTTTTTTTACGAAAAATATGTAGAAGAATACGTATTGGCCTAAACTGAGGAAAAAAATGTTTTTTTATATATTTTTTGGGGATATTTATTATAGCAAAATGTAAAAAATATTGCATTTTTTTCAAAATTGTCGCTCTATTTTTGTTTATAGCGCAAAAAATTAAAACCGCAGAGATTATCAAATACCACCAAAAGAAAGCTCTATTTGTGGGAAAAAAAGGACGCCAATTTTGTTTGGGAGCCACGTCGCATGACCGCGCAATTGTCAGTTAAAGCGACGCAGTGCCGAATCACAAAAAGTGCTCTGGTCTTTGGAAAGCAATATGGTCCGGGGCTAAAGTGGTTAAATGCTTATATGCAAGTTATTGTCCTAAAAAGTGTTTGGGGACCTGGGTCCTGCCCCAGGGGACATGTGTTAATGCAAAAAAAGTTTTAAAAACATCAGTTTTTTCGGGAGCAGTTATTTTTAATGATGCTTAAAGTGAAACAATAAAAGTGAAATATTCCTTTAAATTTCGTACCTAGTATGCCTCTAAAGCAGCGCTTGTTTCCCGTGCTTAGAACTGTCTCTGCACAAACTGTTATTTCTGAAGGAAAAAAAGTTAAAACCACTCACGGCTATAATGAATTGTCGGCTCCCGGCAATACAGAGCAAAGGCATTGATAAAAAAAAAAAAAAGTGTGGGGGTCCCCCCAAATTTAATTTAATTTAAGCCAAAAAGCACTGCTTAAACAGCGCTAAAGCACTGCTAAAATGAGTGTCACTTTAGCACTAATGCGGCAGCGGCTCCAGTGTGAAAGGGGTCTAAACAGGGTGCAGAAACAGGGAGAGTCTGCCTCAGCTCTATGCACACACTCGAAGCAAAAGAAATTCAAACTGCTGCACCCCTCAGGCTGAAGCTGCTTTTATTTATCTGACACTTGGGCTTTCTTGGAGTTTGTCAGTTTGGATCTTTTTTCACCTGTCACACTGATCAAATAGAATCTGAAAAGCTTCCCCTAGGCTCCTCCATATGATGACCAGTAAGGAAAATGGCGGTTGACAAAAATGAGGGAGAATGAAGCAGAGAGGAATGTAGCAATATGGAGGTAAAGGATAGTCAGGGTGGAGAGCAGGGCTGGACTGGGACAAAAATTTGGCCCTGGACTTCATCCAGACTGGCCCACTTTGACAGGTCTCTCCCATGGCGGCCGGACAACTCCCGCACCCCCCTGCCACCCAAGCCCCCTCTCCCCCTTCACTAGCCACTAGCTGTTCTACTTTATTAGAGTAGAACGGTTGGTACTGGTACTCTTATAGGCAGTACCAGTGGGGAAGCTAGACATTATTTCACCTGGGAAAATAATCAGTTTGGTGCCCCCCCTTAAGGGACAATATTAGGCAAAAGTGAAAAACTCCCAGGCCATAGCTGTTGAGTCAGCTGTCTGTCCCCTCCCCCATGCTCCTCTGTCATCCCCCCTGCTCCTCCGGTCCTCCCCCTGCTTCTTTGTTACACCCAGGTGAGCGCTGCGGGGAGGAAGAGGGGGTGAGCACTGCGGGAAGGGAAAGACAGAGGAGCGGAGGGGGGGCGGCGGTCCGCTGTCACTGACGCCGGCCCACTGAGCAATCGGCCCACCGGGAAACTCCCTGTAGTCCCAATGGCCAGTCCATCCCTGGTGGAGAGTATGCATGTATACAGAAGTACCAAAGAAGTAGAGAAGGGTTACAGAGGGAATGAGAATGTCTGTGAATGAAAAATTGGGAAGGGGGTGGATGGAAAATAGAAGGGATTATGGTGGCATTTGTACAGAAAGGAGGGTGTTGGGTGGGGAGGATAGGATCCATGCATGTGTGGGGGGGGGGGGGGTATAAAAGGATTTGTGATAGAAAAAGGGGATGGGGGGGTAAATGATTTATGCTGATGGCGGACTGGGGGCGATAGAACTAGAAGGTGGGGATTTGGGTAGGGGTGGATAGTATCTGTGCTTGGATGGGTTTAAGTTTGGAAAGGGGGGTACAATTTAATTTGTACTAGAATCAGGGATTGGAGAGTAAGAAGGATTTATGCTGGGAGCTCCTCCCATTGTTGTTGTAATATTAATATATATGTGTAGGTATTTTATACATTGTGTTATATGTATGGCACGATATATATGTGTTACGTACAGGCATTCAAGATTACACATCAGAGGGTGTTTGCTGACCAAAGGGGTTAGTGGCCAAACAAGATTTACTACACATATCAAAGTGGACAGATAATGTGCTTAGGCCACTTTTGGTATCTGTAATCTAATTGCACATATCAAAGAAGACTTGTTGATATGCAAGAATGCAAATTAGGACAGTTGATTACTGCAGCAGTCTCCGGCTGGGGGGGTCATTATCTGTCACTCTGAGAGACACATGTAGATCAACGATGGTCAATCAAATTGCTCAGCCATTCAGTGGATAGGCAATATAATTCTGGAGGTCAGTCTAGTCATTCTCTGAATATATTCTCTATGAATATGAAGGCAGAGGTCTAGAATTGATCTAGGAGACTCTCAGGCCTTGTACACACGGCTGAATATATCCGCTGTGAACGGTCCCCGGACCGTTTACAGCGTATATTTACGCCGGGGTGTTTTGATCTGATGGCTGTACACACCATCGGATCAAATTCCCCGCCGGCGGACAGCGCGGTGATGCGGCGGTGACGTTGACGCCGCCACGTCACCGCACCAGGAAGTAAACACTTCCGCGCGCATGCGTCGGATCCATTCACAGGATACGCCGCATGTGCAGCAAGATATGTCCGCTGGTTTGCTGTACTAACCAGCGGACATATCTGACGGCCAGCTATCCGGCGGAATTATTTCAAAGCATGCTTTGAAATTTTTCCGCCGGATGAATCCGGCAAAAAGCGTCCGTTTGCCCCTACAGACGAGGGGATTTTTCGGCTGAAATGGTCCGTCGGACCATGTTCAGCGGAAATATCCCCTCGTGTGTACAAGGCCTCAGAATATTCTCTATTGATATGAAGGCACAGGTCTAGAGTTTATTTAGGAGAAATGGGTCTCAGAATATTCTCTATGAATATGAAGGCACAGGTCTAGAATTGATCTAGGAGACTCTCTGAACATATTCTCTATGGATATGAAGGCACAAGTCTAGGAAAAGATGGGACTCTAAGGCCTTGTACACACGAGGGGAAATATCCGCTGTAAACGGTCCCCGGACCGTTTACAGCGTATATTTGCGCCGGGATGTTTTGATCCGATGGCTGTACACACCATCGGATCAAATTCCCCGCTGGCGGACAGCGCGGTGACGCGGCGGTGACGTTGACGCCGCCACGTGAACGCCACGTCACCGCACCAGGAAGTAAACACTTCCGCGCGCATGCGTCGGATCCATTCACAGGATACGACGCATGTGCGGCAAGATATGTCCGCTGGTTTGCCGTACTAACCAGCGGACATATCTGACGGCCAGCTATCCGGCGGAATTATTTCAAAGCATGCTTTGAAATTTTTTCGACGGATGAATCCGGCAAAAAGCGTCCGTTTGCCCCTACAGACGAGGGGATTTTTCGGCTGAAATGGTCCGTCGGACCATGTTCAGCGGAAATATCCCCTCGTGTGTACAAGGCCTAACGCTACTATTTGTTGTCACATTTACTCTGTGGATTTGTATCATATGTGGACTTTGGACTTTGTTCTGTGTTGGAAGTCAAATAAATTGCACTCTCTGGAGAACTTGGGTGTTGCAGCTGGAACATAACTTACATCATCATACTAATACCTAAATATCAATTATCTACCACTATACTACTTCACTACAATTGTTAGGCACCATTTATTAATGACCTCTGAACTATCCCTCACTTACTACTGACCCCTGCATTCTGCCTCACTTACTACTGACCCCTGCATTCTACCTCACTTACTACTGACCCCTGCATTCTACCTCACTTACTACTGACCCCTGCATTCTACCTCACTTACTACTGACCCCTGTATTTTACCTCACTTACTACTGACCCCTGTATTCTATCCCACTTACTACTGACTAATGCATTCTGCCTCACTTACTATTGACCCCTCCATTCTACCTCACTTACTACTGACCCTTGTATTTTACCTCACTTACTACTGACCCCTGCATTCTACCTCATTTACTACTGACCCCTGCATTCTATCTCACTTACTACTGACCCCTGTATTCTACTTCACTTACTACTGAACCCTAAACTCTTTCTCAACATATACTGATATCTGAACTCTGCCTTTCTTACTACTGAACCTTTGTGTCACCAATGAACCCTTGTACTCTGTGTCGCTTTAGGCCACAGTCAATATTCAACCTAGTGAAAGTCACACACAATTATTGTCGCTGCACTTTCCTTTTTAAGGGGCAGGAGAGCCCAACTTATGATCTTATACACAGGCTCACTGTGTTCAGAAAACACCCTGATAGCAAACCTTTCTTAGCAGGTGTAAAGGGGACCATTTTTCAGTTTGAGAATGCTGACCCCCCACCCACCCAGGAAAAAATATATTTTGGTTTAATACTGCACAGACAGTCACATTATATGGATGCAATCTAAAACTCCAGTCTTTGGAGATATGACCCTGAGACAGACCCCACTCCACTAACTTGTCTATCTATAAATGTGGATTAATATCCCTATGGACAAATACATCATGATTACTGCATGACGTCTGATTATATGGAAACTACATCAAGATAATGCAAGAGATCCATGTGTCATATGATATAATATCTCCTCATTATCTTTCAGTGACAATATAATTGAAGCATCCCCAAGTATTGCTAGCTGCGCTTGGACATTTCAGATTTTGCACATATGATATTCCCTTTTATACTGAAACCATCTGACCCCTTTGGATCACTGCTCTGGCACTGACCCCTGGCACACCCTGGTGACACTCAAAGACATCTTGCAGCTTATTTTAAAACTTTCGTGTTTTTTTGTAGACGCATTTACCATCTCAAAAGAAAGCAAATTGATCCCTTTTGCTCATGTTCATGCATCCCTGAAGAAGAAAATCAATTTTCTAAATGCATTTTCCACCATTCTTTGTTTGGTGACTTTTTGCCAATATACAGTATCTAGTCCTAGTACAAAACCTATTTTTAATATGTATTGTCAGTTTTTGGGATGGTGTTAAACAGTTACAGCCACTGTTTTGTTCCTTTTTTTATATTTTGATATTTACATAAATAAATAAATAAATGCCCCCCTTTTGAAACACCCCTGTCAGCGGTAAATGGTTTGTCTCAACTCTACGGGCCAGATTCAGGTCACCAATTACGTTACTCTGACGACTCTTTCAGCGCAAGTACTGTTATTCACATAGCAGTTGTGCGTAAACTTGCGCCCGATAATGCGCTGTAACCCGACGCAAGTGGAAGTGGGTGTGATCATATGTAAATGATGGGCGGAGCCCAGCGGAGAGGCTGTGCATCATCCACGGAGCATGCGCAGTGAGTGCGGCTCCACTTTGTGCGCATGGCACCTCTTCCCGGGAAACGTCAGTGCAATGCCTTCCGTTGGGCGCTTAAAAGCGCAGGCAGAAACGCCATTCCGGCGCAAAAGTATATCCGTTTTCCCCCACCCCATGGAAGATACTTTTGTGCTGTGATGGCTGCTCCCGCTACCCCCAGAGAGAGGAGGAACCTCAACTTTAATTCACAGGAGGTGTCTGTGATCATATCCGCGATGGAGACTTTTAATCATTTTCTCCATGGGAAAAAGAGCCGTAAGACCAGCCGGGAGAGGAAGCAGGGCATCCTGGACACCATTGCTGGCCGGGTCAATATTTTGGGGTACTCCACCCGGACTGCTTCTGACAATCAAAAAAAAATAAATGATCTGCGGCGCAAGGTCAGGGGCAAGGTGGCCACCATCAGGAGGCATGAGAGGGGCACAGGTGGTGGTCCCCCATGTCCAGTCACCCTGACCGTCACAGAGGAGGAGGTGGTCTCTTGCTGCCTGGAGAGGGAGCAAGGTGGAGGGGGTCCCTGGCTATGACTCGCATGGAGGAAGGCTCCAGGACAGGTAAGTGTTTTTTATCCCCTATTTGATGTGTTGCATTTGGGGGGGGGAGGGTACAGGGTGCCAGGAGTGTGTGGGACCACCAACATGTGTCTGCTTTGTGTCATCCACAGATGACGGAGCTGGGCCATCATCTGTCAGCGTCCATTCCACCCCATCCCCCCAACGCCATGTGTGCCTGAGCCCCTGGGTGGTGAAAGACACCCTGAGGTGGAGGAGGAGAGTGGCCACACCACACCTGCCGAGGTGGTTGTGGAGGATCCTTAGCAGGTGTGGCAGAGGCAGGACCATTTTTCTTTAGTTTTGGAGGTCTCCTCCCCTTCTCCTGGGCCATCTGTCATCCCCTCCCCCATCCTTGGAAGCCCCTCAAGGGCGACTCCATCCCCCTGGGGACAACCATCTTTTGGCCCCAGGAAGGCAACCCAGAAGACCAGGGGGGTGTCGGATGTTGTCCAGGGCCAGTTTGGCGAGGGATCACTGCACAGACAGACTCAACAAATGGGGGAACTAGTTGGGCACTTAGAGAAAGTGGCTGACAGCCTGGGCTCCGTTGCCCAGATAAGCAACGCAGTCCAGGATGTCAGCTGCAACTGCGCTGCAGTGGTGACCAGTTTGGGGGAGGTGCAGGGGGATATTAGGCACCTCACTGAAGCCGTCCAGGCCAACAGTGCTGCCATCCGGGACCAGGGGAGGCTGAGTCGGCGGGCCCAACACTACAGTGACCCCAGCTCAGGATGCAGGCCCAGCACTGAGGATGCAGGGCCAAACAAACAATTTGCTTGGCCGGATAGCCATGGCCTGGAGGGCATGCAGGCCAACCTGCCAGGAGTGGCCCACCCGGGGATCAGCCACCAAAAGATGCCCCCCCACCCCCACCCACTCCATCAGGCAGCTGAGGAGCCAGAGAGGTTCGGCAAGAAATAGCCCCCGGCATCCCCATGATTTTTTTATTTTTTATTTCTGATTTATACTCAGGTTATGAGATTTTTATTTTTGATTTCTGATTTATACTCAGGTTATGAGATTTTTATTTTTGATTTCTGATTTATACATCAGGTTATGAGATTTTTATTTTTGATTTCTGATTTATACTCAGGTTATGAGATTTTTATTTTTGATATCCACGTTGCAGTGTCATATGATGTGTGAATGTGAGGGGGTGGCACTCCTGCCAGTAAGGGGTGTCACCCTCGGCCGTGGTGGTGAAGTTAACCCCACGGCTGTATGAATGACGTGTGAAAGGTGTATGAATGGACAGTGACATCATTGGGGCCTTGACGCTGGCGTTGCTGCTCCCAAGTCCTACATTGCTGGACTTGGGCTAATCCAATGCGATGTGGATGTGGTGTGTGTGATCTAGGGACATTTCAGATTTGGTGTACACGCGTGCATTGTCTGTGTGATAAATGTTTTGGTTTATACTGTCCAAAGATGCCTACGGCGAGGACCCTCCTGACTGCTCTTCCATCAGCAGACTGGGTCTCCTCTGGCAGGTGGGGACTGTGTGGGTCGGGGGTCAGGTCATCACGTATGTCAATCTGCAGGCCTTTTCTCATAGCAAAGTTGTGCAGAATGCAACATGCACCGATGATCTGACACACAAAGGTAGGGGAATACAATAGGGTCCCCCCGGACTTATCCAGGCAGCGGAAACGGGACTTCAGGAGCCCGAATGTTTGCTCCACCACTGCACGGGTTTTGATGTGTATTTTCTCTCTCCTCTGGTTTGGGGGTTCCGGAAAGGAGTCATTAGATGGGGTCCCAGTGCATATGCAGAGTCACCTGGAAGGGAAAAGGCAGGAGGATGTTAGTCATGCATGTGCCACTTCTGTTGTGCATCACGGGAGGGGATAGTCATGCCTGCCACCCATGTCACTCACCAACCAGCCAGCTGTCCCCATACATGTTCTGTTCGAATTCTGCTGGGATGGGACTCTGATTGTATATGAAGCTGTCATGGCTGGACCCGGGGTGTTTGGCACGGACGTGCCATATGAGGCGTTAGGCATCGGCTATCACCTGTACGTTGATGGAGTGCCAATGCTTCCGATTGCGGTATATGTGCTCTGTGGCACTGGGGGGCTGGAGTGCCACATGTGTGCAATCAATGACCCCCACAGTGCGTGGGACCCATACAGTAGTTCTAGGACCACGATTGCCCCTGGCATGTTGGCACACAGAGGTGTTGTCCTTGCAAGTGTGGGTGCTCAGCTTGCTAGTTTCGTCGGTACGCTGCTGTAGCTGCTCTCCTGCTGACCTGTACCGTCTGGAGTAAAGTAAAGCAGCCTTTTGTAGAAATAACTTTGCGCCGGATGGTGTTAAACGAGATACGCGCGGCGCATGTAGCCAGCTGTATGGTGCTAATCCGTTCGCGAATTGGGAAATCTCCCTCATTTGCATATTTGCAGGGGAAATCAATAGGCGCGACTGATGCGCCAAACGAAATTATGCGCCGACGGGACTCTGGCGCCGGAAAGTTAAGCCGATCGGAAATGGCCCGTTTTCGGGCGCATCTAGTTTGGTGGGTACGGCCACATAGAAACGATGGCGCATCTTCACAGTTACGCGGCGCATATCGAAATACTCCAGCGCAAGTCTTGCTGAATCTGGCCCCACATCTGCAGGACAGTTTGTTCTGTTAAAGAGTTTGTAACCCAACAAAAAAAATGGATCCTGCTCCTTTAAAGCATGTTATATGACACATCGCTTGTCCTGAGTCAATTGGCCCCCTGTAACACATAAAAAACCTGGCTGATCCTGCCAGTTTCTGCCCTCCCTTCTGTAAACTGACCATGGTGTATCATGGCTGCTGAAACCAGACACCATGGTCAGTTTACGTGCCTCCATTATCAGCAGCCTGCTATTTGCTCCTATGTCCTCCTCCCCCTCCCCTCTCTGCTTGTGACAGTGCTACCCCTCACCCCTCCTGCTGCTCTCATAACACTAAACAGAATATACACAATCAGCACTGCCTCCTATTGCAGTGTCCCCCTCTGTGTGTGATTTATAAAACTAAGGGACCTTTCACACGGAGCGGACCGTTTTTCGGTCCGCTCCGTGTGTCCGTCAGCTCAGCGGGGGGTCTCTGCTCAGCTGTCGGCGGACAGGGCGGTCCCCGCACACTGTGCAGGGACCGCCCTGTCTCTCCTCCGCTCTCTCCACCGTCTGTCCGTTTGCATCCGATCCGTTTGGCCGGACGGAAGAAAAATAGGACATTCTTCCGTCCGAAAAAACGGATGCGGATCTGGCGGACATTAGCGGATGCATCATCCGCTAACGGATTCGCTCCCATAGGGGTTAATTACAAGTCCGTTAACGGACTTGTAACTAGCGGACTGTTCGTCCGCTAGTGTGAAAGGACCCTAAATGCTGCAAATACCTAATTTCACAGCCGAGATTGCGATTACATGACCAGCCAGCTCTCTCCTCCTCCTCCTCCCCAGACTGACATCAGCAGAGGAATCTCAGCCCTGCCCACTGCATCTCTTAGAGAATGAAAGGAGAGAGCTGGACAGTCATGTGATCGCAATCTTGGCTGTGAAATTAGGTATTTGTAGCATTTATATTCTAAGTCACATACAGAGGGGGCTACTACAATAGGAGACGGCGCCGATTGTGTATACAGGTTAGTGTGGCTTAACATCCACTTTAGGAAACAACAGACATACCAGGTTAAGAAAAAAGGAAGAAAGCCTAAAAAAGATAACTATTGCAGCCATCACATCAACGAATTGGCAAGCTGCATTATAATAAAGGTTTGCTTTTGGTTTAATACTATTTTAGGTTTAGGCAAGTGCTGTCCAATTAGAGATGAGATATTTAAAGCGGAACTTCACCCAACAGTAGAACGTCTGGTCTTTCTCCTCCTCCCCCCTCTTCTATTACATTTACCACATTTTTGTATCTGATTTTGACAGTTACCCGTTCCCCCACTTCTGGTCAGATTGCGTGGCAATTTGAGTGGAAGTCCGCCCCCTTTTCCCCCGCAGCCTTCTGGGACACAAGGACAAATCACAAAGCGTAGTGTGACTCACGCATGCGCAGTTGTGAAGATGCCGGTGCCTGCACCCAAAGCTGATTGAAGAATCGGCATGGGAGAGGACATCGCTGGATCCAGGGACAGGTAAGTGTCCTTATATTAAAAGTCAGCAGCTACAGAATTCGTTTTTTTAGGGGGGAAGACTGAAGCTTCTCTTTAAATGTCACTTTTGCACCTATGTTATATTTATTCTCCATTACTAAAGACAAGTCCTGTCATCCCACAGCTCCATTTGTGTGCTTTACATAGATTCCCATCGCTGACATCACTTTTGGCCTTGCTTTAATGTTGATCCATGGCTTCAATACTTTCTGACAATAAAAACCTGCAGATAGAGAGTTCTTACTTAGTTTGCTGCATCCTTGTTCTGTCTCGGTGACTCAGCCCAGTAAAGCATGGCAGTCAAGCAATTAGGTCATATAACAAGGAGGTAGCTGAAAGCAGAAACACGCCGGGTACATGTAATATTTACACAGTGCACACTTAAATTAATATGCTGAAAGGCATGTTACTCATTTCAAGACCCAGAAAAGAGTCTTTTTTGACCTTACCTTTATCGTTACACATGGAGGGATACATTGTACTTTTCACTTTGCCAGAGCGTACTAAAAATAAAATTGCTTTTGATGATAATAAAAAATATAAGAAGAGAGAATTCCCATTTTCTTTTGTACTTTTTTGTAAAATGCAATTTTATAGAAGATTTTGCTCAATAGCAAAATGCCCTAAGGATATAGAAATAGAGCATTTTGTCACTTGATTAGTAAATGCACAAAGAGTTTAAGAAAATGATGTCGACCTCAATATTCTTATTCCATAGCTGCTTTTAAAAATCATCTTCAAGGTGCTTTCAAATTCTTCCTGCAAGCTAAAGACTGCTGTGTTTGAAAGGTCTTTTATTATGAAGCTTATAAAAGATAAATCCATTAAAATAAATAAAATTGCAGTTGCTAATCAGGAATACTGTTGGCATTTAATACCGACAGAACATTCCAGGATTTAACAATGTGAACTATTCATAGTGATTGCTGCACAGTTATTTGCTTTTTGTTATTTCCACTAAGACTGAAAGTGCTTAGGCTGGAGGGACAGCCGAAATTACATTTAATTTATACATGCCTGCTCAATTATGTTGAAAGTAAACTCAAATAAACTATTCTTGTTAAATAGTTTGGAGGGTATTCAGGGCTTTTGAAAATGCCTTTTCACAATTTGGTCTGTTTTAAACCTGTGGGAATACAATTGCAAAATGTACAACACATACTAATTAGCCAGACAGCATTTTCCTCGACCAGAAGGCTACCATGAAAGGCCTGGCCTTTAGCATAGGTTCTACACCTTGTTAGTATGATAACATCACTGTGTTTAATGTGCCATTATGTTGTCAGAGAGTTCAGTAGACCCGCTGGGGTTGTTTACTAGAAGAGTATGTTCAGTTTGAATTGTCACTTTATTAGGGAGATTTAACCCAATTTATTGTCTGAATTTCAATCATCCCTTCCTTGGGCAAGCAAAATCTCCCCCCCCCCCCCATTTTTCTTGAATGTGATTATGTATTCTTTGGAAAGTCAGTGCTGCCAAAGTACAGAAAGGAGGAAATTGCTAAATATATTAAGAAATCAGATGAAAACCTTTTTTAGGTACATCAGTGATAGAAGGAAAAAATACCATGGTGTCACTAAAATGAAAAATGGGCACAACGCTTATGTTCAGGAAGATCTGGATGTAGCCAGGGCCACTGATAAGGGGGACAGGCAGCTTAACCATACCGGATCCGCGCAACAGAGGGGCCCGGCAGTGAGACTGTACATAAGGGTTGCTGCTATCCCCTTTTAATAGAGGATTGTCCCGTCCTCCTAGACCGCCCACATAGTACACTAACAGGCCGGAACTCCTGAGCGATGTGGGGGCTCAGTAGGGAGGGACTAATGAGGGAACTTCAGATACCCATTGGCTGAGGAGGCAGCAGGAGGACCAGGACCCCCATCTCCCCTAACTAAGCACCAGGACCCCCATCTCCCCTCACTAATCACCCCCCATCTCCCCTCACTATTCACCCCCATCTCCCCTCACTAATCACCCCCATCTCCCCTCACTAATCACCCCCATCTCCCTTCACTAATTACCCCCGTCTCCCCTCACTAATCACCCCCCATCTCTCCCCACTAATCTCCCCCCATTTCTCCCCACTAATCCACCCCATCTCTCCCCACTAAGCGCCAAGACCTTCCATCTCCCCTAATTGAGCACCAGTGATCCCTTTTTTCCTTGAAGACAAGGCTGCATTCTTTTAGGTATGTATGCTGGGTCAGAAGAGGGGTAGGGGCCCCATTAGGTAGGCTGTAGGGGGGCCCCATGATTTGTAACAGCGGCCCTGGATGTAGTAAACCATTTTAACAATTACTTCTATTCAGTCTTCTCAGAAATAAATTGTACCAATGATAACAAGTTGGGGAATCATATTGGTTCTAGTAATGACGGATAATTTTGAGGATTTCTGGAGACAGAGGCAGAAGAGTAACTGGCTCAGTTAAAACGTAATAAAGCAATGGGCCCTGATGGTATACATCCCAGAGTTCTAAGAGAACTTTGAGATATAGTTGTAGAACCATTTTGTCTTGTATGATATGTGAGCTGAGTCCGTGGAGAGCTTCGGCAAGTGGATGGGATGAATGCCTTGTGTTAGCCAAGAAGGATACAAGATATGTACCTGGGTACACAAGGGCCCAGATTCACAGAGCGATTACGCCTGCGCAACTGGTGTTGCGTGTGCGTAAGTCTAAATGTGCGCGTGCGTTTAGATGCGCGTGATTCAGAAAACGATTTACGCCAGAAATCTACTTTTTTTTGTCCGGCGTAATTTCGTTAGACAGACGCATCCGTCCGCGCAAAAATGCGCTAGACACACGATTGATTTGCTAGTCAAATATGCTAATGAGGGAGTTGCGGGGATCCACAAAAAAACGCAGTTGCTGCGCAGGCTACGCGATGTGCGCAACAGCAAAATGTCCTGTCTAAAGTTAGAGCACCTAAAAGCTGGTCTAAATTTTGAAAAAACGTCTACATCTCACAGAAAGCAACACCGTTACTGAGGAGCAGACCACACACACGTGTTGCACTACAATTTGACTGCCAACATGCCAGGGGCATCGTCGCTCATAGCTGCACTAGTGAATTTAGATGACCAAAGAAGGAGGAGGGCACGGAGGATGGCACGGGAGAGGGTATACCGCACACGCATAGACCTCTTTGGCATGAGTGATTCTGAGGTGTATCGCATCTTCAGATTCCCCCCTCATGCCATCCTGGAATTAACCACAACCCTGCAGGAGGACATCACCAGCCCAACACACCGCTCACAAGCAGTGCAGCCACTGGTCAAGGTACTGGCAACACTCCATTTCCTTGCCAGTGGCTCTTTTCAGCGTACAAGTGGAGTGGTGGCTGGGATGTCACAATCCTCCATGAGCAGATGTGTGCACCAGGTTGTCCCTGCAATCCTCACACGCTTGGCCAACCAAATCATCAAACCCACCACTGAGGACCTGCGGCTGAAGGCAATGACAGATTTCTACACAATTGCCAGATTCCCACGCACCGTGGGGGCCATTGATTGCACACATGTGGCACTCCAGCCCCCCCAGGAGACAGAGCACATGTACCGCAATCGGAAGAATTGGCACTCCATCAACGTACAGGTGATAGTTGATGCCCAAGGCCTCATATGGCACGTCCGTGCCAAACACCCAGGGTCCACCCATGACAGCTACATCTACAATCAATGCCACATCCGAATGGAATTCTATCAGAACGTGTATGGGAACACCTGGCTGGTTGGTGAGTGACATGGGAGTCAGGCATGACTATCCCCTCCCGTGATGCACACCTCACAAGTGGCACATGCATGACTAACATTCTCCTGTCTTTTCCCTTCCAAGTGACTCTGCATATGCACTGGGACCCCATCTCATGACTCCTATCCGGAACCCCCAAACCCCAGGGGAGGAAAGATACAATCAAGCACACATCAAAACCCGAGCAGTGGTGGAGCGCACCTTTGGCCTCCTGAAGTCACGTTTCCGATGCCTGGATAAGTCTGGGGGTACACTGTTGTATTCCCCAAACTTCGTGTGCCATATCATCGTTGCATGTTGCATGCTGCACAATCTCGCAGTGAGGAAGGGCCTGCAGGTTGAGCTACGTGATGACCTGACCCCCCAACCAGACAATCAACCCCTAACCGAGGATACCCCGTCTTCTGAGGGAAGAGCAGTCAGGAGACAGCTCACATTGGGCATCTTTGCACGTTAAACACACACATTAATCATGGCACAATGAGAATGCATGCATGCACACCACTATGGTCCCTAGCACACACACCCCACATCCTCATCAAATTGGATTGGCACCAGTCCACCATGCACGACTGGTGAGCAGTAACGCCACGTCAAGGCTCCAATTATGTCACTGTACATTCATACACCATTCACACGGACCTGGGAATCACTTCTCCCTGGTCCTGGGGAACCCTTCTCCACCAAAATTGAGGATGACACCCCTTTTCCAGCAGGAATGTCACCCCCACATTCAAACACCATGCACAACCCAAAATTTAAAAAAAATGTCAGCAAAAAAAACAAAAATGCAAAAAATGTCAGCAAAAAAAACAAAAATGCCAAAAATGTCAGCAAAAAAAAAAAATGCCAAAAATGTCAGCCCAAAAAAAAAAAGGGGGAAAAAAAATTAAGCAAGAAAACAAACGAACAAAAATATATCAATCAAACAATCAGTCTCTCAAACACTTATCAAAAACACTTTCACAAATATACCAACAAGCACTTGATCACACAGAACACTAATCTGACAACTACAAGACACACTGCAACGAGCAACAGGAACAAAAGCACTTGGTTAACCTCCCTGGCGGTATTCACGTGTGTGGCACGGGGTGAGATTTTCAAGCTACGATCGGTAACCCCGTGCCACACACGCGCTTACCTCGCTGGATGCAGAAAAAAGTTTTCTTACCTTTTCTCTGCGATCCAGCGATGAATCCCCGCAGTACTCGGCGGCCGGTTGTCCGCCTGATTCTGTGTGTTCCTCCGATTCCCTTCCCTGCGAGCGTCGCGATGTAGGGGGGGGGAACGGCGCCAAATTCTAAAATGTAAACAAACACTTTACATACAGTACACTGTAATCTTATAGATTACAGTACTGTATGTAAAAAATACACACCCCCCATGTCCCTAGTGGTCTGCCCTGTACACTACATGTCCTTTTATATAATAAAAACTGTTCTTTCTCCCTGCAAACTGTAGATTGCCCATAGCAACCAAAAGTGTCCCTTTATGGCAAAAATTGTATTAGAGCAGCTAAAAAACTGCGATAATATATCAGAATCACTTGCAGAATTTAGCGATAGCGATTTGTGGGGAAATTCGTCATAAAAAAAAAAAAAAATGACAGCAAAAATTCTGCAACTGAGCAAATTTCAGTGATTTTGATTTGATTACATTATTGAATAATTTTTACTATAATTATATTATCATTTGTGATAATTTTTTATAATTATTTATTATATTATAATTTTTAATAAAAAAAAAAAAAAAAAATCATACCCGGGATGCCTATTAGACTCTTGTTTGGATAGATTTAAGTGAGTCATTCCTAAGAATTACAAGCCTACAGTATAAAACGCCAAATTCCCTTGCAAATAATGGTACCGCTTTTAGCACCTAAAATCTTAAAGAATCATACCGCCAGGGAGGTTAAATGGGAAGGGACACAAAGGGATGTACTTTTGCAATGCAAGTGCGTTTGTGTGTGTCTATTTATGCTGTCTGCGTAGTTCACAACGTTGCCCTAGTTTCCAATTTCACTAATTGCGCCGCTCCCGAGTTGTGAGCATGCGCACAGCGGAGCTGACATGGTCTCGTTCAAGCGCGCATGCGCGAGCCGGCCGGCCCTTCATTTGCATGGGGTCACGGCTCATTTCAATGTAACACGCCCACGTCCATCCCAATTTGTATTACTCCTCCTTACGCCTCTGGAAAAAACCTTACGCTTGCGCAATTTCCTGCGCAAAAGCTACGTGAATCGGGGGATTACGCGGCTAGATGGCGCAAGTCTAACGTAATGGCGGTGCGCTACGCCGGACCGATAATGCGCCGATGTACGTGAATCTGGGCCAAGGTGTTTTGCTAAATATATTTTCATCACAATTTTTTATTTATTACCTGGAAGTTGCTGGATATATGTTTAGTACACAGTTTTGTGGGACTTTGGACTATTTATATGTTTTTTTATTTAGGTGTTGCACTACACTGAATTTATTTGAATATATTATTTTGGTGTTGTGGAATCACTTTGCAGTGTCTGGCTGTGCTAAACTCATTTGATTTACCTTTTTTAGCAGTGTATGTTAATTGCGCTGATTGTAATTATTATATTATTTGTCCACTGAAGATTTATCACCAATCTTTCTTTCCACAACAACCCAAAATTTTCGAAATCCAACTTTCACAGGGACAGAAAGTAAGGAGAAATCTTCTGGGACACAGACAGCAAAACAAACATTAAAGGGGCGTTAACCCTTCCCTATGCTATCCAAAAAAAGTTTTAAAGGTTTGGGGCTGGAGTTACACTTAAAAAATGTACCTGTTCCAACTTGCATACAAATTCAACTTAAGAACAGATCTACAGAGCGTATCTTGTTTGTAACCTGGGGACTGCCTATAGAAACATTTAAAAAGTGAATGCTGCATTATTTTACCACCCCATGCTGCTATCCCACCATAGATCTTATGTATGGGCAACAATGAACAATGTATTGGGGGTAATTTACAAAAGGCAAACCTTTTTTGCACTACAAATGCACTGCAAGTGCACTTGGAAGTGCAGTCGCTGTGGATCTGAGGGGGACATGCAAGGAAAAAAAAAAAAATCAAAGTTTTTGCTTGTACATGATTGGATGATAACATCAGCAGGGCTTACCCTCAGATTTAAAGCGACTGAACTTCCAAGTGCACTTGTAGTGCAAAGTGGATTTGCCTTTCGTAAATAACCCCCATTGTCTTTTAAAGATTTAATAGCATATGATTTGTCTTAATGTATTTTTTGTTGATAACTGTTGTCAAAGACACCTGTTAACAAACATTAGCAACTGATTAATTTACAAGTTAACAAATCTTTTAAAAAAAGAAGGGCAGCAAGTTCAAAGCTTGCAGTTATAGGCTAGTGAGTTGACCATCGGCTGTAGTCAAGTTAATAGTGAGGGCAGATCATGTCAAACTAATCTGATTGAATTTTTTGATTATATTACCAATGTGGATATCTTGATTTCATGGTGTACTTCAAGACTCTGTAGTGGGTCCTGTTCTATTTAATCTCTATATAAGTGAAATAACTAAAGGTTTATTGGGTGGGTATATGCAGGGTAGACTACAGCAAGACCATGTTTAGCTGTACAGGAATGTACAGGTGTTGCATGCATGTACGGGTAAACACAGCCCTCCATGGGCATACGATGTAGCACACCCCATTGAGGGACCCTTAGGAATTTAGCGGAAAATTTGTAAGTTATGTTGTGGTTTTATGTGCAAATAAGGATTTTTTTTGTGAAAATAGCGATTTGATAAATATTATGGGGCTAAAAAAAGCAGTAGCACCTCCTTTTATTTTACAGGTCATGTGCTTTCAGAAAATGTATGGTTTGGGGGAGGGGGGTCTTTTAGAAAATCTGAAAGCTATAAATGATAAATTAAACGATCCAAATTTTAGACATTTTTGTGTATGCTTGATTTTCACCATTTCGCAAAAAGCTACATGTTAAAATGTTCTAATATTTGTTATTTATTACCTCAATACAGGATAAGCTTTTATATTTAGCAGAAATTTAGTAGAAATCTTGTAAAATTGTGTGTTTTTATCTGCTAATAATAGTTTTAGTGTGGGGCCTTAAAAATCAGTAGCACCTTTTTTTTATTCTAGAGGTCATATGCTTTCAGAAGATATATGGTTTTGGAGGGTCTTTCAAAAAATCAGAAAGCTGTAAGGGAGAAATAAAAACCTTCTGATTTTTAGTGAAATTTTGATATTTACATCTTTTGTGTATGTTTGATTTTCACCATTTTGCAAAAAGATGCAATATAAAAAAAATGTTTTGCTATTTATTAACTTCATACAGGCTAAGCTTTGAATTTTGTAAAATTAGCTGTGTTTTTATCTGCTAATAATGGTTTTAGTGTATTTTTGGTGAATATATATTGGTTTGATAAACATTTGTGCAAAAACCACGGGGTCTAGAAAATCTGTAGTACTTTTTTTTATTCTAGAGGTCATATGCTTTCAGAAAATATATGGTTTTGGGGGTCTTTCACAAATTCTAAAAGCTGTAAGGGAAAAATAGAAACCTTCAGATTTTTTTGAAAAATTTGGATATTTTGGCCTAGATTCACAAAGCGATTACGCCTGTGTAAATGTTGTTAGACAGGAGTAATTTCGATTTACGAGCGTTTTTACGCTAGTCGAAATCCTCAAACCATGAAAAGACACCTGCGTGCTAAATTTCGACTTTATTACGTGTTAGTACGCCTTCAGATCTACGCTGCCTGAAAATTGCGGCCACTGGGCGGACTTCCTGTTGTTTTTCACCTTCATGGTATGCTAATGAGCTTTTGCCTGGAATCCACAAAATTTCGCTCTTCAAACGCAATCTCTTACGGCACCTTTAGTCATCTTTTTTTTCCGTTTCACTATACCAGCTTTTTGCTGGTCTAATATTAGACAGCCCATGTTAAGTATGGCCGTCGTTCCCGCGTCGAATTTCAACGTTTTTCGATTTCTTTTATTATTTTTAACGTAAGTCGTCCGGGAATAGGAATGTTCGTAAACGCCGCTACTCAAACAACGAATGACGTCACGACGTGATTTCGCGCAATGCACGGCGGGAAATTCCTGAACAGAGCATGCGCAGTTCGATCGTCGCGGGGACGCGCTTAATTTAAATGCTTCACGCCCCCTACTCACGTATTTCGATTGCGCGGCGGAAAAAAAATACGATACAATAGCGTACGCGCAAAAAAACTACCTGAATTCGGCGTAGAGTCTGGTGATAGACGGCAGCGTAGCGTATTTCGATTACGCAGCGGAAGATTACATCTATGTGAATCTGCCCCTTAGACTTTTGTGTCTGCTCGATTTTCACAGTTTCACAAAAAGGTGCAATTTAAAAGTTACAAATATTTGTTATTTATTACCTCAATACAGGTTCAATATTATATTTAGTAGGAATTTTGTAAAATTTGCTGTGTTTTTAGTGGGTTTTTTTTAGTGGATGTTCAGCAAAAATATTGTTTTGATAAACATTTGCACAAATATCGTAGGACCTTAAAAATCAGTAGCACCTTCTTTTTATTCTACTGGTCATATGTTTTGAGAAAATATAGAGCTTTTGCAAACTCTGAAAGCTATTATGTGAAAAATAAAAAAGCAAATGAAAAATTGTGTACAAAATAGAGAAAAGGGCCTGCCAGCGAAAGGGTTAAACCCCCCTCCTAACCAGACCAATTTTCAGCTTTCAGTGCTCTCACATTTTAAATGACAATTACTCGGTCATGCAGCACTGTGCTCATATACATTTTGTGTCCTTTTTTCATTCCAATAGAACTTTCTTTTAGTGGTATTTAATCACCTCTGGGGTTTTATTTTTTGCACTATAAATAAAAATATATATATATATTTTGCAATTTAGTAATTTTTCTACTACTGCTACGTATCTTTGGTAATAATAACCCAAATCTGTGTATATTATTTGGTCTGTTTGAAGGTTATAGAGTCTACTAACTATGGTGACAATCATTTAAAATTGATCACACCTGATGTACTGACGGCCTCATTTCTTGAGACACAAATGGTCGTTAGTACAGAGCTTTTGAGAGCCAATCATCACAAGTCATCAGATATTATTAGATTGGACAAGCACAAACATTTTCCTTGTATGTTACAAGATCGTACGATTTTCGTTTAGTACAGTTGTTATCCGAAAATACAAATACACTTCAACACATGACATTACTTCCAATTTTTTTTCTTCTGTCGTACGAGAATTTTCGGGACTTTAGTAACCTATTCAATTGCTACTTGCCACTAGTAAACAAAAAAGTTGGACGATCTGTGTGTAGGGCCATTACAAGCCAGGACAGTACAAATACCCCCCAAATTAACCTTTTTGGAAAGTAGACTTTCCAAGGTATTTAGTGGAGGAATGGTAATGAGTTTTTTAACAGTGTATTTTTTCCCCCCATCATGCAAAATGAAGATTTATATTTTTATTTATTTTTACAAAATTGTCATAATAACAGGGTATTTCTCTCATATGGCATATGCATACCACAAATTAAACCCCAAAAACACATTTTGCTACTCCTGCTGAGTATGGCGATACCACATGTGTGAGACTTTTACACAGCCTAGCCACATAACGAATATGTTATCGTGATTATTTCTACACGCAAAAAGAGAATGTTCAGCTTTCCCTTTTTTTCAGTTTCTCAGGATATACAGAATGTAGCGGTTTGGTTTTCATTTGCAATGCGATTGTCGAATGAAAGTGTTGAAATCCCAATTGCTTTACAAGGCTGATCTAATATTTATGGGTACCTGTAGAATTTGTTCCTTGTCAGAACTGCCTGAGATGCAACAATGCTGGTAGCTGTCATCTTCTCATCTCTCATTATCTGCGAAGGGTGAATCACTGCTCTGCTCCGAATTCTGAATTTGTGTGCCTTTTTTAGTTCATACATGTGTATTTAGCTTTATGTATAAGCTGATTTAGAGAATTATTTAGCTCATGTTTGATAAGTGTTTAGGGGGAAATTAGTGCCATAGAATTTACATAAACACTTTGCAAATAAGTCTCTGTATCTATTTCACGTTCATACAGTTAGGTCTATATATATTTGAACACATGCACAATTTTCATACTTCTAGCTTTGTATACCAACATAATAAAATTTAAATAAAACAATCCAAATGAATTTGAAGTGCAGAATTTCAGCTTTATTTCAAGGGGTTGAAATTAAATATCAAGTACAAATTTTAGGAACTGCAACCATTTTTAAACATAGTCCCCCCATTTGAAGGGGTTCAAATGTAATTGGACATATGTCGGAG
Source organism: Rana kukunoris (assembly GCA_029574335.1). Lineage (NCBI taxonomy): Eukaryota > Metazoa > Chordata > Amphibia > Anura > Ranidae > Rana > Rana kukunoris. The sequence goes on from CM056049.1 coordinate 145,242,033, forward strand.
GATATAATCATAAATAACATTTTAATTTTTAATATTTTGTTGAGAATTCTTTACTGGCAATGACTGCCTGAAATCTGAAACCCATGGACATTATCAAAGACTGGGTTTTCTCCTTTCTGATGCTTTGCCAGGCTCTAACTGGAGCTGTCTTCAATTGTTCTTTGTTTGTGGGTCTTTCTGCCTTTAATTTTGCCTTCAGCAAGTCAAATGCATTTTCAATTGGGGTGAGATTAGGTGACTGACTCGACCATTGCAGAATATTCCACTTATTTTCCTTCAAAAGCTCCTGGGTTGCGTTTGAAGTGTGTTTTTGGATTATTGTCCATCTGTACTGTGATGCGCCGTCCAATCAACTTTGCTGCTTTTGGCTGAATCTGGGTTGACAGTATATCTAAACACTACAGAATTATTCTGGCTACTTCTGTCTTCTGTCACAACATCAATAAACACCAATGACCCAGTGCCACTGGAAGCCATTCATGCCCATGCCATCTAACTGCCTCCACCATTTTTTTACATATGATGTTGTGTGCTTCATGAGCTGTTCGAAGCCTGCTCCACATTTTTTTCTTCCCATCATTCTGGTACAGATTAATATTAGTTTTATCCATCCAAAGAATGCTTTACCAAAACTGGTCTGGCTTTTTTTAGATGTTTTTTGGCAAAGTCTAATCTGGCTTTTCTATTCTTCAGGCTTATGAATGATTTGCACCTTGTGGTGAACCCTCTGTATATGCGCTTGTGAAGTTTTCTCTTTGACTTTGACAATGATAAGCCCACCTTCTGGATAGTGTCCTTCTTGTCCGAATGGGTTTTTCTTTAACATAAAGAGTATCCTGCGATCATTCACCATTGATGTCTTCTCTGGACATCCAGGGCTTTTTATGTTGCTGAGCTTACCAGTGTATTCTTCTTTCCTCAGAATGTACAAGACTGTTGATTTGGCCACTCCAAATGATGCTGCTATCTCTCTGATAAATTTGTTTTGTTTTTAAAACCTTACAATGGCCTGTTTTACTTGCATGGACAGCTCCTTTGAACACATTATGTAGGTTCACAGCAATAGATTCCCAATGAAAATACCACACTTTGAATCAACTCAAGACCTTTTTCCTGCTTAACCTGCTTAGCGGTATTCCTGAGCGTGACTCGGGGTGTTTTTTTCATGCTAGGATCGGTATCCCCAAGTCACGCTCGGGGTAGATGTGCAGAGCCTGCAGCACGGGGCAGCTTACCTTGTCCGTGGATCCAGCGATGCATCCCCGATGTGTGAGCGAGAGGGTCCTTGCTCGATTCACACAGTGTCCCCGTGTGCCTTCGATCTCCGTTCCCTGCGACGTTACGAAGCACGGGGGCAAAGAACGGTGCCAAATTAAAAAAAGTAAACAAACACAGTACATACAGTATACTGTAATCTTATAGATTACAGTACAGTATGTAAAAAATACACACCCTAGTGGTCTGCCCAGTGTCCTGCATGCACTTTTATATAATAAAACATTTTCTTTCTGCCTGCAAACTGTAGATTGTCCATAGCAACCAAAAGTGTCCCTTTATGTCAAAAGTGATTTTAGAGCAGCTAGAAAACATCGATAATAAATTATAATCACTTGCAGAATTGAGCGATAGCGATTTGTGGGGAAATCCGTCATAAAAAAATAAAAGTAATGACAGCGACAATTCTGCAACTGAGCAAATTTCAGTGTTTTTGATTTGATTACATTATTGAATCATTTTTATTATAATTACATTATCATTTGTTATAATTATTTATAGTTATTTATTATATTATAATTTTATGATTTTTGTTTCAAACTTTATCATACCCGGGATGCCTACTAGACTCTTGTTTGGACAGATTTAAGTGAGTTATTCCAAAGAATTGCAGGCCTACAGTATAAAACACAGAATTTCCATACAAAATAATTGTCCCGCATGTGGTACAAAATTCCAGACATAATCATACTGCCAGGGAGGTTAATTGATGAAATAATAATGAAGGAGTAGCCCACACCTGGCCATGAAACAGCTTTTGATTCAATTGTCCAATTACTTTTGGCCCCTTGAAAAAGGGGCATGGTTATTCTTAAGAGCTGTAATTCCTAATCCTTTCCTCCGATTTGGATGTACATACCATCAAATTAAACCTGAGAATATGCACGTTGAGCCCATTATATAACTATAGTTCGAATATGTTTTGGTAAATACCTGAAAAAAATAAATAAATTGTGCCTGTGTCCAAATATATATTTACATAACGGTTTATTGGTTTCTATTCACTAGTATGGAAAACTTTTTAAAGAACAATTATCATAAAACAAACACAAATAACCTTTTTAACTTAGAGGAACCCTTAAAATAACCTTCCGGTCTCAGGAAACTTTGGCTAAAAATTACTGTACCTAAATCTCAGGATAAATGAGTGTGATGATCACTGGGAAGAATAGTTATTGTGAAGAATTACCTCCTTACAGATAACTAAAAAGATCAATGGTATGTGTGGGAATTTATCTAAGAGACATAAATTGCTCATTGTTCAAAGAACTCCTAGAAACCTCTGGAGGAACCCTAGTTGAAAAACCCTGGATTATGAACTGCCAATACTGGATTCCTTCTGAAGACGCAAGTTATTTGGCTACCTCTGGTTTCAGAGTCACTGACCTGGAAAAAGCACACAGCTAGTGATGTCAGTTCTCGAATGACCTAATCTGCATGATAGTTTTGGATTAGTGATTTAGAATGCATTGAAAACATTGATTAGCATAACAGTCAGCCAACCAGAAAGTCAACAGTGGCAACCTATGTGTTTTTCTCATGATCTATGTAGCACCCTTTTACACCTGCATAGATGAGCTGACACCCCCCCCCCCCCCACACCCCCGGTTGCTAATTGGGCCAGCATTTCATCTCATAGTGCAAAAGCTATGACTTCTTATAGGGTAAAAGGAATTTGGGCAGCAGTCATTTTTGTAAATTTTTTATATTCCAAATTTTTAAGGTTTAAAGTTCAAGTAACAAACGGGCTCCCTTGTCAAGAAAGAAAATAACAAAATGGGTACTTGGATTTTGAGTACAGATAAGACACATTACATCAATATGAAAAAGTCTCAAACTAAGGGTACATACCTGATAATCGATGGGTAGTTAAGCTGTAAAATTACATATGGGATTGAATTATAGTGAATTGAAAGTCCAAAATTGTTTCAACATCCAACAGTGTAAATGTACCAATTGACTATATGAAAAATGTACTTAAAGATAATAGGAGAATCATTGCCAGAAAGAAGTGAATAAGAAAGGTAATGCATTATTGAGGACATCTCCAGATCCTACAACACCCTATCAAGATAGCAAATCCATGACTGTCATGTTTTATCAAATTTCGATTGAGCATTGGTGAGAGTAGATGATATTTTACTGTTAATCAGTATCCAGTTCAGTTTATGCTTAACGTATTCAAAGGATATCGTTGGTTGATTCCAAAATTTAGCTGTCGCAATTCTGGCTGCCAGAATCATGTAAATGACAATTTTTTGGTTTATATTTAGATGTTTCTATATCAAGTTTTGAAACAGGGCTGTTTCAGGGGTCCTGGAACAGGGTTATTCCAGGGGTCCTGGAACAGGGTTGGTTCAGGAGTCTTGTAACAGGGCTATTTCAGGGGTCCTGGAACAGGGCTATTTCAGGGGTCCTGGCTGCACATTTAAAAAATTTTATTTAGCTTCAGTAAACTTAGAAGGGAGGGTTAGAGCACAGGACACACAAAGACAAACAACATTACAGCTCCAGAATTCTCCTCTAGTAAATCATGTATTAGGACCAGTCAAGCAAAGTCCAGGCCCTATGCAATCACAAGTACTTTAGTAAAAGGAATGGTGAGAACTTGCACTATCCACCACCAGCAGCTTATACCTAGCGTTCTTCTTTCTGCAACACCATCCCTAGACATCAGTCTGGAAAGGCAAGGACTTTCCCTACTGGCAGAAGCAAGGACTAACTCCCACTGAAAACCTGTCCAGGCGAAGCCTGGGAGGAAAGAGCCTTCTGAATTGTCATGCCAAATAGTTATTTTCTTTCTATCTCTAACTATAGTTCAAGAATGTATTTAAAAAAAAACATGAAATACATAATAAAAAACTGGTAATTTAAATTCCAAAAATAAATAAAATAAATAAAAATACTTCTGAAAAAATGGTATTGAGGACCAGGCTCCTCTTGCCTCTGGGCTCTATACCATTTGCATGAATTGTATGATGTCAAACATCAGAAAATCTGAAAATTCCAACTTTATGTAATAATTGTAACATGCTTGTGGAAGTTTTTTAATTATTTATTATCTATTTGTGATCTGTTTCTGGAGCTCAATACTGGTTTCCATTTTTATGCTATGTCTTTCAGCTGACTTTGGGCTCTCAAAAATTGTGGATGATCAGGTGACGATGAAGACTGTGTGTGGGACTCCAGGATATTGTGGTAAGAGGCGATTCAGTTCGCATGCGTAGCGCTATACAAGTCATTCATTCATTCATTCATTCATTCAAGAGAAATTAAATATTCCCATTTACTGAATGTTTTTTTAAGCAAAAAGCATGACACAAATGCAAACATTAATTACGGTAATATGAGAGAATAGGTCAAAAGAATACTGTGGTCTCATACCATAATACAGGTGATGTAAAACGTGTATTTCACTACTTCTCGTGGCCCATTGGAACTTATTCTTGTATAAATGCATATTAGGCAAAGAATACAGAGAGGCATGTAGTGGGGATTTGGTACTTGTAGGCATTATGGTGATGATAAACTTTCACGTGGATAAAGTATAAATCAGATGTAAAAACAAATGCGGCCAGCACTTACTCCAACGGCCACTGTTTCACGTGCACACAGAGTTGGCAGCGTGACATTAGGATAGGCAAAGCCCCTGAAGACATGCATGCGCACAAAAACTTTTGTGGGTGTAACAAGATGTCCGATTGCCCCCTTCCTTACTGTGGAGGAGTGCGGGGTGTAGCAAGATGGCGGCGACAAACAGTCACTTCCGTTACACATTCTAACGGGTCGTCATATCTGACAAAACACAGGCAAGTGACCACAGTGCTCCAGCTCCTTCTCCTTTCTGGGCGCATGGTGGTGGCGACCTCTCTTTCTTGTCGACTACCCCTAGAGCTATAGATGCTGGCAAGGGACATCACTACCTTGGGTTATTTATTTCTTTTGTCAGCCCTCCATGTTGCAAATAGAAGCCGGAGCTTTGTGGGTCACATGACTGTATAGAATTTTTTTGAATATTTACATTTAAATTTATTATAAGGGCAATGGTATGCAATGGACTAGGCAACATTTTTAGGCTGGTTTATTGTTTAGCCTCTCCTTCTACTTTAAGGCATGTTCCTATTTATAGCTAAACTCCAGGTGTGAATTTTATTGTGTATATATGTTGGTTCAGCTTTGACCAATGTAAGTATGCATATGCCACACCTGTGAGATCCATGTGGATACAAGAGATCGCTGTCTTTCTGCATAGTAACCAGATGGGGTCACCCACTTGGCACTGGTACCATTCACAGAACAGCTTGCATTCTATGACATCATGATCTCCACCTAGTCCAGTGAATGCAAGGCATTTTGTGCAGGTGCCTGTGCTGAGCATGCGACCCCCTGTATTCACTATACAGCAGGCAACCACTCAGTATACGACCCAAAAGACAAGGGCATTAGAGACTACTACAGTGCTTTTCAGCTTTTACAGGCATCCCACAGGTATTACTTATGCATACTGACATTGATTCAAGCTGGATTAATGTAACTATGCAAGAAAATCCATATCTGAAGTTCAGTCCTAATGCATTTATAATCTCTATTTCGAAAAGTAAAATATTTGCATTGGTGAAGCCAAACTTTGTGTAAATAGAAAATAAATTACTGTGAGCAATTATTTAAAACAGATCTTGCAGTGAAGTGCAAGGTCCACTTATACTGTCTGGACCCCCTTCAGTAGATGCGAAATATACACATAAAGAGGAAAGTTAGATTTATCTTACTCCTTTTGCCTGCAGCGTCTCCAGCTAGATCCCGGGGAATATGGAGCAGCCAAAATCTCAGGAGAAGACGCTCTTGCAAAAGACTTGAGCGTCTTCTCGCTAGATTTCACCTGCTCTGCGTTTCCCCGGAATCCTCCTGGCAGAACAGTGATGTTACCCCCGGTGGTTTGAAAGATAGTAGTGTAAATATAAATCTAACTTTCTTCTTTACAGGTACATTTTCCACGTACAAAGATCAGATGATAATTAAACGTGGAGGGGGATAGTGTATTTGTAGAACTGACATTGTATTTCAAGGTTTAGACTAAGTACAGAACGATTTGTTTTTAGATACACTTCAAGCAAAATGTGCCACGAGTCAAATGTTTTATGGGGGTTCATTTACTGCTTTGCTTATCCATCCATTCCCTTTCATAAAAAGTTATGCTTCTCTTCTCATGTTTCTTGACGCTTTCTCTAAATAGCATACTGAAATTTATTTGACGGCAGATTAACATTTTGTAAAGTATAAATAGTATTTACTTTTTAAAATAAAAGTCAGTCCTTAATGAAAAATTAAAAGCATTTCTACCTTTTTTTGAGAAATAAATGATGTCCACATCTTATCTATCATTGTTCACTTGGCAAGTCTGACTATCTCTATCATAAATGATCCCTTGCAGTGTTGGTGATAGTACAGTTGTTTAACGGCTTCAGCCCCAGAAAGTTTTACCTTCGTCCTGACCAGAGCACCTTTTACACCTTTTGTATCTCCAGATCCGCCGCCGTAATTTCAAATCTGCGCCGGCGTATCATTGTTTTGTATCCACAAAACAAGATACGCCGTTTTTTTGCGTAGATACGCCGTCTTCCATGTCAAATATGCAAATGAGCTAGATACGCCGATTCACGAACGTACATACGGCCGGCGCAGTGTTTTTACGTCGTTTGCGTAAGCGTACTTCCGGTGTAAACCCCTGCTGTAAAGAGGTGTACGTAATGTTAAGTATGGACGTCGGGCCAGCGTCAATTTTTCCGTCGTTCACGCCGTTTGCGTAAACCGTTCGCAAAATGGGGAATTGCGTAAGTTACGTTCACGTCGTTTTCATTGACTATTTCGACGTGATTTCGCGCATGCGCACTGGAATATCTCCACAGGCGGCGCATGCGCCGTTAAAAAAAAACGTCAAAAAAGCTGATTTAAATTAAATCACGCCCACAGCTTTGTCATTTGAATTGCGCAGGCTTACGCCGCAACAATTACACTATGCCGCCGTAAGTTACAGCGGAAAGTGTTTGTGGATAAGTATAAGCTGATGTAACTTACAGTGGCGTAGTTTAACTTAGATAGGCTACGCCAGCGGTACATGTTTGTGGATCTCGCCCAATATCTTTAACTTTTTCCCAATTTAAAAAAATAAATAAAATTTTTTTCCTCAGTTTAGGCTGATATGTATTCTTCTACATAATGTTTGTAAAAAAAATCGCAATAAGAGTATATTGATTGGCAAAAGTTATAGCGTCTACAAAATAGGGAATAGAATTGAGGCATGTTTAATATTATTTATCTTTTTACTAGTAATGGCGGCGATCTGTGATTTTTATCAGGACTGCGGCATTATAGCAGACAGATCGGACACTTTTGACACATTTTTGGGACCATTGACATTTTTACAGCGATCAGTGCTATAAAAATGCACTGATCGCTGTAAAAATGTCACTGGCAGTAAGGGGTTCCCTCTCTGTTTTCTAACTGAAGATCGGAATCTGTACGCTGCAATGTTGCAGTCCCAATAAAAATCACAAATCACTGTCATTACTAGTAAAAAAAAAAAAAATAATAAAAATTTCATAAAAATATTCCCTATTTTGTAGATGCAATAACTTCTGCACAAACCAATCAATATACACTTATTGCTAAACTGAGGAAGAAATTAGTTTTTTTTTATATTTTTTGGGGGGATGTTTATTATAGCAAAAGGTAAAAAAAGCGCAAACAATTTAAATCTCAGATGTGATCAAATACCACCAAAAGAAAGCCCTACCTGTGGGAAAAAAAGGATGTTAATTTTGTTTGAGTACAGCGTTGCACAACCGAACATTTGTCATTTAAAGCAACGCAGTGCTGTATCGCAAAAAATGGCCTGGTCAATAAGGGGGTGTGACGGTAGTCGAACATATCCCCGTCAAGCATTCCCTTCTTCTCTAATAAAAGAAATCACCCAATATTCCATGAGTAGGAATATCCCTGGAATCGCTGAATAATCCACACATGAGCCATGGCTTAATGCTGAATGTAACAGGACACACTTTATTGAAAGTACACAGCACACTTTTATACAGGATTTGGAACATCCCACCCCCAACAACCGCTTTCTTATTGGTCCTTTTTACAGTCCCATCAGTTCCCCCTCAGGTCCACCTTCCATGCAAATGAGGACTTGAAAATGACACAGCAGAGATTGGTCACAACGGTTTCAATAGAAGCCTGTGATGTGTATTCAGACAAAAGCCCCAGGGGGTCAATCAATGTACACAATAGCCAGCCACAGAACAATGAAACTGTCTGGAGACCAGAGACAGGGCAGAAGTCATTTACACCTGATAATAGAAAGGCTTTAAATAGGGTTATCACACAATGGACAATGAGTATCTCTTATGAGTCTGTTGACCTGGCTGGGGTTCAGAATAAAATCTCCTGTAATACATGAATTATGATTTCACGTAGAAACCCTTCCGTATTTCATGGTCCATGACAGGGGGCAAATCCTTCCGGGGCTTAAGTGGTTAAATGAGAGGGGACAGGGCTTTGTTCCATCCTACTAGTGGAGGTCAGGCTGCTGGGGTGCTCTTGAACAGAGCTAAGAAGGTGTCTGCATCAACAAAATGATGGCAACTTGTGTACAAACAATTAATATAATTGTACTATAATTACTTTAACTACAAAGAGCTAAATGTGAGCGTTACACACATCTTCTGACAGCGTATACAGGAACATCAGCTGGCGAAATCTGGAAGTGCTGAGTAAGCACACAAATTTCAGCCTGTCAAGCCCTTTGAACACCAAGAAAATGTGGGTTCCTCTGTTTACCACAATGAGACAATACAAAGTCTGGTTACTATGTGTTACATTTAAGCAACAACCGGCTACAGTGTATTTCTGTTGTTTACACAATGTTAATAACTATATATGTATATATATATATATATATATATATATATATATATATATATATATATATATATATATATGTGTGTGTTTAGAATATATACATTTATAATTATGCCTTGTAAACATCTAACCTTTTTTGATAAGATTTACCTTTTTTTGTGATAAGATATCTGTTGTTTATATTCAGTAGACGATTAATCTCCAAAATATAGTAAGATGAAGCACTAATAACATGCAGTGTGTTTAAAGCACAACAACATCATTCTAAATAAATTGTCTGCAGCTGAGTTTTTTTTTTTAATAAAACAGCTTCATAATGACCGTGGTAATTCAAAAATAATTTCCAGTAATTGTACGTTTCTGAAAATTATAAATCTTAATTATAAAATACCCCAAAGCAATGTCTGATATTGCATCTCATTATTTGGACTTTTTTTTTATTACCTAATCTTTTTTTTTTCAGTACATTTTTGAGATATCCCAAGGTTATAACAAAGCATTCAAATACGGTTTTACTGTTTCACATACAATACACCAAACATGTCATGTTATAAAATGTTCCTGAACAAAGGAGTAGCATCTGTTTGGGCATACAATTATTTTATCTTTATTTAATTTTCATATACATATAACCAATTGTTTTATGGTTATCATTTTTACTTCTTAATACTGAAATACAATGAATTATATTTCTAAAAGGGGCAGTCAATACAAAATTGATATTTACATTTTAGGTGAATGCAGCTGTTTGATTACTTATTGGCATACAGGAATAGTGTTACCATGGCGGGATGGGAAAAAAAGTATATATCGTATATATACTCGAGTATAAGCCAACCTGAATATAAGCCAAGGCACCTAATTTTACCACAAAAAAATGGGAAATGTATTGACTTGAGTATAAGCCTAGGGTGTCCATCTGCATGTCTTACTGTGCCTCACTTTGCCTCACTGTCTCCATGTGCATGCCTCACTGTGCCCATGCCTCACTGTGCCCATGCCCCACTGTGCCCATGCCCCACTGTGCCCATGCCCCACTGTGCCCATGCCTCACTGTGTCCATGAATAGACTTACGTTTAACATGGAAGTATATAGAAGGGGTGCCCAGCTTTGAAAAATAGCTGCTCCCTGGCCGTAGGTCCCCCGGGGACCTATGGCCGGTCAGTACCGGGTCCCCAAAATCCGGGAGATCAAGTGCAAAAAGGTGACTCGAGTATAAGCTGAGGGGAGCACCAAAAAATTCTCTAGTACAGTGCCTTACGAAAGTATTCGGCCCCCTGAAACTTTGCGCCCTTTTGCAACATTTCAGGCTTCAAACATAAAGATATAAAACTGTTATGTTTTGTGAAGAATCAACAACAAGTGGGACACAATCATGAAGTGAAGTTTTAACAAATAAAAAACTGAAAAATTGGGCGTGCAAAATGATTCAGCCCCTTTACTTTCAGTGCAGCAAACTCTCTCCAGAAGTTCAGTGAGGATGTCTGAATGATCCAATGTTGACCTAAATGACTAATGATGATAAATAAAATCCACCTGTGTGTAATCAAGTCTCTGTATAAATGCACCTGCACTGTGAGGCCGCGTACACACGACTAAATAAATCCGATCAAATCGGTCTGACAGACCGTTTTGATCGGATTTGTCTGCTGGGATATGTTGGTTTGATCGTGTACACAAAATCCCCGCCAGCAGACAGCGCGGTGACGTGGCGGTGACGTTGATGCCGCCACGTCACCGAACCGGGAAGTAAAATACTTCCATGCATGCGTCAAATCCATTCGACGCATGTGCGGACAGATATGTCCGCTGGTTAGTGTACTAACCAGCAGACATGTCGGACGGACGGGTTTCCAGCAGACAGATTTTAAGGCATGCTTTAAAATTTGTCTGCTGGAAAAACCTGTCTGCTCGCCCGTACACACGATCGAATTTGTCTGCTGAAACAGTCTGTCAGACCGGTTTCAGCAGATAATTTGATCGTGTGTACGCGGCCTGATAGTCTCAGAGGTCCGTTTAAAGCGCAGAGAGCATCATGAAGAACAAGGAACACACCAGGCAGGTCCGAGATACTGTTGTCAAACATGGTGGTGGCAGCATCATGGTTTGGGCCTGCTTTTCTTCAGCAGGGACAGGGAAGATGGCTAAAATTGATGGGAAAATGGATGGAGCCAAATACAGGACCATTCTGGAAGAAAACCTGATGGAGTCTGCAAAAGACCTGAGACTGGGATGGAGATTTGTCTTCCAACAAGACAATGATCCAAAACATAAAGCAAAATCTACAAATGGAATGGTTCACAAAAAAACATATCCAGGTGTTAGAATGGCCAAGTCAAAGTCCAGACCTGAATCCAATCGAGAATCTGTGTAAAGAACTGAAAACTGCTGTTTACAAACGCTCTCCATCCAACCTCACTGAGCTCGAGCTGTTTTGCAAGGAGGAATGGGCAAAAATTTCAGTCTCTCGATGTGCAAAACTGATACATACCCCAAGCGACTTACAGCTGTAATCGCAGCAAAAGGTGGCTCTACAAAGTATTACCTTAAGGGGGCTGAATAATTTTGCACGTCCAATTTTTCAGTTTTTTATTTGTTAAAAAAGTTTGAATTATCCAATAAATTTTGTTCCACTTCATGATTGTGTCCCACTTGTTGTTGATTCTTCACAAAAAAATACAGTTTTATATCTTTATGCTTGAAGCCTGAAATGTGGCAAAAGGTCGCAAAGTTCAAGGGGGCCGAATACTTTCGCAAGGCACTGTATATAGGGTAATAATTTTATGTATATTTTGAAACTTCCTTCCTCTCTTGGTCATCTAGTTCCTTAGGGGGGGCAAAGAAGGATGGAGGCAAAATAATATATACAGTCTAATCCTGACCTCTTCAACCTACTTTATAGAAGAGGCAGTGATGTCTCCAGTTTCAGTGGGTGACTTGGCTGTGACAATTGTCCTAGTTTGAGAAACTGAGTATCTAAATCACTTTATTAGCAAGTTAGTACCCAGTTAGATGACTCCTATCAGTTCTGTTCTACGCTACCAAGTTTGTACAAGCAAAATGTAAAGTTAGAGACCAGAATATTGATAATATTTAGCTGCTGCACAGTATATTAAAAATCTGTGATGTGATGATCTCAGAATTTGGAAGCCTCCTTTAACAATGGGGCACCCAGATCCTGGCCACCCCGCCCATGTGAATGAGTAGGGGTACGCAGAACCCCTACTCATTCACCAAAAAAGTGACAAAAGTAATTAAAAACTCCCAAAAAAATAAACATCTCACCATGTAAATCCATTGTCAATCACGATGAACACCAGCGGCCGACCCACACACAAAAATATGCCAAATATGACCGCTCCCATCACTCGACACTCACTGAATGACACCGCCATTTCCGCCGCTGCTAAGTAACAAAGGGGTAGGTTCACCCGGTGATGTAACTGGGTAAACTCACCCTTTGATGCCCCTTGGAGACCCCACCTCATTACTTCATAGGGTCAGGGACCCCCACACTGTTTTTCTCCTTAACAACCAATGACTCATCCCTGCTGGCTGACATCAGGGATGAGTTTTAGTAGTAAAACATGCACTAAAAACATAACAAAATACATATGCACACACAGGCAGGCAGCCCTAAACGATTTATTTACCACAGTTTAAGCATATTAGCAATCAATAATTTATATACAGGTACACAATGATTTATTATTTAGCTTCAAATCAGGGATTTTAATTAGTTCTGATGGTTTATGCATGCTTCTGCGATGGTCAAAATCATTTTATTGTCTGCAGTTCACTGTGTTTTTATTAACAGCCACATGGCGGGGACCCACAATTCTAATTCCTGTTAGCTAGCCTTTTCAGACTAGACAAACAGCTTCATTAGCAGTTTAATAGCGGAAGCCTAGCTACTCACTGAAACTCACCAAATAAATCCAGCTAACCTTTTATACCAGAGGATAGCTAAAAATGATAATATAAATTACTTAAAAAGTCAAACATCAATTTAAAAACCAAAAATTGATAAAATAAAACATAACCAAAACCATTATTCTTTCCCTTTAAAAGGTCACTCTGCCTTTGAACTAGACAAAATGTACCCATTGTTATCTCTCGTCTTTCCACAACACACTGCTCACATACAGACTTTTGTTTTTTATGTACAAATAAAGCCATTGCTTGTTATTGTGCATCTGTTTCCTGGTCTCTATTATTCATCCTGTCAAACCAAATACCCATATAATTTTGTTAAGTTCATACTAATTCAATATTTCATGCTCTTTGTTAAATAAAACAGAGCATACAAAATTGTGCAGAGAAGTGGATTTTCTAATGAGAAAAAAATGCTCATAATTACGATGCTTACGACATATTTAGTGAGTTCAATTAAAATGTTATTCAAGGCTGGGCTGAATGCAGGAAGTGGCTTTACTGCTGTATAGTAGACATTACATGTCTGTAAAGCTAGAATACAGGCATCAGTGTGGTGGTCTCATATAAGATGATGGTAAGTACGATCCGTGGTCTGGCTTTTTGCTTTACAGCAAATGAACAACGCATATCTCTTCCATTCGCAAAGTGGTAATTAAAAAAATATTTAAATGAAGATGCCCCTTTATTAACATAGGAATGTATATACTGTATAAAAGCAATAATAATTAATACATGTTAATAAGTAAGTAATAAATATAATAAAATAATAACAAAAACTGGTAATAATTAACTTAATTCCCACTTGTCATTAAGGGCTTAAGGGCTATTCCCCATGTGCAATATCCTATACAAGAGCCATGCTCTAAAGTAGGGATGAGCCGAACACCCCCCCCCCCCCGTTCAGTTCGCACCAGAACCTTCGAACGGACCGAACGTTCGCGCAAACTTTTAAAACCCCATTGAAGTCTATGGGACTTGAACGTTCGAATTCAAAAGTGCTAATTTTTAAGGCTAATATGCAAGTTATTGTCGTAAAATGGGTTTGAGAACCTGTGTCTTGCCCCAGGGAACATGTATCAATGCAAAAAAAAGTTTTAAAAATAGTCGTTTTTTCTGGAGCAGTGATTTTAATGATGCTTTAAGTGAAAAAAAATAGAAAAATTCCTTTAAATATCGTACCTGCTGGGTGTCTATAGTATGCCTGTGAAGTGGCACATGTTTCCCATGTTTAGAATTGTCCCGGCACAAAATGACATTACTATAAGAAAAAAAGTAATTTAAAACTGCTTGCGGCTTTAATGTAATGTCTGGTCCCTGCAATATGGATGAAAATCATTGAGAAAAATAGCATGGGTTTCCCCGCCTTTTCCCCCCTAGGTCATTACCAGCCCCTTTGGCCCTATATACTTTGAACAGGCGGTGCAAACAAGACAGGGACTGTAGGTTTGTTGTTAAGTAGAATTGGTTTGTAATTTTGGACTGGTACTTAAAAAAAAAAAGTGTAGCTCCAGCCAAAAAATCTATTTTTAAGCTTTTTGGAAAACATAGAGAAGGGTAATCACCCCTGTAACATTTGCGCATCTGTTCAGAAGATTGCACCTCACTTTCTGTCCCAATGACAAATGATTTTTTGAAAATTAGTTTTTTTTAGTGAAACAAGGATTGGCGATAAAGCATCAGTGGACAGGAGATACCTCTTACAGGGGTATATTTCCTCTCACTTCCTGTTGTCTCCTTCCATTTGCAAGTAGGAGTCGTTTGTAAGTTGGATGTTTGAAAGTAGGGGCCTGCCGTATATACTCTGCAGAAATTTCGGCCCTAGGTGTTGGTGTTGCCACAACACTGTAAGCCCTCACAGTTAGTCTTGGTGGCTGCTGGAATGCCCTGCTGTGAACTATTATATCATGAATTGTAATTACATGCCATTGTTGAACAGTGGTAGAAAAATTGGGCCTTGGGCACTGGTGTTGGTGCCACAACACTGCAACCCCTCACCCCTTACATGCTGTAAGCCCGGGTACCTGCCCAAGAACCACTGCACCACCAAGTTAAGGACATGAGCAAAACAGAGCACATGGGTCAGTTGTCCCTGTCGCAGGGCAGAGGAGGTTGGATGCCATTGTCACAAACCACCAATCCTGGCTTAAGCTGGCGTGGCGAAAACCACCTCTGAGCCTGCCCCTGCAGAGCTGACAGAACCTCTGGCCCAGTGTGGCTCCTGTCCCCCAAGCACACCAGCTCAAGCACTGCATGGCATCTCTCTCCTGCGTACCTGCGTAGCCCCTTGAACGCATATGGAGCACCGCTGGTTCCGAGGACACATCAGCACAGAAAGAGCCCACAGAGGAAGAAGAAGAGGAGGGGTGGAGGAGAGAGGTGTGTCACAACCAGTAGTAGCATTTTGGAGGCATGGTGGCGGAACAACTTCCAACACTACTGTACCTTGTCCTGCATCCTTCCCAGCTGCCAGCAGAGTCACCCAATGCACCGTGAAAGATAGGTAACGTCCCTGTCCATGCCTGCTGGACCATGAGTCAGCAGTAATATGCACCTTACCACTAACCGCCCTGTCCAGCAAGGCATGGACATTGCCTTCCACATGCCGGTAGAGAGCCAGAATCGCCATCTGTGAGAAAAAGTTGGGTTTTGGGAACTTACCACTGAGGTACCGCACATTCCACAATCTCACGGAAGGGGCAGAACCTACCAACTGAAAAGACAGCAGTTGAATTGCTAGCAATTTAACTAAGCTAGCATTCAACCGCTGGGCATGTGGATGGCTGGGAGAGAACTTCTTTTGGTGCTGCAGCAGCTGGGGCAGGGAAATTTGCCTGGTACAATCTGATGTTGGTGTACCGATAGTAGATTGCCCGCAAGTACTTGGCTGTGACACACCTAATTCTACACCTTTAGTCCTATCAGTGCAGTCTTTAGAGAGGACTGAGGGCATAGTGGGGTTGGAGATCCCAGCTGATTAGGAGCAAGGAGAGGTCCGCTTTGTTTATTGGTGTGGGTCTTTGTGGTATGCTTGCCAACGAACTGCATGGCAGGACGACATATGTCTGGTCAAGCACGTGAGATACGCTTGAGACATATGTTGCAAATAGCAGCGGTGCGATCTGAATGAATGAATGAATGAAAAACGTATATAGCGCAGCACATGCAAACTAAATCACCTCTGGGCGCTCGTTGTTCCTATCTCTTTTAATATCAAGAGCGATGAGTTTTGATCTTTCTTCTGAAGGCCAAGTGGTTCTCCTCCAACCGAATACTGGTTGGTAAAGCGTTCCATAGCCTGGGGCCCTGGAACGCAAATCTTCTTTCTCCTTTGGACTTGTATTTGGCTTTGGGTATCTGGAGCAGATTTTGGTCGGTGGATCGCAGAACGCGATTGGGGTTGTAAGTTTTAATTTTTTCGTGTAGATATTGGGGGGCCTTCCCATGGATGCACTTATGTATCAGACAGAGTGCTTTAAAAGCAATTTGGTCTTTTATTGGCAACCAATGAAGGGTTCTTAGCGAAGGTGAGATGGATTCCCATACTTTTTTCCCAGTCACAAGTCTGGCGGCCGTATTTTGAACGACTTGCAGACGAGAGATTTGGTACTTAGGGAGTCCGAGGTAAAGGGCATTTGCATAGTCCAGTCTGGAGTTCACGATTGTTCCCATCACGACTGCTATGTCTTCTTTAGGAATAAAAGGAATAAGTCTGTGTAGTAGGCGCAGCAGATGGTAAGATCTGCTGACTACTGACCCTATTTGTGATTCCATTGTCATGTAGGTGTCGAAGATGATCCCAAGACTTTTGACTTTGGCGCTAGGGGTGATGATTTGGCCCAGAATGGGCGGGGGTGTCCAAGTGGTTGCAAGTTGATTCTTACGACTGGCGTGAAACAGGAGATGTTCTGTTTTGGAGCTGTTGAGTTTAAGATAACTCTTCATCATCCAGTCTTCTATCAAAGAGAGGCATTTCTCTAGACTGAGATGATGATCCTTTTTATTGCAGATGCGAAAATACAGTTGTGTGTCATCTGCATATGAGTGATAAATTAGCTTTTGGCTACTGATGATTTCAAAGAGAGGGCGAAGATAGATGTTGAACGGCACCGGTGACAGAGGGGATCCTTGAGGGACTCCGCATGACACTGTGCGTTTTTCAGAAGTGAAAGGTCCCAATTTCACTATTTGTGATCGGTTTTCCAGAAAAGAGGAGAACCATGATAGGTCACTTTCTGCGACTCTGGCTACTTCAGCCAAATCAGTAGCAGTTTGTGATCTGCGGCCTCGAGAGCGTCATCCCATATTTTGAGTAGTGCTGTTTCCGTCCCGTGTCCAGGACAGAAACCCGATTGAAGTGGATCGAGTAGATTATGGGTATCTAGATTCTGTTGCAGCTGTTGTACCACTACTTTCTCCATTACCTTGGAGAGGACATTTAGGCCTGTTATGGGGCGACGGTGAGTTGGGTCTTTGGGGTCAAGAGTGGGCTTTTTAAGATGGGTTGGATTATGTCCTGTTTCAACTGGGAGGGCACTATGCCTTCCCTGAAGGACTGGTTTATAAGCTGCGTGATAGGTGGTGCCAGAATGCCGACACATTTCTTCAGCAGTTTGGTGGGGATAATATTATTAGGCGCTGTGCTATTTCACAGAGTACCGATGATATTGTTGGTGGCATCGATGGAGATGGGTTTGAGAGTGAACTTTGTTGATTGCGGTGAAATTGTGTGGGTATTGGGGAAATAATTGAGGGGGGGTTGAGGGGGGTGCTGTTTTGCTGAATGCTTTGTCGGATTCCCTCAATTTTATTAATAAAATAGTCCGACAATTCATTACAGATCTGATGCACCTGTCTCCAAAAAAGCCCACACCAAAGAACTTTTGGAATAATGCTGAGAGACAGCAGCGCCCTGCACATGCAGAGCTCTGTTTTGTGATGCAGTCGGTGTGCTGCCCTTAAGCTGGCCCCTGGAGGGCATCCTGCCTCGTTGGAGATGTGCCGCCTCCTTCTCTCTCCTATCAGGCACCCACGTGGAGTCAGTGACCTCATCATCCCCTCCCTCCTCATCACTGTACAAAACCTGGCAGTATGTTGCAGCAGGGGGGAACATGACTGCCAGATTGCTGTGCTTCTTGGGCACCCCCTCTCTCTGGGCTCACGTTACTGCCTTCATCTAGCTGTGTACCATCATCGGAGCCTTCAAAACGCTAAGCATCCTCCTGCAGCATGTACCCAACACTGTGGTCAAACAGTTTGGGGGACTCCTCAGGAGGACATGGGGGGGCTAGGGAAGGAGTGACTGATGCCATTGAGCAGAGGGAAGAGGCCGCGGTGGCAGCTGCTTTGCCAAACAAAGTACCCTGAGCCTGGGTGAGAGAGGATGAGGAGGATGAGGACGGCTTGGTCATCCACTCTACCAAGTCTTCGACATGTTGCGGCTCAACGCGGCCTGCTGCCGAAAAAAAGGACGAGCGTGTCCCATGGCCACGTGCTGATGAGAATGCACCGTGTCCACAACCAGCACTGTTGCCACTAGACGCAGAGCCTGCTTGCCCTCTTTTATCCACTCGTGACTCTCTGCCTCTGCTTGTTGTCCTTCCAGGTATACTAATGGCCTGGGAAAAGGGAGTAGCTAGGTGGGAACCCAGATGAATATCCTCCGTTGCAGACAACTCAGGTGCAGGCAATGCACTTAGCAAAGCAGGAACAAAAATTGTTTCTGGACAGCCGCACTCTGAACAAATTGTAGCCTTTATTAAAAGAAGGACAGCACTACAAATCACAGCAACATAAAATAAAACCTGACACTGACGCGTTTCGCACTAAACTAGTGCTTAGTCATAGCTATGACTAAGCACTACTTTCAGTGCAAAACACGTCAGCAGTCGGGTTTTATTTTATGTTGCTATGATTTGTAGTGCTGTCGTTCTTTTAATAAAGGCTACAATTTGTTCAGAGTGCAGCTGTCCAGAAACAATTTTTGTTCCTGCTATACTAATGGCCTGCAGGGAGATGTAGCTGCACAAATACTGACAATACCTGCTGATCCCTGCCTGTGGTATTAATATGAGAAGATCCCTGCCTCTAGGAATAAATATGAGAAACACCAGCTTTACATAGCTTTAGGTGCACACTGTGCAGAGGATACAGACAGTATACATACCACGTAGCTTTAGGTGCACACTGTGCAGAGGACACAGAAAGTACACCACGTGAAAGTACTTGCAGAATAATCCCCTGCCTGTGGTATTAATATGAGCAGATCCCTGCCTCTAGGAGTAGATATGAGAAACACTAGCTTTATGTAGATTTAGGTGCACACTGTGCAGAGGACACAGACAGTACACACCACGTAGCTTTAGGTGCACACTGTGCAGAGGACACAGACAGTACACCACATGAAAGTACTTGCAGAATGTTCCCCTGCCTGTGGTATTAATATGAGCAGATCCCTGCCTCTAGGAATAAATATGAGGTGCACACTGTGCAGAGGACACAGACAGTACACCACATGAAAGTACTTGCAGAATAATCCCCTGCCTGTGGTATTAATATGAGCAGATCCCTGCCTCTAGGAATAGATATGAGAAACACCAGCTTTATGTAGATTTAGGTGCACACTGTGCAGAGGACACAGACAGTACACACCACATAGCTTTAGGTGCACACTGTGCAGAGGACACAGACAGTTCACCACGTGAAAGTACTTGCAGAATGATCCCCTGCCTTTGGTATTAATAGGAGCAGATCCCTGCCTCTAAGAATAAATATGAGAAACACCAGCTTACGTATCTTTAGGTACATACTGTGCAGAGGACACAGACAGTACACACACCACGTAGCTTTAGGTGCACACTGTGCAGAGGACACAGACAGTACACCACGTGAAAGTACTTGCAGAATGATCCCCTGCCTTTGGTTTTAATAGGAGCAGATCCCTGCCTCTAGGAATAAATATGAGAAACACAAGCTTTACGTAGCTTTAGGTGCACACTGTGCAGAGGACACAGACAGTACACACACCATGTAGCTTTAGATGCACACTGTGCAGAGGACACAGACAGTACACCACGTGAAAGTACTTGCAGAATGATCCCCTGCCTGTGGTATTAACCTCCCTGGCGGGAAATTTGGCGTTTTACATTGTAGGCCTGTAATTCTTAGGAATAACTCACTTAAATCTGTCCAAATAAGAGTCTAGTAGACATCTCGGGTATGAAAAACAAAATCATAAATTATAATATAATAAATAATTATAACAAATAATAATATAATTATAATACAAATTATTCAATAATGTAGTCAAATCAAAATCACTGAAATTTGCTCAGTTGCAGAATTTTCGCTGTCATTAATTTTACACTGTGCAGAGGACACAGACAGTACACACACCACGTAGCTTTAGGTGCACACTGTGCAGAGGACACAGACAGTATACGACGTGAAAATACTGCAGCTAGCACAATTAACTGCCTGCTTGTCAGTATATTAGGAAGAGCGGATCTAGCTAAACTCAATACAATGTATAAATATATATATATATATATACAACACCTGGGATGCATATATATCCTCTACACACTGTAACTCTAACTGACTAGCCTGCCTGCCTGCTCTATCTAACTGCAAAAAATGACACACTCTCTCTCTCTCTGTAAACCTCCGCAACACACTACACAAGACCAACTTCCAGACGGCCTTATTTAGTATGGGGCGTGTACTAAACCCCCTGAGCCATAATTGGCCATGCGGGTCATAGTGCATGCTTGGCCAATCATCAGCCAGCAATGCACTGCGATGCCGCAGTGAACTATGGGCCGTAACATGCCACTCGAATTTGGCCCGTAACGTTCGTATTTCGACGAACGGTCGAACATACGATGTTCGAGTCAAACGTGAGTTTGACTCGAACACGAAGCTCATCCCTACTCTAAAGCCATCTTTTTCAAGTACAACTTCTTTCCAATTTTATATGTAGCATTTAAAGGCAACTTGGGGCAGACTCTTAGGCCTCGTACACACGACCGTTTTCCTCGTGTGTATGTTTTTCATCGAGAAAACTGTTGTGGATCTCGACGTTTGTGTGTATGCTTAGAAACCCGCGCATGCTCAGAATAAAGTATGAGAAGGGAGCTCGCCTTCGGTAAAAGTAGCGTTCGTAATGGAGATAGCACATTTGTCACGCTGTAACAGACTGAAAAGCGCGAATCGTCTTTCACCAAACTTTTACTTAACATACAGTAACATGAGATTAGCAAAAGCAGCCCCAAGGGTGGTGCCAGTGAAATCAAACTTCCCCTTTTATAGTGCCGTCGTACGTGTTGTACGTCACCGCGTTTGAGAACGAGATTTTGTCTTGACAGTGTCTATGCAAGGAAAGCTTGACAAGGTTCTTGTCAAGCCTGACAAGAACCTCGTCGAGGAAAACAAAGTTTCTTTTACGACGAGATTCTCGGTCGTGTGTACAAGGCCTAAGCCTAGGCTCCTATCCAGCTCTGGTGGCTGCCTGAATCTTGGTATTTGTAACAGCTAGGAAGGCACACGTAATAACCTGATTTACTTTGCAAAGTGAATTTTAATTTATCTTAGTGAATAAAGTAAAACAAATTCAAAATTCAGTTTGCAAAAAAACCCAAACTGCAAGTCAGCACATCTTCACATTATTACCTCTTGGTACTGGCACCTCCTGGCCCTTTAGGGTTTCATATGCTGAGAGGCAGGGTTTCCGATCGCTATGGTTGGCTGTTACAGCGGACACATGATTGGAAATCTCCCCATAGCTAGTATGCTTCCAGAGCTTTCCAATACCCGCCGGTTACAGTGCTATGAGTATGCAGGGAGCACGCTCTTAGCAGGGAAAGTTGTTTTAACAGGGCCGCATATATGCCGCCGCTGGGTGTTAGGGCTCGTCCACCTAGTTGTCGCATATATGCATATGGCTGCCATCTAGGGGTTAAATAAAATCTATGGTTACAGCATACACTCAATTTTTTTTAACATAACCCTTATAATAGCAATACAAACAATAGTTATATTTGACAATCTAAAATAAGCTTACTTAAAAAAAACTATTTCTATATTGTGAGTGCTGCCTGTCTGCTGGGCATCACCACTTCCTAGATTCCCTGCATGCTTTGTAGCTTCTTCTCTGCTGGTTAATTTTAATTTCTAAGGACTACATATCCCATGGTACCTTTCTGCTTGCAAGCAGTGATTCCTGTACTGACTCTTCCCCCTAAAATTCTTCCATTTCGTACCTCTGTGCAATGTGTGACACTGCAATGCTTGCCCACAGGACATAGTGAATATGTGTCATGGAATTTAAGGATCTACACCTGTGGGATCTTCACAAAGTAAGTTAACATGTGGAATGTGGAAATGAATATGTGATCTTAGATATCATATGTTGTCCATAGATAAGCTTTAAGCTTAGTGAATTTTCGCTTTTCAAAGTTTTGCTCTTTGCATGGTATGTTTTATGAATGAGGTAAAATTGTGTTGACTTCAATTATCCAGTCATGTACAAGCAAAAATCCTTTTTTTTATTTGTTTTGTATTTGCCTTGTATTTGTTTGGGTATTCTTTGCAAAGTAAATTTTCAATTTGTTTCACCTCATTTACTAACATAAGTAGTAGTTAATTTTGCAAAGTGCTAATTCACTTTGGAATGAACATGCTCTACTCCTTTAGCAAAGCAACCCAACCTTGTAGTTGTTGTACATCTAATGGAAATTGAACAGAGATTATAAATATTGTGTGTGATCAACTTTACGTATATAAAAACTGTACATTTATTAGGCTCTAATATGAAATGATTCAAGCAAATTATGTAAGCTGTATGTAAGAATTGTACCTAACGTGTTTTAATAGATCCATATCCTGGATTAAATGGTGAGT
The DNA here is from genome assembly GCA_029574335.1 of Rana kukunoris. Taxonomy (NCBI): domain Eukaryota; kingdom Metazoa; phylum Chordata; class Amphibia; order Anura; family Ranidae; genus Rana; species Rana kukunoris. The sequence goes on from CM056049.1 coordinate 145,265,062, forward strand.
TTTCTATATCTGCTTAAAGTTCAGCTTTAAACTGTAACTAGACAGAGAATTAAACAGCACAGTTTTCTCGGTTTATATATAGGGCCAGATTCAGGTAGATGAGAGCATCTTTGCTCCAGAGTAACGCTTCTCATTTACGTTACTCTGACGACCCTTTCAGCGCAAGTACTGTTATTCACATAGCAGTTGTGCGTAAACTTGCGCCAGAGTAAAGATAATGCGCTGGCGTAACCCGACACAAGGGGAAGTGGGTGTGATCATATGTAAATGATGGGCGGAGCCCAGCGCAGAGGCTTACGTTCAGCGCATCAACCACGGAGCATGCGCAGTGAGTGAGGCTCCACTCGCCCCCTTTGTGCGCATGCTCACAACTTCCGTCGGCACCACTTTACGGGAAACGTCAGTGCAATGCCTTCCATTGGGCGTTTAAATGCGCCCGTAGAAGCGCCATTCCGGCACTAAAGTATATCCTGCTCCCCCTCCCCGCAGTGATGTTACTTTTGTTCTGAGATGGCTGCTCCCGTTCCCCGCAAACACACAGGAGAAAGCTGAACTTTAATGGCCAGGAGCTGTCAGCCGTCATCTCGGCTATGGAGACCTATGATGTCTTCCTCCATGGCTGTAAAATTTGACAGACAAGCATGGACAGAGGTGTTGTCCTGCAAGTGGGGGTGCTCAGCTAGCTCTTATCGTCGGTAACGCTGCTGTAGCTGCTCTCCTGCTGATCTGTGGCCATCTGGAGTAAAGATAAAGCAGCCTTTTGTAGAAATAAATTTGCGCCGGACGGACGAGATACGCGCGGCGCATGTAGCCAGCGTATGGTGCTAATCCTTTCGTGAATTGGGAAAAATCCCTCATTTGCATATTTGCAGGGGAAATCAATAGGCGCGACTGATGCGCCAAGCGAAATTAAGCGCTGACGATACTCTGGCGTCGGAACGTTCCGCCGGTCGCAAATGGCCCGTTATTGGGCGCATCTAGTTTGGTGGGTACGGGCACATAGAAACGACGGCGCATCTTCACAGTTACGCGGCGCATATCGAAATACTCCAGCGCAAGTGTTGCTGAATCTGGCCCATAGTATGTAGGTCCAGTAAACCACATTACAAAGCTGATATATGCAAATCGAAATTAAAATGATCTTGCTATGCGTGTTTCTTAATTTAAACCTGCAGAAGTTACAGTATATAACTTGTGATAAAAATAGGTGGTGTGATATACTGTATAACAGTCCCACCGTGTCTCACATATGCAGATGATATAGAATGTGTTAGTAGAAAACAGAGATTCTTATAGAAGCTTTCCTATAATTAGAAAAGGAGTCAAAGATTTGGTGTACAGTCAGTGATAAAAATACAAAATATATAATTGCACTATACTGCTTAGGACACAAATTGGAAGAAAAAATAAAACAGAATATTTATGAATATCAAAGTAATAATTCATTTAATGGGTAACTCCACTTTCATTGGGAAAAAATATAGCAAATAAATAAATAATATAGCATAGCAATCTATATTGTAATTAAACATTATTAAATATTATCTATAATTTTCAATCTGCAGTGCTGTCATTTTTTGTAAAATGCAATTCAATATGGCAACCTGGAGGCCATCTGTACAAATTTGGTGCACAGAATGCACCCAGAGATGTAATTTCCTGCTTGTGTAATTGTCTCACTGATTTTTACAGACGTCTGCACTAAGATACAGGTCAGACTTTAGGCATCATCTGCAACAAAAATGTCATCTTTGGTGATTTACGCTTCTAAAGCGGTAGTCACTTAAAGGGAAGCTGACCCGTCAACTTTGCTGATTAGAGCCCTGCAAGTGCATCAACTGATCAATAATGAAAAAGTCACTCCTTTACAGAACCAGTATCCAAAAGACAAACAGCTTCTTTTTTTTTTAGAACAGAAACGGGTGGGAATATGAAACAAAGTTTGCTAAAAACTCCCTGCAATGTGATCACCCAGAGGGAATTCAACAAAAGTAGGCTTACTCTTTACTTACTCTTTTTAAATCTTTAGGATCTATTTTATAGAGAAAAACAAAGATATCAGACAATTTAAAATTACAATAACAGCAGGAATCATTTTGCAATACAATAAGAAATGTCCAGAACGTAATAGTTTATAAAGCTGTACATAGACCATCTGTAACATATGCATCTGAAATATGGCATGAACACAAGCAGATAAGAAAATGCTTTGTATGAGTATGGGAACAGAAGGTGTTTGTGAAAATCTATGGAACAGTGTGTGAGGATGGATTAAGAAGATTCAAGTAGAAGGCAAAACTTTTATTATTATTTTTTTGGATTGATTAAAGGGGTTAAATAAAAATAACAAACATGCCTATACTTACCTGCTGTGTGTAATGGTTTTGCACAGAACAGCCCTGATCCTCTTCTTCTGGGGTGCCCCACAGGTACTCCAGGCCCCTCCTTCAGGTGCCCCCTACGGAAAACTGCTTTCCCTGGGGGCACCCATGTGTGCTCACTCCCCAGTCCCGCTGCTGTGTCCGTTGGCACAGACAGCGGTACTCGGCCAGGCCCCTGCTCCTATGTCTCGCTGGATTTGATTCAATGGCTCCTGCTGCTATCAATCTGTCCAATGAGGAGTGAGACAGCGGTTGAAGCTGCTGGGCTTGTGGAGAATGCTGGACCTGATCGGGCTCGGGTAAGAAAAAGGGGGGGGGGTCTAGGGGGAACTGCAGCACAGTAGGTTTTTCACCTTAAAGTGGATGTAAACCCGATTTATGAAATTTGAGCTGGGCATATATATATATACAGTGCAGAAAATAAGTATTTGAACACCCTGCTATTTTGCAAGTTCTCTCACTTATAAATCATGAAGGGGTCTGAAATTGTTACCATAGGTGCATGTCCACTGTGAGAGACATAATCAAAAAAAAATTCCAGAAATCACAATGTATGATTTTTTTAACCATTTATTTGTATGATACAGCTGCAAAGAAGTATTTGAACACTTGTCTATCAGCTAGAATACTGACCCTCAAAGACCTGTTAGTCTGCCTTTAAAATGTCCACCTCCACTCCATTTATTATCCTAAATTAGATGCACCTGTTTGAGGTCATTAGCTGCATAAAGACACCTGTCCACCCCATACAATCAGTAAGAATCCAACTACTAACATGGCCAAGACCAAAAAGCTGTCCAAAGACACTAGAGACAAAATTGTACACCTCCACAAGGCTGGAAAGGGCTACGGGGAAATTGCCAAGCAGCTTGGGGAAAAAAGGTCCACTGTTGGAGCAATCATTAGAAAATGAAAGAAGCTAAACATGACTGTCAATCTCCCACGGACTGGGGCTCCATGCAAAATCTCACCTCGTGGGGTCTTAATGATCCTAAGAAAGGTGAGAAATCAGCCCAGGACTACACGGGAGGAGCTGGTCAATGACCTGAAAAGAGCTGGGACCACCGTTTCCAAGGTTACTGTTGGTAATACACTAAGACGTCATGGTTTGAAATCATGCATGGCACGGAAGGTTCCCCTGCTTAAACCAGCACATGTCAAGGCCCGTCTTAAGTTTCCCAATGACCATTTGGATGATCCAGAGGAGTCATGGGAGAAAGTCATGTGGTCAGATGAGACCAAAATAGAACTTTTTGGTCATAATTCCACTAACCGTGTTTGGAGGAAGAAGAATGATGAGTACCATCCCAAGAACACCATCCCTACTGTGAAGCATGGGGGTGGTAGCATCATGCTTTGGGGGTGTTTTTCTGCACATGGGACAGGGCGACTGCACTGTATTAAGGAGAGGATGACCGGGGCCATGTATTGCAAGATTTTGGGCAACAACCTCCTTCCCTCAGTTAGAGCTTTGAAGATGGGTCGAGGCTGGGTCTTCCAACATGACAATGACCTGAAGCACACAGCCAGGATAACCAAGGAGTGGCTCTGTAAGAAGCATATCAAGGTTCTGGCGTGGCCTAGCCAGTCTCCAGACCTAAACCCAATAGAGAATCTTTGGAGGGAGCTCAAACTCCGTGTTTCTCAGCGACAGCCCAGAAACCTGACTGATCTAGAGAAGATCTGTGTGGAGGAGTGGGCCAAAATCCCTCCTCCAGTGTGTGCAAACCTGGTGAAAAACTACAAGAAACGTTTGACCTCTGTAATTGCAAACAAAGGCTACTGTACCAAATATTAACATTGATTTTCTCAGGTGTTCAAATACTTCTTTGCAGCTGTATCATACAAATAAATAGTTAAAAAAATCATAAATTGTGATTTCTGGATTTTTTTTTTTGATTATGTCTCTCACAGTGGACATGCACCTACGATAACAATTTCAGACCCCTCCATGATTTCCAAGTGGGAGAACTTGCAAAATAGCAGGGTGTTCAAATACTTATTTTCTGCACTGTATATCAGCAGTGTTTTGTTATCTCTCTCCAAGCATGTCCTGTAGCTGTCCCCTCCTCTGTTCTTCTATTATCAGCCTGATAACTCCTGACAAGTTCTCCATCACATATGATAAAAGTGTCCTGAGTTTTGTGTTGGGGTGGATGCTATAAATAGATTAGTAGCGTGCTGAACGATTCAAGGGCCAGAGCGAAAAGTCTCTTCCTATGAGGACAAGGGGTGTGTGCCTTTCTTCCAATCAGCTGTCTTGGCTGTATGCCTAGGCTTCACTGCAGTGCTAAACAGGAAGAGAAGACCTCCTAACACAATGTGCACTTTCTAAACAGCATATAAAGATGAAAACAGCAGATATATATGTAAAACACATATAGAGCTTTCTTTTGGTGGTATTTTTTCTCCACTGTTTTATTTTTTGCGATATAAGCAAAAAAAAGATTTTCTACTTTTTGTTTTAAAAGAACTCCAATAAAATCAAATTTCGTCATACATTTAGGCCAGAATGTATACTGTTACATGTCTTTGGAAAAAATCCTGATAAGCGTATGATTGGTTTGTGTGAAAGTTATTGTGTCTTCAAACTATGCTACATATCACTGAAAATTTATCAATCCTGATGTACTGAAAGAAAAATAAGTGCAGCGCTGGTGAGCATAAATTTGCATGAAGCAATATAGACCAGTCCCATTTAAATGGGTAACATTATAATGGTGTAGTCCAAAAACACAATAACAAGAAAATATATAAAGGGTGGTGAAACCCTATATGCAAACGGTGAAGTGTAAATTACAAAGCAAGTCCTTCAAGTCAAAGCAGGCAAGTCTTCATATGGAGCACTCCTATCCACCGCTCCTGTGTTACTGGAGAATCTGATGGTGTACGTGATCCACTCGGATGGGCATACAGGATAACCAAACAGATATATGGAAAAAGATGGGTACTCTTACCACAAATGTTGGACACATATGCCGGGAGCAATGTGTCAGATGCGCTTGTAAGAGCTCCTCGGATGGACGGCTCTATGGGGGGTGATGATTCAAAAGATTGTGGATCTTTCCCAGGAATACAAATACAAATATTCTGTATTTGTCCATTCCTGATCTCCAGATACACACCACTTCTCTCTGCTGGAGCGCCATTCATAAGAGACAGAGGCGGTGCGCCCTCAGCATGCAAATTGTTGCTCCATCTGAAATCTTGGAACCACTCTCCATCTTGGACCCTATGATTCCTGGGAAAGATCCACAATCTTTTGAATCATCACCCCCCCATAGAGCCGTCCATCCGAGGAGCTCTTACAAGCGCATCTGACACATTGCTCCCGGCATATGTGTCCAACATTTGTGGTAAGAGTACCCATCTTTTTCCATATATCTGTTTGGTTATCCTGTATGCCCATCCGAGTGGATCACGTACACCATCAGATTCTCCAGTAACACAGGAGCGGTGGATAGGAGTGCTCCATATGAAGACTTGCCTGCTTTGACTTGAAGGACTTGCTTTGTAATTTACACTTCACCGTTTGCATATAGGGTTTCACCACCCTTTATATATTTTCTTGTTATTGTGTTTTTGGACTACACCATTATAATGTTACCCATTTAAATGGGACTGGTCTATATTGCTTCATGCAAATTTATGCTCACCAGCGCTGCACTTATTTTTCTTTCATTGTTTACTCACAGGGTGTTTCACTGTTAGTGCTGGCTGCTTCTTTTTTCTTTACATTTTCAGCAGCGCAACTTTATTTTGTTTTGTTTGTTCTCCAATCCTGATGTACTGACTCATTTCTTGAGGCCTTAAAATGTCAGGACAGTACAAATACACCCCAAATGACCCCTTTTTGTAAAGATGACAGTCCAAGGTATTTAGTAAGAGGCATCGTGAGTTTTTTGAATTTGCAACTTTCTGCCCACAATTGTTTGGAAAATTAAGAATATTTCTTTTTTTTTCTCTCCACAAAATTGTCATATTAACAAGTTATTACTCACACATGGCATATGCATACTTGCAATTATATTCTGCTACTCCTCCTAAGTATGACAATTCCACATGTGTGAGAATTTTACACAGCCTGGCCACATACAGAGGCCCAACATGCAGGGAGCACCGTCAGGTGTTCTAGGGACATAAATTACATATTTAGCTTCCTGATTACCTATCACATTTTTGAAAGCTCATGAGCTTCTTTGTTAGGATTCTGTTTTCCTCAGTTTCCATTTCAGAGCCACTGCTTTCTACTTGCTCATACTCGCTATCTGAATCTGATGGAGAGATCTCCCCTGCTACTCTCGTCCAACATACTCTGTAGCATATGGAAAGCCTCCTTGCTGCTTTTTTAGCCATGTTGAAAGATTAATGGGACAGATGTGACAGATGTTGATCACTGGGACAGATGTGAGAGATGATAATGGACAAATGTGTGCAGATGTGCACTGGGACTGATGTGGCAGATTATCATGGACAGATGTGTGCAGTTGTGCACTGGGACAGATGATCACGGATAGATGTGTGCAGATGTGCACTGGGACAGATGTGGCAGATGATCACAGACAGATGTGTGCAGATGTGCACTGGGACATATGTGGCAGATGATCACAGACAGATGTGTGCAGATGTGCACTGGGAAAGATGTGGCAGATGATGATGTACAGATGTGGCAGATGATGATAGACAAATGTGGCAGATGATCACATACAGCTGTGCGCAGATGTTTACTGGGAAAAATGTGGCAGATGTTTACTGGGACCGATGTGGCAAATGTTCACTGGGACAGATGTGTGCAGATGTGCACTGGGACAGATGTGGCAGATGATCATAGATAGATGTGGCAGATGATCACAAACAGATGTGCACAGATGTTTACTGGGACAGATGTGGCAGATCATCACAGACAGATGTGGCAGATGATCATGGACAGATGTTTTACTGTGTGGGGACACTGTTTTGGGGATACTAGCTGGGTGATCTGAGTGTAAAAATCTTTAAAAATTAGCTCATACACACTGACCCCCGGTTCGCAGCACAGGTCCACTCTTCTTGTCCTCAATGACAGACTATGTGTGAGGAGAAGGAGAGCTGATCGCCTGTCAAAATCTTTTTGTTTACATTACATGATGGCTGTGATTGGACACAGGAGGGCCAATCACAAAGCCCTCCTGCCGATCCCAGATGCGGCATGTCCGGGAAGACACTAGCTCACTGTGATCACGCGGCTCCTTCTGAGGGATGTTCGGGAAAGTCCACTCAGAAGGATGAAATGCCCACCTGGCCGTTTATATGCAGTGGCTGGTTGGGAGGAGGTTAAGGAATGTTATAACTCCTGTAAGGTTATTTTTTGCCATCTGTGTCCCATTGGGGAAATTTTCCTTCTCTTTCTGTCCCATAGCCAAACAGGTGAGAAAATCCCTGTAAAGTGAGGGAATCTCCTGTTGTCACCAGAACTAGTGTATGCACTGGAAAATATCTCCACTATTTCTGTTCTGTGGACAACCCAAAATTTGTAAAAAGAACAAATAGAAAGGGTGACTCTCCCTAATGGGGACAACAGACAACAATAAAACCCTGACAGATATTCTAATACCTCTAAACTTTATCCAAAACTAGAAAAAATTAATTTTGCCTTTAGTTATACTTTGGAAATTTCTTTATAATAATTTTTACCCAATTGTAACGCCTATATCCATCCGGGCCCTACTATCTTCGGTGAAGAATCACAGACAAGTCTGTTTGATTCATAGGGCGTATGTCCTATTGTATCCACACTTTCCAGTAAGCCTCAGTGTTATTGGTGGCGGTGCTCCATCTCCCCTTATCATGCAAGTTCAGCGGTAGCTTGAAAATTACCATTTGGGGCATCAAGATACATATGTTATATTGCATTTTATATGTATGGTATACATTGGTCTAATCACCTGTTATCATTATTTCAATACTGCACATGTATATTGTTAGTTTGATATCTTCACAATTATTGTTACTTTGATATATTTAGATGTGTATCTGGTTATTTATGCACTTTAGATGATCCATTTAACATTTTTAATTGTCACCAGCGCTGTACCAACATTTTTTCAACTTCTACTTTTTGAAATTGTCATTTGCGGTGCTGGCAGCTTCCCCCCTTCTTTGGACAGCGCAGTATTTAGCACACATTTTTTTTTTCATTCTTTAGTCATACTTTAACTTTTATGTCACGCAGATCGCGAGTGCGTGCATGAGCGTCAGCGCTGTCAGAGGAGAGGAGCCATATCGTTTCTTCCTACGAAGTAGGAAAAACGATATGGCTTCTCTCCTAGTCACTTACATCCCCACACAGTTAGAACATGCTGAGGGAGCACACAGTTAACCCCTTGATTGCCCCCTAGTGTTAATCCATTACCTGCCAGTGACATTTACACAGTAATCAGTGCATTTTTATAGCACTGATCCCAGTATAAATGCCAATGGTCCCAAAAAAGTGTCAAAAGTCTCCGATCTGTCAGTCGCAATGTCGCAGTACCGCTAAAAATCGCAGATCACTGCCATTACTAGTAAAAAAAGGCCATAAAAATGACAAAAATCGTTCCCATAGTTTTCTGACACTATAGCTTTTGCGCAAACCAATCAATATACACTCAATGCGATTTTTTTTTTACCAAAAATATGTAGAAGAATATATATTGACCTAAACTGAGGATTTTTAATTTTTTTTACTTTTGAGCATATTTATTATAACATATTGTTTTTTTTTTCAAAATTGTCTATTTTTTTTTGTTTATAGCGCAAACAATAAAAAAACAAAGGTGATCAAATACCACCAAAATAAAGCTCTATTTGAGGGAAAAAAAGGATGCAAATTTAATTTGGGTACAACGCCAAATTGTAAAAAGTTCTCTGGTCAGGAAAGGGGTAACATCTTCCGGGGTTGAAGCGGTTAAAGTCATAAGAATGTGTAGAATTGTCCATATATTCTTGTCTGTCACTTTCCTATGCAGACCCTTTAGGACCTGAATCTGTATCTAACTGCCCTTGAATGCCTATGACCCGAAAACCATCAGCGATTTATATCTTTGTTCTAAAGCATAATTATTCACATTTATGTAATGAATATAACATGTCTAATTTATTATAGACAATCTAATGCTACTATAATGCATTCTATACAGACCAAGGACCACACTAGCCTAATGTGTAGTAAGATAAATTGGGACCTAAGAACATTGATGAAACTGCATCCATTTGTTTGACTTTAGTATGCTAACTACACAGATAACCAGTGTCGTCTTTGTCACCCACAATAACTTTGATCTTAATGTGTCCTTACTCACTTGGCATTTTAAATAGTCTTTGAAGTCTTGCTAGTGCAGGAAGATTATATTGATCACTTCAAATTCAGCAAATGTGTCCATTGAATTTCTTACAAGTTGCAGTCATTTAACAGGAACAGTGGGAAATCAGCATCCCCATAAAATGCTGGCCATGTGCAGTCAGGCTTCTTATCCTAGCCAATTAAATGTTCCCTGTGACAGAGACGTTGACCCACAACAGACAAGAGATAGTCGCAGGACCTGATTGAAAAACAGTTGGATGAGTAATTCTCTTCTCTACTCTTTGAAGAGTCCCTAGAAATGGCTTGACCAAAGGAGGCCATTAAAAGTTTTCACTTGACTAACATTTTGAAAAGTTATACTAACTGGAAAACAATGTCAGTAGCAGACAGGTAAAACCATTTCATTATTTTACCAGCCAATTGGTTGCTGAAGTAGACTAATTAATTGGTTGCTAAAGTAGACCAATTATAAGGCAATGCAAAGTGTGATCCTAAAATGCAATGACCTAAAGCAGGGATCTCCACACTATTGCCCTCCAGCTGTTGCAGAAATACACATCGCATGAGGCATTGTAAAACTCTGACATTCACAGGCATGATGGGAATTGTAGTTCCTGAACAACTGGAGGGCCATAGTTTGGAGACCCCCTGACCTAAAGGAATAGCACATTTCTGTGAGGGACACAGATCACTCAAAGATAACTGTCAATCAATTGCTGTAGGTTGTTGAAATATGTACTGCGCTGTTTGTCTTATTGAAGGAATATGGAAATGTTGAACAAAAGTACAATGAAAGAAGGTTTGCAGGCACACCATAACCTTGGTCCAGGCATCAGGAACTATCTGCCACAGTGATAGCTAGTGTGTTTCCCTGAAAGTAAGACACTGTCTTATATTTATTTTTCCTCAAGAAGACACACTATGGGTTATTTTCAGGGGATGTCTTCTTTTTATTAAGTGTGGAACAACAATCAACAGATAAGCCAGCAAAGCTGATGTGTAAGGGTTGGCTTATTTATCAGGGATCCAGTGAGATTTGGGTCCAATCTGCACAGTGGAGCTGGGATGATCTCTCTGGGCTCAGTAGCAGACTGCTTGCTGAAGCTTTTCCTCTATCCCCTGGTGATTGTGTGGGGTGAGAGAGACCCACAGACTGTTGCTGGTCAGTGCTGGGGAGCAGCTTTACTTCTTCCCGAGGACACACAATACAGAGCGTCCTGCTCCTCACTTCACTGAGGAGACTTTTACTTTCACTTTCACAGGACGACCGGGACTTGACAGGGGTAGCCAACCTTATTGATGGGGCTTCCCGCACCTCTCCAGTCACCTGCGAGATAGCAGCTGTCATGATGGGGCAGGTGAGAAGGGCTGCCCGACTTCTTTACTGCTCCACTGCAGTACGCTACATAGCCACGCCTATCAGTATGTCTTATGTCTTCTTTACTGCTCTGTGTCGGTACGCATAGCCACGCCTATCACTATGTCTTCTTTACTGCTCTGTGTCGATACGAATAGCCGCGCCTAACACTATGGGCCAGATTCAGGTAGAGTTAGGCTGGAGTATCAGTGATACTCCAGCCTAACTGTCACTTTAAGCCGGCATTTCTGTTTTCTGTAACCAGAAAACAAGAAACGCCGGGTTGGAGTTCCGATGCGAGCGGCGTAATTGAATTTCGCCATCGCATCGCAACTTTAATTTAAAAATGGCGCTGGGGGCGTTCCCGCTGATTAACACCGCAAAAATATGTTAATCAGCTGGAATCGGCAATTCACGATCGTATTCGGGCGCGACGCAGTGACTTTCCGACGTTTCCGTAAGAGATATGCGGCGTAAATAAATACATGCCCCCTAGCTGTAGTATCCTATGTTAAGTATGGCCGTCGTCATTGCGTCGAAAAAAAAAAATTGGCATCGCTTGCGTAAAACGTCCATGAATGGGGATTTGACGTCATTGACGTTCACTGACAGAATTTGTAGCATGCGCACTGGGATGCATTGACAGTCGACGCATGCGCAGTACGTTCGCCGCGGGATCGCGCTTAGTTTAAATAATACGCGCCACGTACCCGCCCAATTTGAATTCCGCCGGCTCATTTTCGATACGATATGTACACACCATCAAACCAAAATCCCCGCGGACAGACAGCACGGTGACGTGGCGGTGACGTTGCCGCCGCGACGTCCGCAAACCAGGAAGTAAAATGGATTCGACGCATGCGGGAGATTTCGGTCCGCTGGTTAGGCGTACTAACCAGCGGACATCTCCGACGGACAGTTTTCCAGCAGATAAGTTTTAAAGCATGCTTCAAAACTTTTGTCTGCTGGAAACCTGTCTGCTAGCCCGTACACACGATCGGATATGTCCGCTGAAACTGGTCTGCGGACCAGTTTCAGCAGATATGTTCGATCGTGTGTACGCGGCCTTAGTGTGTTTATGTTGTAGTAGAGACCTGTTCTTTATCTGACAGTACTTAGTGGCTAGATGTTACTTGGATTTTACTGCAGCAGGTACTTTTAATCCACCTTACAAATGGTATACTTATAGGCTAAGTTCACTTCTTTTTTTTTTTAGATTCCAGCTTCCCTATGTACCAATATACCAATAATGTACTTCTGTTGCAGAAAATAAAAAGGTTTCTATGTATTTTAAGAGAACGGCGGAGCTCCGCTTTAACTTTTTTTTCCTTATATTTCAGCTCCAGAAATTCTGAGAGGATGTGCTTATGGACCTGAAGTGGACATGTGGTCTGTGGGTATAATTACCTATATACTGTAAGTAATACAATGCATATTATTTTTACATATTTAAAGCCATATTTTATGCAAGACCGCAGATGTAATATATTGCAGCTTAGAGGTGATGGCTGCATTCCTTTTCCAAGCTTTTCCCCTCTTGTTCTCACTTGGTGATCTGGCCCATTTCACACCTCCTGGTTTAGAGTGCCCTCACTTTGGATGAAGGAGCAGAGGGGGAACAGCAGAAACAGCATTTGTAATCTGGCGGGAAGTTAGCGTTAGATGGACTAACAATTAAAGCCAAACTCCAGCTCACAGTGCAGTTACACAAACCGTTACAGTCACATTTTTTTTTCTTTTGGGATAAAGGTTTTACATGAATAAATAAAAGCTGATCATTATAGGCACCCCTGTCAGTGGTAAATAGTTTTTCTGAATACTCTAGTTGCTACATTTGCAGGACAGCCTGTCCTGCAGACTTACTGCCTGGATCACCAGATGAAAACAAAGAGAAAAAGCCACAAAAAGATAACTAATTCTACCACCACATCTAAGAATTGGTAAGTTGCAATATAATAAATGTTTGTTTTGGGTTTAATACTGATTTAATGACTGAAATTTTCAACTGCTAACATATAAAATAATGTAGGGGTTGTTGCTAGACCTGTTGTTTGGCCAAACCTCCAATCCTTTATTAAGGTAAACCTTTGCTTTGCAACTGATTCACTTTAATTTAGAACTTACCAGTTGCATTAACTTACCTCCGTTTTGTTCAGGGAGTTCGAAGAAAGTTTTATTGCAAACATGGGCGTTGCCCATTTAACTACTTCCCGCCCAACCAATAGCAAAATGATGTCTGGGCAGTGGCTTTACCGCTCTGACTGGATGTTATATGACGTCCTTCAGGACAAGTCGCTCGTGTGCAGCAATCGGGGGTGCGGTGTGTCGCTTGGACACACCACATCTCTGATCACGGAAAAGATGTGGGCTCTTTACCATGTGATCAGCTATGTCCAACCACAGTTGCAGTGTAACTAGTAAGTGCCATTTATCAGCATTCTTCTATTCACACTGACAGTGAGTAGAGGGAAGCTGATAATCGGCTTTCCTGACAGTATAATGATTATCAGTAAAGCCCTTATCACCTATGCCTGCCAGTGCCCATGAGTGATGCCAATCAATGCCTATCAGTGCTGCCTTTCAGTGCCCATCGGTGATGCTTTGTCAGTGCCTCTTCATCAGTGCCACCTATCAGTGTCCATCATTGCCCATTAGTGCTGGCCATTGCCTATCAGTGCACATTAGTGACGCTTATCAATGTCCATTAATGGCCCTTCAGATCTGGTATGGATATTAAGGGGAACCATGCACCAAATAAAAAAAATGGCACGTGGTTCCCCTCAAAAATCCATACCAGACCCTTATCCGAGCATGCAAACTGGCAGGCCGCAGGAAAAGAGGGGAGGACGAAAGAGCGCCCCCTCCTTAACCGTACCAGGCCGCATGCCCTCAACATGGGGAGGATGTCCCCATGTTGATGGGGACAAGGGCCTCATCCCCACAACCCTTGCCCGGTGGTTGTGGGGGTCTCCGGGCGGGGTGCTTATCGGAATCTGGAATCCCTCTTTAAAAAAGGGGACCGCCAGATCCTAGCCCCCCTATGGGAATTGGTAACGGGGTAAGGGTTACCCTGCTCCCTCTGACACAACGGGGGGTTTCCCATGATCCAACAGATGGGGTGGGGTCACCCGTGACGCCACAGGGAAACCTCCGGAAACCCCCATTGCGTCTGAGGGGGCGGGGTAACCTGTCCACATCATGGGGGGGCCCGGCCCGCCCTCGGTCATAAAAGAGCTGTCAGACGGGCCACGCGTCATTCGGCCGGGCGCCTGCTATGGAGGCGGTATCGTTCGTAGCGGCGGGTCGAACTCGCAGAAGGATTACGACACTGGAATTTATTTTTTATTAAAGGACTTGTCCCAACATTGTGTGTGTGTTTTTTTTTCTTTTTTCCCACTTTTTTTGGTGAAATGGCTCCTGTGAATTTTTTTTATAATTGCATACTTTTTTCCTGCAGAAATATGTGCATTAATTTTATTATTTTTTCATAGAGATTAAACTAGCCTTTAAATCATAACACTTACAGTAAAGCAAACATTAAAAATAAGTGCTTATACTGTTTACATGTCTCACCCTGCTCTGCACAGCCTCAGTTGTCCTGTTGTCACGTACCTGAGAGGACACTGAAATGGCGAGGTAGGCCTCTCTTGTATCTCCAGCCCAGGCCCCACCGAAAGTGGAACAGAGGGTACCAAGGGACAGGAGGAACACAAGTGCCAGCAGATGTTGATGGAAGAACTTGCAGCAGGAGATGTGGTCTCAAAGAGACTGGATAGCCAATGGATCAGGAACAATAACAATGTTCAGAAGTCTAGTCTAGGTTAAAGGGGCACTCCACTTGCGCTGTTGGTTCAGGATATGTGGCTTGTGAGAGCTTTCAGCAGACTTGAGGCAGGAACATTCAGTGGTGCACAGAGCTGGTACAGCAGACAGCCAGACAGGCACTCGAACAGGACAGGAAGTCAGGGTCATCAACAGGCGGGCAGCAAGGTACCAAATCATGAGCAAAGCCAAAGTCAAGAACAGTGCCAGGTCAGGAATTAGTGACTGGTCAGAAGCCGAATCAAAGATCAGTTCAGGAGCAAGCCGGGTCAGCAACACGGGACTCATTCAGGATAAACGCAGGACACAGGGAACATCTAAAGATCAGTTTGCACAGAACATGAGCATCCTTTAAATAGTCTGTCTGGTGCCAACATGAATTGGGCAGGTGCGTGCATGCATGAGCTAGTGTGTATTCTTGCATGCATGTGCGCGCATGTTAACCGTTCTGTGGGAAATACCATGTGCATATCTTTTTTTAGCTTTTCATGGTGCTAAGGGTCAATGCTGTTCAACTGCTCGCTGCAGAATAAAACATGGCCCACCAAAACACATATGGGGAAGACCCCAGAGACTCACACTAATGAAAATAAGTCTTCCATTTTGCGGCAAGAAGATATCAAGCTTTTAACATGGTCAGGAATACATAATCCAAAACCCCTTGATGATTGATGTAGGCCAAGGCTGTGACATTGTCTGATTGATTTCAGACCAGATGATTGGTTAGAAGAGAGTACTAATGAATTAGCAACAGGTGAATTGCTTGGTACTTAAGGATGTCGATTGGTCCTTCCTGAGACCAACAACACAGAGCCTATCTCGGAATACCACCATTGTAAGGGGAATTTTTTTTTTCCTCTCTAAGAAAGTCATGGACGGAGACAACTTGGTTGCTTAATAAGGTGTCCTCAATGAACGATTGAGAGAATGAATCATTTATTCCCCTAAACCAAAACATAAACATAACCCTAAAGCTTGCCATACACTAATGTGACGTTTGCTGATCGACAAAAGTTTTCCAGTATGTCCCCTCAGCAAAAGTCCATCAAGCGATTGACTTCTGTAGAGTAGGGGTGGCTTTACACTGATTGGAATGTGACTTGTCCCTGCTGAACCGGATGTCAATGAGTGTATGGACAACTTAACCCATACCCATAAACTGCTAAAAGGAACCTAGTCCAACTTCTGACCCAATCCCCAACACCCTAAGTTAACTTGCACGTCCCTTGTCCATTGGCTGCACTTTTTTCCTAGAGTTACCGGATTTATTTCACATTACTTGAAGTTGGGAGGGAAACTGTTAAAAATGTATTTCTGTGTGCAACAAATTGTATTGTGATTGTATTCTGTATTGACAGAGCATAAAATATATTGTTTTTCATCCTCACAAAAAAACTGTGATGTATTGTTTTATGAGGGGGTAGCTTTTAGCTTTAAAACCAGTACATGAAAGACATATCTTGTGACCTGTTTATGATCTGATGACTTTACTGGCAGGCTGTGTGGTTTTGAACCTTTCTATGATGAACGTGGGGACCAGTACATGTTCAAGAGAATTCTTAACTGTGATTATGACTTTGTCTCCCCCTGGTGGGACGATGTATCTCTGAATGCCAAGGACTTGGTGAGTAAACACTGAGCATGGTGTACCTACTTTGTGCTTTTATTGCAGTACATCGCTATCAACAAATTGTTTGTTTGACATGTTACAAGACATTTAAAGTAAATGGAGTCTGGCATCACAAGCTCTTGCTTAAAGATACTCTGACTTTGTAGTTATAAATATATATAAGTAATTTATGAGTAAATGCTGTATGTTGGCAATTATATCCAAGGCAAATTTAGATGTAAACTAAATGCACAGCACTGTACATGAAGGTGCTGAAGAACACGTATGCCGCGTACACACGATCGGAAATTCCGACAACAAATGTTCGATGGGAAATTCCGACTGTGTGTAGGCTCCATCGGACATTTGCTGTCGGAAGTTCCGACAAGAAAAATTTGAGAGCTGGCTCTCAATTTTCCTGACAGAAAAAGTTCTTGTTGGAAATTCCAATCGTCTGTATGCAATTCCGACGCACAAATATCCTACGCATTCTCGGAATCATTGAACTTAATTTTTGTCGGCTCATCGTAGTGTTGTACGTCACGTGTTCTTGACGTTCGAAATTTCCGACAACATTTGTGTGACTGTGTGTATGCAACACAAGTTTGAGCCAAAATTCAGTTGGAAATTTCCGATGTGTCTACGTGGCATTACTCTTATCTTATGCATTTTGTGTTTATTCAATACAGGTGAAAAAGTTGATTGTGTTCGACCCAAAGAAACGTCTTACCACTCACCAAGCATTGCAGCACCCCTGGGTCACGGGAAAAGCTGCAAACTTTGCTCATATGGACACTGCACAAAAGAAACTGCAAGAGTTCAATGCAAGACGCAAACTAAAGGTATAATTGAATATACAATCAATGAATGCTATGGGCTCGATACCACTTTTAGGCATGCTCACAGGGTGTGCCTGTGTGGTGCAGATTCCCCGTTTAAACCTCCTGATATTTAACCAAAGCCCCCTGACGGGGGACCTACAGGATTTATAAAAATAAAATAGAATATATTTTTTTTTCAAATAATAAAGAATAAAACAATAAAAATAATAACTGACACCATCAACTGCCCTACTGACACCATCCACTGCCCTACTGACACCATCCACTGCTCTACTGACACCATCCACTGCTCTACTGACACCATCCACTGCCCTACTAACACCATCCACTGCATTACTGACACTGTCCACTGCCCTACATACACCATCTACTGCCCTACTGACACTATCCACTGCCCTACTGACACTATCCACTGCCCTACTGTAACTATCCACTGCCCTACTGACACCATCCATTGCTCTACTGACACCATCTACTTCTCTACTGACACCATCCACTGCCCTACTGACACAGTCCATTGCCCTACTTACACCATCCACTGCCCTACTGACACCATCCACTGCCCTACTGACACCATCCACTGCCCTACTGACACCATCTACTGCCCTACTGACACCATCTACTGCTCTACTGACACCATCTACTGCTCTACTGACACCATCTACTGCTCTACTGACACCATCTACTGCTCTACTGACACCGTCAACTGCCCTACTGACACCATCCACTGCTCTAATGACACCAATCTACTGCTCTACTGACACCGTCTACTGACACCATCCACTGCTCTACTATATACAGTATATACACATGCAAACACACATATGTGTTTAAGCTTTGAGGTGCAAACCCTAATGCCATAGGCTTTGCACAACTCTGGGACCATTGGTGTAGTTGCAGTAAATGAAGGGGAATCTTGACCCTTTATGAAGATGGAAACCCCTTTTAAATTGCCTGTCCTTGACAACAATTGCAGTGGGAAATACCTGTCAGCTAAAAGTTTTGTGAGCAAATAAATAGTCACTGAACTACATTAGTCATTCTAACTACATATTTTGCAAAATAATTATCCAAGGCTTCTAAATATATAAATGATTGCTGAATATGTGTGCTGTATGTTTGCCTTTTTTCCTATTTATTGGGGACAGAAAGGCTACTTGTCAATATGCTTCAAGCTGTTATGGTGACAACAGAGTAAAAGGCATGGAAACCTTTGTAGTTCATTTCATGCTCATCCTACCTGTACATCACTGATAGTGGAAAGCAATTTCCAGTTCGCAGATGTTTAAAGGAGCGCTTTTTCAAAAATATTACAATCTGATAATTCTATGGGCAATAATATGTATTATATAAATCCCTTTTTAATTTCACTTTATATTTCTCTATATTTCCATACAGACCAAGTTGTTTGGCAAAAGCTCCGGTGATGGGCTGGGACAAACAAAAACATCAGTTGGGGTAGTATAGTGTTTGGAGCTACACATTATGAGGTTTTAATACTTGTAATTATTGAATATTTTTTTAAGAATATAACAATGACAATCTCTCCATTATGCATATAAACATAGAGGTGCATATACAAGTAACCTATACCTGTATGTTACCCTTTTGTTTATAGATAAGCAAAACAACCAAAAAAGATTATTACCATGGACTCACAAATTTTATTATTCTGATATAAATGATACTTAGCCGAAAACTCCATGTCTATAATATTTTTCTGCTTGTTGTTTCATTTATGTATAAAAAGGTAACATACAGGCATGGGTTAACTTACCAAAAAGTATATTTTTCTATTATGTGTCTTGTCATCATTACATAAGCACAGGGTGTAAGTAAGGTGACGATAGCATATTTAATTTAAACAACTGGCTGTTAAAGATGAATGTCTTATGCACACTGGTGTATTAAAATACTCCTACAGTATCTCAGAACCCGCACCTTCCCCTCATGGGCTTCAATCCGAGAGGCTCATGACCCTCCCTCAGTGGAATTTTTTTGCTATCTTCAACTTTGCCACTGGATCTCCTCTCTCAGACGCAATGATACCTTTTCCTACCAGAAAACGGCCTTTGAGCAAACGTGCCTACATTCTCCAGGGTCTCCGGGCACTATATCTGTGATTTACTCCTCCCTTAACTCAAGCGGGACCCCAACCTCCTTATCTTATGTTCTTAAATGGGAGCAGGACTTATCCAGCATCGACCTAGCGGATTGGAGCAAAGCTAATACTGCGAAATGTAAGGTACTCCTCCGTTGGTATTGGGTCCCATCCCGTATCGCTAAATCAAACCCATCCTACAGTGATAGATGTTTCAGGGGTTGTGGTCAGCGTGGAGATGAACTTAATATCTGCTGGTCCTGCCCCCATCTGGTGGGATTCTGGTCAAGGTATTTGGTGTTCTGTCTTCTCTCTTCCATATACCCCCCCCGCAAAGACACTAAATTGGCCTTACTTCACTGACCGATCCTGGGCCTTTTTTCATCAGAAGATGGCCATCTATTTGTTTATCACTGTGAAGCGCACAACAGCAAGGGCCTGGAAGACGCCGGCTGTCTCGTTTGTGGAGGTGAAGAGCATCTTAACGACTCTCATGATTAATGAGAAGATGTCTAGTATTCTTCATGACTCCCACTCCAAGTTCCTCAAGATTTGGGGCCCGTGGTGGTCCTACGCTCTTCCCACTCTGCATCCGACCAACCCCCTCTATCCTCCCGACCTGGGGGTACCTCTCTCTCTTCCTCTCTCTCACTTTACACATTCGTTTTTCCTTTGTGTTTTTCCAGTTTTATTTTGTTTGGGGGTCCCGATTTTAGTTTTACTTCCCACATTTTAGTGGATAACTCCATGCCTTACCCTCTGAGCAATAATGCTCAGTTACTCTATGTTGACCCCCAGCCTAGGCCGGAGGGCTGTTGATGCCTGATAACTCCCACTATCGAATATGTTTTTAATGTGCACTATTCAGCTGTGCCATGTAATGCTCCTTGTTTATATCCCCTGCGTTGGATTATTGCAGTTGTTCTCACTTAAAAAAATGTTTTTATAAAAAAGATTGTACCAGAATATACTCCTACAGTAAATCCGCTGGATCTTTCTACCAGGATCTGTCAGAAATGTCCAGCTTAAAAAATGCTAATTTTGGCGTGTAATTACACCCATTTACAGACATATGATATTTAGATGTGTATGTGTGTAAATGCATTCTATTATCTAGAATATTCATTCACTTTATTTGCGTATTTGCATAAAATATGCCAGTAAGCACCTCCCGGAATGCAGATTTGGGGCATTTTTATGCTCCTAAGCATTGCTCTAAAATATTTTTCAAAACCACCATGATGTGCATGGACACATTGGATAAAATTGTGTTCTATAACAACAAACAAAAGAAAGAAAAAAAAAACATCTAGCAGCAGCATATTTTCTGAATGTGTGAACAAGGTCTAAATTAGGTCTTTGTGGCTGCGTGGCCATCAGGAGTTTTTTCTTTCTGAAAGTGGAGCTCCACCCAAAAGGGGAAGTTCCATAGTTACATAGGTTAAAAAAAGACACGTCCATCAAGTTCAACCAAAAAAAATTATAAATAAAATCCCATATATGCAGACCTACACCCACAGTTGAGTTGTGTTTAGATATACTTTAACATATATTAGGGTTGGGTTTAGATATACTTTAACATATATTAGGATTGGGTTTAGATATACTTTAACATTAGTAAGATTATTTATGATCAGCAGATGATATCTACATGTATAGCTAAAATTCTGTTTAAAAAGACCACAGACGTGCCCAAACTTCCATGGTGATCAAACTTTTGGACTTGTTTTACAGGCAGCCGTCAAAGCTGTAGTAGCCTCAACTCGTTTAGGAAGTGCCGGCAGCCACAGCAGCCACGACAGCAATAAGACAAGCCGAAACCCGTCTCCCATTCAAGAGAGCAGCTGTGAAGAAAGGACAACAGCAAAATCCAAACAGGGAGAGGAAGGAGCCTCTTGAGTTCGCCACCTCCATGTTTGGGTCTGGGTCTCTGCCATTTCATGCACCAGCTACATCAATCTTTTTCTTACAGGAAAGATTCCTTAGCATGGCCTTCTGGCAGTTCTTTTCATGGGTTGCAATGAAATGCACAAGTTGGTTCTACTCTGTTCAATGCATGTGACTGCTTATCAAAATAGTTACTATGGGGGTGACCTGAGACATGGAAGGTGTAGTGCTCTTTCTACACAAGAAGTATGACATGAGCAAATATTCAATTATAACCTTGATATGCATATAGTATCTACACTCTAGCTAGAGAATGAAGTGAGTAGTGTTTCATTTTACAATTTTATAAAAGTAATGGACTTCATAGAGGATATTCTACTAGTAGGATTTTAATTTCATATTATATCATGTTGATGGTATGAACAATAATGTTTAAAACTTATGTTTTACATCACAGGGCCGTTTGACATAAACCATAATTTGGTTTACACATAGAAGCTATTAATACCACCCATACAAGTTACATATTCCAATAATTTACAATCTAAAATAATTTCAAAGCCCTTACCAGATTAAACCAAACCCCAGGGACAAAAATACAGTTCTATAAAACTTTGCAGAAAAACAGGTTTCTTATAATTTGGGATACATGGTCATTTGTGTGACCCCTCTCTGCTCAGCCTCTACATTATCATTAAAATGGCAACTACTTCCACAGGGTTTGTAATGACTTTAAGTGAGCATTTTCCTCGGTTTTAAAGTACTTCCATGCACATTGCATGCATTTGTGGATATGTAATGCCAGTATGCAATCCCGCACTGGGACCAAAAATGCCCGGGCATTCCAGACTGAGCAGCTAAATACTCGTGGAGCCTATTTGATAACTGGTATGTCACTAAAGCTGTAGGACTTCAAATAATTTAGAGCTAAACTTCAGCTTCAGAAAAAGAAGATGTCGGAGTTGTGGCTTTTTTTTCCACAGCACTGAGACATATCATGTAATTATAACTACGTAGAAGTCACTCTGATAGTGACTATACTGATTGTGACATCATTATTATTATTATTTTGCCATTAGTGTCTCATTAGGAATATTTCCCTTCTCCTTCTGTAAACTCAACAGGAAGTAAGAGGATTTCTTTCCAATGTGAAGGTAATCCCATCTTAGACAGTTGTCACAAGAACAGTTGTCCCCATTGAAAGATTTTCCTTTTTTCCTGTTTCCCTTGTTTCCTGCAGCTCAAAACGTTGCATTTTCACTCACTGTCATTTCCAGTGACTAGAGATGAGCTTGGGCATCCTCTGAACTCATCTGTAGTCTAAACTTCAAAGTAATTTGTACTCCAATTAGCTGTGGGCTGGCTCAATCTCTGCCCCACAATGCTTGGAAGGGCGCCCAAACTTCTCTCTACCTGATATTGGTGATCAGGACAATTAGACAAGGGGCTCAATTACTTTTACGGTTGGTGTGATGTTAAAGCATGTAGTTTTACCACCCCACAATCACTACTCCTTAACCACTTCCATACAGGGCACTTATACACCTTCCCGCCCAAGCCAATTTCCAGCTTTCAGCACTGTCGCAATTTGAATGACATTTGTGCGGTCGTGCTACACTGTACCGAAATGAAATTTTTATAATTTTGTTCCCACAAATAGAGCTTACTTTTGGTGGTATTTGACCACCTCTGCGATTTTTGAAAAAAATTACGTTTTTATTTTTTTCTGTTATTTTTTTTTTTGGAAATAAGTACATTTTCTTCTTCAATTATGGGCACCGATAAGGTGGCACTGATGGGCACCGATGAGGTGGCACTGATGGGCACTGATACAATGGCAATGGTGGGCACCGATAAGGCGGCACTGATGGGCACCGATAGGCAGTGCTGGTATGCTGCACTGATGGGCACTCATAGGCGGCACTGTTGGACACTCATAGACGGCACTGATGGACACTAATAGGTACAGTGGGCTCCCCATAAGCGGCACTGATGGGCACTCATGTGTGGCACTGATGGGCACTGATAGGTGGGCACTGGGCATAGATGGGAACTAAGAGGTGGCACTGATGGACACTGGGTGACACTGAGGGGGGGCACTGATGGTATTGCTGGGCATCATTAAGTCAGTGCTCATGTTGCCAGTCAGTGCCGATCGGCTCTCCTGTATTCGCGTCTGTCAGACGCGAGTGAGGAAGAGCCGGTCAATGACTCTTCCTGCTTACATTATGATCAGCCGTGATTGGACACGGCTGATTATGTGGTAACGAGCCTTCGCCGGAGGCTCGTTACCGAGATCGGAGATGCAGGGTGTCAGATTGACACCCTGCATCATCGATCGGCGCGATGCGCGCCCCCACGGGCGCGCGCTGGCATGAAATCCTGAGTACGTCAATAGACGTCCAGTCAGGATTTCAGAACCACTTCCCGGACGTCAATTGTACATTGATCGGGGGGAAGTGCTTAAGCTGCAAAGGCCGCATCCACAATGTTTAACTTTGTGGCAAGAATTAAACCCTCTGATGCTGGCCCTGAACACGACCCTTGCAACTGAATGGGGCTGCGCCACAACTGCCCCTCAATGCACGCATTTTTTTCAGTTTCATTGCAGGTCACTGACCAGTCCTACTTCTGCAGCCCTTTACCAAATGTGTCAGTAAACTTTCTATGTGCATGTAAGCATGTGGCATTTTGCTGGTAGAGACTTACCACTGGTGGGTGACTAACACAGTTGGACATCATGAACAGGTACATTTTTAGTTCCTTTGATGTAGGCCTTGTCATGCCCTCTATCAGAGTGATTTCTATGTGGGATGCTCTGCCTTAGTTATAATTACATGATATGTCTCAGTGCTGCGGAAAAAATAGCCACAACTCCAACATCCCCTTTTTCTATAAATTATTTTAAGTCCTACAGCTTTAGTGACCTAACTTACCAGTTATCAAATAGGCTCCACGTTATGCAGGCAGCTGAATCATGGAGAAATCTTCACTGCAGGGATGGCCTGTCTTCTTCCTATCTCTGAACTTCTGGTGCGGCACTAGTAAAAGCTTCAGGTTTCTGGGCCAAATTCAGTAGACAAAGCTTCCAAAGGTACCCGCTCACTCCTCCTATGAGACTATTTATATTTATATCATTTAAATAGAGCAGCCTATTACATTTAGTATTTTACAGAATACATAGAACCATTAAAATCAATACCCTTCTCCCAAGAAGCTTACAATCAAATGCCCCTACCACACTTTGGTGCCATTAACCTTGGGAGGGAAATTAACCTGCCAGTAGACACGGATGGGCTTTAAACACAGGACCCAGAGTTTCAAGACAAGAGAGACAGTACTCTATGGGGCTCTAGTTGCTGATTATTACGTGATGAAAAACACTTTTGAACCACCATAATTCTTAGAAATAACAGGAATCATCATACTGTAGCATTTGGGGAGGTACATGGAATGTATAAGTTGCTCTTCTGTTTACCCATTTTGCCTTAAAGTGTTACTAAATCCAGGACCCTGCATTCACTATATCTGGTCTCCCACAGTACACAGAACATGGAAATGCAATTATTTTAGTAAATATAAACTGCTAAATACCTTTTCTCATCAGCATTATATAGCTGTCTTATGACTTCTATCAGTGTCTGATTAAAGTTTGTAGGAGGAGTTTTCATTCTCCTCTGACTGTCCTATCAGGCTGCAGGATCCCTGATCCTCTGTTTAGACAGTGCTGATTGGCCCTGTGCTGATCACATGCACCCTCCCAAGAAAAAAAAAAAACTGAGCATGTGCAGAGTAAATCCATTGGCTCTGTCTTATCAGTAGGGGCCATGGAAGAAGGGGTGGATCAGAGAAGACAGGATCAAACAGCCTTTTTACACAATGCAGAGGATTAACCCCTTAAGTTCTATGGTGAGTATTAGAAGCATGCTTTACTGCATATACAGACTGATTTTATTGTTGTGGGTTTAGTAACATTTTAATGCTTAAGATCCCAATGTTGGGCTGTGCATTGTCTGAATTGAAGTACTTGGTACCATTGACAGTCTATGCTGGAGAGGCTGGGTAAAAAAGTAGACAATGGGTAAACAATGTGAAAAGCCAGGATTTTACTGCAAAGATGTTACAAAGGTAAATGTTACTTACACATTATACTCACCTCTTTACATTCTCTATCAGATCACTTCCTAGTCTGTTTCTAATAAAATACTAAATATTCACTTTTACCACTGAATGTCATTAAAAGCATTTTTATATAAACCCATTGGTAGTTTATGTCTGCGGGTCCTTTAGGTTATTGATTAGAAATGTTTTAAAGAAACGTATACATTAAAATATATCTAAAGCCCAAACTTTTTTTACTAATTTTGAGTGGGGGAGAGTTAAGACTGCTGTCAAATATTATTATTATTATTATTATAATTTTGCCATTAGTGTCTCATTAGGAATATTTCCCCTCTCCTGTCCTGTAAACTCAACAGGAAGTAAGAGGATTTCTTTCCAATGTGAAGGTAATTCCATCTTAGACAGTTGTCACAAGAACAGTTGTCCCTATTGAAAGATTTCCCTTTTTTTCCTGTTTCCTTTGTTTTCTGCAGCTCAAAATGTTTCATTTTCCCTCACTTTCATTTCCAGTGACTAGAGATGAGCTTGGGCATCCTCTGTAGTCTAAACTTCAAACTTTTTTGTACTCCAGTTGAGTTGTGGGCTGGCTCAATCTCTGCCCCACAATGCATGGAAGGGTGCCCAAACTTCTCTCTACCTGATATTGGTTGATCAGGACAATTAGACAAGGGGCTCAATTACTTTTACAGTTGGTGCGATGTTAAAGCATGTAGTTTTACCACCCCACAATCATACTTACCTTTGTGGCAAGAATTAAACTCTCTGTCGCTTCCCCTGAACGCGACCCTTCCAACTAAATAGGGCTGCGCCACAACTGCCCCTCAATGCACGCAGTTGCGGGACTGCGGTCCAGGATTTTGGGGGTTAAAAGAGGCGGTGAGAAGCATAATACATCACCTGTCAAATCCTCTCTAAATAGCAATCCACAACAGACCACTATTCAGAAGGCTAACAAGCCCTTAGACCAGACATGTCCAAAGTCCGGCTCATGGGCCAATCGCGGCCCGCGTTCCGGTTTTGAACAGCCGACGATCTCCCAGCGCCAGGGCCACAAAAGATGTATATGCCATCGAACAGGACAGGGACGAGGCAGGACGAGTGCCGCCGCTGTACACACACAGAAACATTTCCTGTTTACGGGCGGCCTCTGTAATAGCAAGTCCTGCTCTGCCATTGGACGACTGTTCTGTCCATCAAAAGAGATAGGACTTTCTATTAAAGAGGCCGCTGTGTAAACAGGAGATTCTCCTGTAAATAATTTTTGGCGCTCATGAGTGCATTCCTTGCAAATGGTGCAGCATTCCTGGCAAATGCTACTGCATTGCTGGCAAATGGTACTGCATTATTGGCAATGGTGCAGCATTCCTGGCAAATGGTACTGCATTATTGGCAATGGTGCAGCATTCCTGGCAAATGGTGCTGCATTGTTGGCAAATGGTGCTGCATTGTTGGCAAATGGTGCTGCATTCATGGCAATGGTGAGTGCATTCCTGGCAATGGTAAGGCTACATTCATGGCAATGGTGGGTCTGCAGATGGGCACTGACCCTTATTTTGCTTCACAGTTCCTTAAAAACGTTGCTCTTAAAGCAAAGACGTGTGTTATATGCCAATAAATACGGTATATCCAGATAATACGCCTGAGCTCATCTCTTTACTCACACACAGCCACAAAGAAAAGAGAATTAGTTGCTCAGAGATACACACTTAGACAAAATTTTAATGGTTCAAAGAATGTCAGGCAAAATGGTCGGCCTTCATGCATGTTCGCTTCATCAAATTTGGCCCTCTTTGAAAAAAAATTGGACACCCCTGCCTTAGACCCTTTCACACTGGAGCAGTTTTTCAGGTGCTTTAGCTCTAGAAATAGCCTCTACTAAGCACCTGAAAACCGCCTCCCACTCATTCCAGTGTGACTTTTCAAAAAAAGTCCTGCAAGCAGCATCTTTGGAGCGGGTTGAGAGCGTTGTATATAGCTCTCCGAAAATACACTGCCCATTGGAATAAATGGGCAGTGCTTTCAAAGCACCTGAAAGGTGCTTTAAAAGAGCCGCAAAACGGGAGGGGTTAAAAGGGCCCCGTTAGCAGCCAAAAAGCGTTGCAAAAGCAAAGCTTAACTGCTTACTGACCAACCGTCGCAGTTATACGTATAAAAGATTTAGTACAATTTTATTGAGACAATAAATATATGTTTAAAAGAGGTTACGGCTGTAATAATTGCCTAACACCAGAGTAACGTGAATAAGTGTAGGATGGTATTCCACAGTGTTTGCTGATGTAGTAGTCTCACTGCACGAACCATTGTAGCTGTACGGCAGTCGATTTAAGCATGCACCCACTGCTCATGAGGGGCGATCCCTCGGGCAGGAGACCGGTGATCTCTGGCCACAAGAAGCAGAACAGGGACTTGTGTGTCTAAACACACATCCCTGTTCTGTTCAGTGAGGAAATGCAGATCATGAGTTCCTAATAGCTAGGAACCATGATCTGCAATTTCCTCTAGTCAGTCCCATCCCCCCTTATATTAGAACACACATTAGGGAACACAATTAACCCCATTCCCTGCCAGTGACATTTTTACAGTAATCAGTGCATTTTTATATCACTGATCGCTGTATAAATGCCAATGGTCCCAAAAATGTGTCCAATGTGTCCAATCACAGATCGCCGCCATTACTAGTAAAAACAAAAAAATGCTATAAATCTATCCCCTATTTTGTAGACGCTATAACTTTTGCGCAAACCAATCAATATACGCTTATTGCAATTTTTATTACCAAAAATATGTAGAAGAATACATATCGACCTAAACTGAAAAGATATAGGCCCGGATTCACAAAGCACTTACGCCGACGTATCTCGAGGTACGCCGCGTAAGTGTAATATGCGCCGTCGTATCTGTGCGCCGTGCCCACAGAACTAAGATACGCCTAAAATCTGACTTCATCCGACTGACGTAACTTGCCTACGCCGGCGTATAGTGGGCGCATAGTTACGCTGGACGCATTTGGCATTTCCATTGATTTTCGATGCAAATGAAGGGAGATACGCTGAATCACGAACGTACTTGCGCCCGGCGCATGTTTTAAGCGATTTGCGCAAGGGTTACGTCCGGTGTAAAGTTATTCCCCATATTGGAGGTGCAACTTATGCAAAGGTATGGACCAGGGAACGAACGCCGTCTAATTTATTGTACGTGAATAGGGCTGGGCGTAGGTTATGTTCACGACGTAGGCAGTGATTCGACGTATCTTAGCCAGTTGTTTCGACGTGATTGTGAGCATGCGCACTGGGATGCGTCCAAGGTACGATGCATGCGCAGTTCATTAGTTCATTTTAAGTACTTGTCTGAAGCTCAGCCCATCATCTGCATGGGGACACGCTTCATTTAAATATATCACGCCCACTTCCAGCCCACTTTCACTTACGCTGCCTTACGCCTATGACTATACGCTATGCCGGCGCAACGTTGGGAGTATTTGCTTTGTGAATTCCATGCTTGCCTCTCTGCGATGCGCCGGCGTAGCGTAAAAGAGATACGCTACAGCGGCATAAATATGCGCCAATGTATGTGAATCTACCCCAAAATTGTCACTGTTCTTTTGTTTATAGCACAAAAAATAAAAACTGCAGAAAAAAATGAGAAAAATTTAGCTTTTTTTAAAAAAAATTGGGGAAGCAAAAAATAAAAATCGCAGAGATAATCAAATATCACCAAAAGCTCTATTTGTGGGGAAAAAAAGGACGTCAATTTTGTTTGGGTACAGTTATCAGTTAAAGTGACGCAGTGCCGAATCGCAAAAAATGGCCCGGTCATTGGGCAGCTAATTCTTTTGGGGTTGAAGTGGTTAAACAGCGCTAAAGCGGCGCTAAAACTAGCCAGCGCTTTCAGTGTGAATGCAGTCTTAGAGAGCATGGATGCTCCAAACAGAGACACAGACAGCAATAAAAATCTGACAGTAGTTCTAACTTCTCAAGACTCTTATCAAAATATTAAAAAGTTTTGCCGTTAGTTATAGTTTAATATAAAACATTCCACTGACACAGCACGAATGCACGGGCCCGAGGGATTTATTGTGGTACACTTACATGGCATGTATGAAGAACGCCTTATTATCACAATTTATATACAGTATTTTATTAATCAAAAAGCACTTTCATAGATTTTTTTGTCGATGCATTGCCTAAACAATGTACAATAAACAGCAAGTGAAGTACAACGTGTTAGCACAATAAGTGTATAACTGAGTTTCTTTTTTGTTTTATGGACACTGGATAATAACAAGAGATTATTGGTTTTGTTTAACTAAATAGGAAGAAGAGCGATGGTGTGCAGTTATATGTAGCAGCCAATAAGAACTAGGTTGTTATTAACATGTTTATCTTCCGATAGTTAATTGGTTGTTATGGTTTACTGTGTGCTCTTGCTCTTTGCATGCTTATTAAATCAGTATAAAGAAAAAGGAGAAATGCAACTTGTACAATAATTTTCAAGATAGATTTAATACGGATGACTGTCATTTATGCTGTTTAAAACTAAATCTTTATGAATTCATCTCCCAAATTATTATAATTTTTTTATTATTATTAAAATATTCAGCAGATTTCTTTGCTACCTTTTTCATAAGTGTCTTTATTTTTATATCAGACCCAAAAGTGAGTTGCATGCAATACAGTGCACGGTTGATGTACAGTGGAACTTCGGTTTAAGAGTAACTTGGTTTGAGAGCAATTTGATTTGCGAGCAACTTTTTTTTTTAGGCTGCATTCACACCTATGCGTTTTGTCGCCCTACGCCCGACGCTGTAGCA
Organism: Rana kukunoris; assembly: GCA_029574335.1. Lineage (NCBI taxonomy): Eukaryota > Metazoa > Chordata > Amphibia > Anura > Ranidae > Rana > Rana kukunoris. Next base: position 145,295,314 of record CM056049.1, read on the forward strand.
GCCTGAAACACACTGGAGGGGCGAATTTACATTGTCGGCTATGTAAATGGTTCACATCTCTACGCCGAACGCTGAAACGCCGTACGCCTGAAGCTTAAAACAAGTCCCGGACCCTTTTTTTCAGGCGTCTTTGGCGTTCGGGCATAGCCGACAATGTTAAAATCACCCCTCCAGCAAAAAAAACAAGGCACCTTTTGTCGCCGCAAATCGCGGGGACGAAACGCCTATTTCATGTCGCTGCAATACGCCGCATTCTGCCTACGCCTAGGTGTGAATGCAGCCTTAATCCTGACTCGGTTTGCGAGTGTTGACTCACAAGACGAGCAGAATTAAAAGTTAAACAGGCCTGCAGTACCTAATTTGGCCTGAAGTACGGGGGCGCAGAAACCGAAAAACCCAAACATTGGTCTGCAGTACCTCATTTGGCCTGAGGTACGGGGGCGCAGGAAACAAGCTGAAGTGTCCTCGGGCCCTTTTGGCTGTTTTCAGTATTGTAGTCAATATGGAACTAATTATTTTCATTTTCATTGACTTCAATGGAAAAACTCGCTTTGATATGTGAGTACTTTGGATTACGAGCATACTCCTGGAACGGACTATGCTCGTAATCTGAGGTTCAACTGTATTAGATGGAATCAAGTCAAGTCTTCAGGAACCTAGGTTGAAATTAAATTTTATAGGTGGATCCTGGTGAGTTGAATCAGTCCTTATATAAAACCTTGATACTCCAGCTATGGTGAAACTACAAATCCCTTGAGACATTGCAATACCTTGACGGCTACAGGTATGACATCCCAGAGGCAGAGGCATGATGGGATTTGTAGTTTCACCACAGATGGCTGTGCCGTGGTTACCTACCCCTTGCTCTACATTCTCTTTAATCCAATACAAAATGGACCTCCAAGGCACTCTGTAGGACATGATTGACAAAACACCAATATCTAAAAAATTTATGTTATAAAAGATTTTGTACAAACTTTATTGAGACAATAAATATATATTTAAAAGACGTTACGGCTGTAATAATTGAGTAACGTGAATAAGTATAGGATGGTATTCCACAGTGTTTGCTGATTTAGTAGTCTCTTTATGGTCCAATCAAACAGAAATCAAATGACGATGTTGACATTAATGTTGTTCGGCATATCTTACACCCCCGAAGAAAGAAATTAATTTCTGAAATGTGTTGGGTGATTTCTGTTTGATTGGATTCATAAAGAGACTACTATATCATCTACAAACACTGTGGAATACCATTCTACGCTTATTCATGTTACTCGTGTGTTAAACAATTAGTACAGCCTCTTTTAATCATAAATTTATTGTCTCAATAAAGTTTCTACATATTGGTTTGTACATAAACTATTCAGATATTGGTGTTTTTTCGATCATGGCTTACACTGTCCCTTGGGAGTCCATTTTGTATCTATATACTGTCTTTGGGAGGACAACCTTATAACTTTCTGCCCATACCTCTACTATACATTCTCTTTAAAAGAGTGTCACAACTTTACCATAAGTGGATTAAACCAGTGGTCTCCAAACTGCGGCCTGGGGGTACGGATGTGGCCTTTGGCTTGCCGTCATTTGACCCTTGAGGCACTATTCAATCTGCTGATATGAGACATTATTCTGCCAACTGACACCAATAATGGGACACCATTTCTCCCACTAACACCAACAATAGGGCACTATTTCTCCCATTGATACCAATGATTGGGCACTATTCCTCCAAATGATACCAACAATGGTGCACTATTCCCCCCCAATGATACCAATGATGGGGCACTATTCCTCCCAATAATACCAACGATAGGGCACAATTCCTTCCAATGATACCAACAATGGGACACTATTCCTCTCAATGACACCTACAATGGGGAACTATTTCTCCCAATGATACAAACAATGGGGCACTATTCCTCCCAATTATACCAATGATGGGGCACTATTCCTTCCAATGATACCAACGATGGGACACTATTCCTCCTTTTAATATTAAATGTGGTGATATTTATTACCACTGATGTCAGGGAAAATGTCCACACTCCTGCTGGCCACAGTATTGACAGTCTGAAGGACAGTAAAGCGCCCCTTTGTTTTTGAAAGTGTGTGCCATGCATTCCTCCTGCAGTCTGCCCTGACTACACAAATTGTCACTTGGGAAATCCACCAGAACACACAATCCACATAGGCAGAACAGACTGAAGACAAATGTGTGTGAGATAGGATTCGGATCCAATTACCTGAACACACCACTTTTATTTATAAAATGGTATAAAAAACATAAAGTATGTACAAAATAAATGGTTACAACTGCAGGCGAAATAAAGACTTGCTTTACTAGACTAGAAATACCGAATGTACTTTAGCTAAAGAGTGTCAAGAGATCTATAAACACTCAGAGTTGTACGTCTTTTACAATCATAGGAAACCAGACCGCTGCTGCTCTCCACTGCTTTCTAAACACAACGCCAATGTCATGTCTGAAGGTCAATTGATTGCAGGTCGTTCAGGAATGAATTTCAAGTAATAATCAGATAACTCTGTTTGCAAGCACAACAAGGGCAGTATTTCTGGACTAAAGATCATTTGTTCTAAATTAATGTTAAGGAACTAAATGAAATGCAATTTAAATGCTTGGTGTTGCAGCTACAGAAAATAAAATGGCACTGCAAACCTTTTAAACACAGTGTGGGGGGGGATACAGATTCAGTTTGAATCAAAATTCTATTTTGTAGACATCTGATGATAAGTAATTTGTAAAAAAATACACTTTTTTTTATTATAATTTGTACCTGTATGGCAAAATATGCACATTTTGAACATTATGCATACAATTACCTTTTTACTTTTATTTTGATTTTATTATTGATTTTCAGAAAATATGGTAGGTACCTCTTTACAACGGATCTCTCTGCACCTCTTTTTGCAAACTCATTCATGAGATTGCAGATGAGGAGCTTCATTTGCGGGGTTTGGAGCTGCTTTGCAGGGTTTGGAGCTTCTTTGCGGCGCAGTCCATTGCGCCACACAGCTTCCGCCCTCCGCTCATAGTGTATATCACTACGGCCAGCTGCTTTGTTCTCTCAGTGTGAGAGAACTTCCTGCGGGCTACAAAAAGTTGGCCACCGTGAGGAACTAATCCCCTTGTAGACTTCATAGATCTTGGTAATGCTAGCCTGCTCCCGGTTACCATGGGGGAGGGACTGCTGGGGAAAAAGTCAGAACACCTAACCCCTCGCTACTGGAAGACCTGCCACCTTATCAGGTACGCAATAGGAAAGGTAACTGTCAGCGCAGATACAAAGTACATGTATGGTAGGGGTATGGTGATTAGTCCATCAGAAGTAATAGTAACAGGCAGTTCAATGGTTAAAAATGCAGGTGATTTGGCTGTTCAATGGCGGCTGCTGTCCTCAGAGAGCTGACTCTGTGGTAAACAAAAGAGGGGTAGAGAAAGGAAGCGCCACCTAAGTGCAGTATTAAAGAGGTTCTTTTAATGACACATTGTACAAAACACACTTACAAGAAGGTAAGGAAAGAAGGCTCATCTGTAACATCCTGTAGTCCTCGTCCCGGATCCATGGGCTGCTTAGAAGTAAAGATAGCAGAATGTGTTGGGTCTTCAGGCTTGTCCTGTGGCCATCAGGATGAGGCCTGTTCCAGCCTCACAGGTCACGTGGTTACTTCCAAGGAACACTTCCAGGAGGAGGGTCAGACAGGGAGGACAAAGGCTGATTGGGCTACGCGCTCAGAGCCACTGCTCCTTCAATTGGCCTGATGGTGAGCTATAGAGGCTGGTGCTTTTATACCTATGTCGATGCCGTCGGACTACAGGTCCCAGCGTGGCCCAAGATAGTAGCAAACTAACAAATAAATAAATACGATGGCATAAAAAAAAAAGCTGGATAAAATACTATAAAAGATGTGTTAAAAAAAAAAATCATGTGCATATATAAAAACTGGGGTGTATAAAAACCAGGATAATTAAACATATGTATGTCATAAAACTGTTAAAAATCTATATATATGTATAAAACACAGGGCCAACAAAGAATATATGTAAAATATATACATACACACAGAAATAAAAAACCTGTTCTGCCCTGCTGAAGAAGTAGTTTTACGCAACGCGTCCGGGGACAGGAATCACCTTTACAGTCGCTCGTTCATGGTCTGAACCTCATCCTGATGTGATCTTTGTCTGGTCCTATGGTTTTCCTTGATGCCCATGATTTTCTCACCAAATGTGAGTAAGCTGTGTGCTATATGCTGCAATAAATCTTTTATCTTATGGAAGCTCTTAGATGTTTGTTTTTCTTCCCTTCATTTTCGTTTTGATATATACATCATGACTGATGCGTGAGGACCTATTACAACATCTCTTCCCTGGGCTACCTGGTGGATTCTATGCGCAGTTTGACCATCTGGTGAAACAGTGGTCTAAGTTGGAGGTAATAGTAGAATACCCTTGTGGTGGTGGGATCACTTAACACCTTTACCAACATTTTTTCACCTGGTGGATTCTGATAAATCAGACCAATTGGAATATTGGACAAATCGCACTTAATATTATATGGACATTTGTCAAGATATTTATGCATATATGATTTATTGTTGTTTTTTTATCACCCTTCACTTTTTTTTTCCTGTAAACACAGGTCCTTTTGATTAATAGTACAAGAGAAGTACTATTAATACACTTATTATATTTATTGTTTGCGCTGCACTGTTTCTATGTTGTATGTATTTTGGGAATTTTGTGAAAGTTCTTTTGTGTTCAGCTGGCATTCATGTGAAATTTTAACTTTGGAGTTATTTTCACCATAATTTTTATTTTTGATTAATTTTCAAGTTTTCCTCATCTTTTTGCGCTGATTGCACCCCCTTCCTATTTTCTAAAATATATACATACACACAGAAATAAAAAACATGTTTGCATGGATTATTAGAAGGGACCCATTCAAGAATATATATATATATTTTCATAACACATAGGAAGGATGCTCAGAAGCCTACAGCACCTGGTATTCCCAGGCGGTCTCCCATCCCGGTACTAACCAAGGCTGACCCTTCTCAGCTTTTGGGTTTAGGTGCTTTCACGGTGATGTAGCCATGGGCGATCACAATTAATACATGATTGATATCAAAATATCACTATAATTGGGTAACACCAAAGGATTATAAGATATAGGCAAAATGAGGAAAAAAGAAGAAATGCTAAAACCGTAGTTGTAAACATTACAGCTAATGATTACAATAATTACTATGGTAGCAAATCGGACAGAGGAAATCTGTACAGGTAAGGGACATGGGGTAATTAGGTGATTTACCACACATAGAGGAAAAATACATATATATATACATACATACATATATATATGTATATATATATATACAGTGCAGAAAATAAGTATTTGAACACCCTGCTATTTTGCAAGTTCTCCCACTTGGAAATCATGGAGGGGTCTGAAATTGTTATCGTAGGTGCATGTCCACTGTGAGAGACATAATCAAAAAAAAAAATCCAGAAATCACAATTTATGATTTTTTTAACTATTTATTTGTATGATACAGCTGCAAAGAAGTATTTGAACACCTGAGAAAATCAATGTTAATATTTGGTACAGTAGCCTTTGTTTGCAATTACAGAGGTCAAACGTTTCTTGTAGTTTTTCACCAGGTTTGCACACACTGGAGGAGGGATTTTGGCCCACTCCTCCACACAGATCTTCTCTAGATCAGTCAGGTTTCTGGGCTGTCGCTGAGAAACACGGAGTTTGAGCTCCCTCCAAAGATTCTCTATTGGGTTTAGGTCTGGAGACTGGCTAGGCCACGCCAGAACCTTGATATTCTTCTTACAGAGCCACTCCTTGGTTATCCTGGCTGTGTGCTTCGGGTCATTGTCATGTTGGAAGACCCAGCCTCGACCCATCTTCAAAGCTCTAACTGAGGGAAGGAGGTTGTTGCCCAAAATCTTGCAATACATGGCCCCGGTCATCCTCTCCTTAATACAGTGCAGTCGCCCTGTCCCATGTGCAGAAAAACACCCCCAAAGCATGATGCTACCACCCCCATGCTTCACAGTAGGGATGGTGTTCTTGGGATGGTACTCATCATTCTTCTTCCTCCAAACACGGTTAGTGGAATTATGACCAAAAAGTTCTATTTTGGTCTCATCTGACCACATGACTTTCTCCCATGACTCCTCTGGATCATCCAAATGGTCATTGGGAAACTTAAGACGGGCCTTGACATGTGCTGGTTTAAGCAGGGGAACCTTCCGTGCCATGCATGATTTCAAACCATGACGTCTTAGTGTATTACCAACAGTAACCTTGGAAACGGTGGTCCCAGCTCTTTTCAGGTCATTGACCAGCTCCTCCCGTGTAGTCCTGGGCTGATTTCTCACCTTTCTTAGGATCATTGAGACCCCACGAGGTGAGATTTTGCATGGAGCCCCAGTCCGAGGGAGATTGACAGTCATGTTTAGCTTCTTCCATTTTCTAATGATTGCTCCAACAGTGGACCTTTTTTCCCCAAGCTGCTTGGCAATTTCCCCGTAGCCCTTTCCAGCCTTGTGGAGGTGTACAATTTTGTCTCTAGTGTCTTTGGACAGCTTTTTGGTCTTGGCCATGTTAGTAGTTGGATTCTTACTGATTGTATGGGGTGGACAGGTGACTTTATGCAGCTAATGACCTCAAACAGGTGCATCTAATTTAGGATAATAAATGGAGTGGAGGTGGACATTTTAAAGGCAGACTAACAGGTCTTTGAGGGTCAGAATTCTAGCTGATAGACAGGTGTTCAAATACTTCTTTGCAGCTGTATCATACAAATAAATGGTTAAAAAAATCATACATTGTGATTTCTGGAATTTTTTTTTGATTATGTCTCTCACAGTGGACATGCACCTACGATAACAATTTCAGACCCCTTCATGATTTATAAGTGAGAGAACTTGCAAAATAGCAGGGTGTTCAAATACTTATTTTCTGCACTGTATGTATATATATATATACATACACACACATACAAATAAATAAACAATATACTATGCTGTGCAGGGGATACACATAGTGGGTGTGCATATACAAATGCATGCACGTGTACACATATAGGTATGCATCCAAATGTGTAGAAGAGGCATGAGAAAATTCATAAATGCACACTTACATACACAAAAGACACACATTAGCATATAAGGGAATGATGGGGGATAAGACATATCTACACAAGATAAAAATTGAGTTCACAACAATGTGTGAATCTCAATCTCCTCGTTCAACCCCCCAGGGGCAAGAGTGCCCAGGGAATATATCCAATAAGTTTCTTGCTGACACAGGCGTTTATACCGTTCAGCAGCAGTGTAGATGGCAGGGATGGACTCAACCACCCACACCTTGAGACCAGCTGTAGATTGGTCATGGTGGGTGAGGAAGTGCTTAGGAACACTGTGGTGGTCATGGCCCTTTTCGATAAAACGCCTGTGCTCGCCGAAACGTGCCCTAAGTGCCCTAATTGTCCTGCCGACATAAAAGAGTCCGCACGGACAGGTGAGGCAGTAGGGTATGTGGGTCGGCCACGTGGGTAAAAGATAGGCCCAGAGTGTTTAAATTGCAATATTGCACAAAGCCAGCAATGGTCGATATATTGATGACATAGTGATTATCTGGGATGGCACAGCTGATGATATCGCTGGCTTTGTGCAATATTGCAATTTAAACACTCTGGGCCTATCTTTTACCCACGTGGCCGACCCACATACCCTAGCATTCTTAGACCTTGAACTTTGCCACGAGAAAGGTACTATCTATGCAAACAACTTTAACAAACCCACAGCAGGGAACCCATTCATTCATTACAAGAGTTGCCACCATCCTAGATGGGTTAATAACATCCCCCGCAGTCAGTTCTGTCGCCTACGTAGGAACTGCACCAAAGATTCAGATTTTGAGGCCCATGGCCAATTGCTCTCCCAGAAGTTTTTAGAGAAAGGTTATCCCAACGCACTTATTAGTGATGCTTTTAACAATTATCGCAACCCAACTACAGGCCCACGAATCCTACCAGCTGTCACTAAGCCTCCCACACGTTTTATTACACAGTTCCATGACAAGTACAAAAACATGGAAAAGATTTTAGCGGCACACTGGCCCATTCTAGTTGAGGACCCTTATTTGATAACTACCATTGAAACAAAACCCAAAGTTGCATACAGAAAATGTAGAAATATAAAGAGCAAAATCGCACCCAGTAAAAGCAAAAATAAGTCAGTCCAACCCATCTCATCACAACTAGTACTCATACCCCTTAAAGGGATGTACCAGTGTAAAAAAACACTCTGTTTGACTTGTCAGTTTATACACCATGGTCAAAAAACTTTTTCTGTTAAAGGGAAAAGTTATACCCTTAAGGAATTTTATAATTGTTCTACAGAGTTTGTTGTGTACTGCCTCACCTGTCCGTGCGGACTCTTTTATGTCGGCAGGACAATTAGGGCACGTTTCGGCGAGCACAGGCGTTTTATCGAAAAGGGCCGTGACCACCACAGTGTTTCTAAGCACTTCCTCACCCACCATGACCAATCTACAGCTGGTCTCAAGGTGTGGGTGGTTGAGTCCATCCCTGCCATCTACACTGCCGCTGAACGGTATAAACGCCTGTGTCAGCAAGAAACTTATTGGATATACTCCCTGGGCACTCTTGCCCCTGGGGGGTTGAATGAGGAGATTGAGATTCACACATTGTTGTGAACTCAATTTTTATCTTGTGTAGATATGTCTTATCCCCCATCCTTCCCTTATATGCTAATGTGTGTCTTTTGTGTATGTAAGTGTGCATTTATGCATTTTCTCATGCCTCTTCTACACATTTGGATGCATACCTATATGTGTACACGTGCATGCATTTTTGTTAGTTAAAAATAACAAACATGTCTATACTTACCTGTTTTGTGCAATGGAATTGCACAGAATAGCCGCAAATCATCCCTTTCGGGTCCCCCGCTGGCGTTCCAGGTCCCTCCCCTCTGTCCATTGACATAGACAGCGGGACTTGGTCCCACCCCCCACTCCCTCGTAACTTGCTTTGGCCAATGGCTCCCGGTGCCCCAGCAAAGCCAGAAAGACCCGGACGTGAGAGGAGAGAAGAGCTGCAGACGTGCACACCGCTGGATCCAATAAGGGCTCAGGTAAGTTAAAGGGGGGGGGGGGTGAGGGAGGATGCCAACACCTAAACATTTCAAGGATTTTTGATGATATCTTGCAACGACTATGCGATAGAAAGGATATAGTGATTTGCCCTGCATACAAGGGGGCTGGAGTTGTAGTGTTGAATAAAAAAGATTATGTGGCAGAAATAAATAATATCCCTTCTGATCATTGTACATATTTTTCCTTAAAGCGGAACATATGTGCAATATGTTCCCTTTTTTAAAAATAAAAAGTCAGCAGCTACAAACACTGTAGCTGCTGACTTTTAATAAGGACACTTGCCTGTCCTTCTTGCCCGCAATGTCAGCTGCCCCGAGTCCGATCCCTCGATGCTAGCAGCTCCCGTTGCCACCATCCTCAAGAGAAACAGGCAGTGAAGCCGCATGGCTTCACTGCCCGTTTCCTACTGCGCATGCGCAAGCCATGTGGCTCTTTGTGAATGGGCCAGGTGCTCTCTGGGATACACACAGTTCCCAGAAGGCAGCGCGCCCCATTCACAGGAAGACACCACAGGAGGACGGAGGAAAAAGACCCACCGGGGACGATGAAGAGGCAGATTACGGACTTCCGCATAGCAACCGCTATTTCTGGTAAGTATAAATCATTTTTTTTTTTCAATTTTTTGGGGGGATTTTTGCAAAAAAAAAAAGTTCAGGGTGGAACTCGACATTAAGCTCTAACCCCACCTCTAAATTTAAAAGAGATCTGCAAAAGATCATCAACAAGGATAGGATTTTGAATAAAAAGGAAAGATCGTATGTTATTCCAGTGGCCCCATGTGTATCTGTCTCTACTATCTTCCCAAAATGAACAAAAATTCCACGAAAACCCCCCCGGATGCCGTAATTATCAGCAGAATCAATTCGCTGACCTCTAGAATTGGGAAGTATGTAGATTCATTTTTACGTCCACTTATCCCCAAAATACCCACTTTTTTGAAGGACACTATTAATGCTTTGAATCTTTTACAAGAAGTGACATGGAAGGATATTTACATCTGAATACTTTTTCAAAGCACTGGATGGCTTTTGTAGAGCCTTCACATACTGTATGTTATGCTTTGGTTATTCAGCTCTTTAAAGGTCATCAGCCCAGTCTTAAATTGAATTTGTTATTTTACTGCCAATCAATATAGGGTATATAGACATAATGTAATGTGTGAATAGGGTGGATTTGTAAGCAGTCCAGCTCTAGCATTTGACACAGATTGTTTTTTTAAAGGTGTTATTATTATTTAGGTACTTATCAATTTACGCAGTGTACATTCACATCGGTCCCTACCCTTAAGGAGCTTACAATCTAAGGTCCGTAACTCACATTCATATATTAGGGCCAATTTTTAGACGGAAGCCAATTAACCTACCAGCATGTCTTTGGAGTGTGTTATATAATAAAGTATAATATACACAGTATCCACCATGTTTAAGAGAACAATAACATAATATAAAGAGAATAATAACATAATAAAAAAATAACTCAAACCATTGCTACTTATTACATCCATTCATACAGACTTATATACAACATTCACACATCGCTCTCCCCTGATTTGTAAAATAAAAACAGGCACACAGGTGTAAGAGCAGAGGTCTATGACTATATAGCAGAAGATGGAGGGTCAGGCAATTGTCATTGTCAGTCATTGGAGTCATGGTAGCTAAATTTTTTAGAATGTGTTAGGGCACGCTGTGCTTGTGTATATGATTTTATATTTAGGCAGTTCCAAATTTACTTGATGAATGACTTGCTGTAGGGTTGGAAGATTGATGTAAAATGGCCTTCCTACATGAATAAACAAGCGGTATAAAGTCATTAAGGACACCTAAAAGACAAACGTCTGAGGTTCTTGTAGGACGCTCAGGAGAGGAAGCTCTCATGGAAGCTCAGGTGGGTATCAGCACAGATAGTAGGCTGCCACAGACGGTATCAATACAGGAACAAGTCCAGAAGTTTTTCAGGTATAACTACATACAAAGCGTTGCAATATTCCAGTCGGGAGGATAGAAGTGCATGGATTCGTTTTGGTAGTCCTTCATGGGGCATAAGATGCTTGAATTGTGCTATGCAACTCATGTAGACACAAAAGGTTATGACAACAGCTCAGCTTCCACCAGCTGGAATCTATTATCATTGTCTGCATACCAATCAAAATAAAATCGTTGACAAAGGTAACATTAAGGGCCCTTTCACACGTGCGGACGAACGGTCCGCTTTTTCTAAGTCCGTAAACGGACTTAGAATGGGGCCCTATGGGAGCGGATCCGTTAGCGGATGATGCATCCGCTAATGTCCGCCTACTATCCGCGTCCGCCTGGATCCGTTTTGCGGACGGAAGAAAACCCTATTTTTCTTCCGTCCGGTGGATCCGATCGGATGCAAACGGACAGACGGTCCGTTTCCATCCAATTCCCCATAGGGGATAGCGGAGGAGAGACAGGGCGGTCCCTGCACAGTGTGCGGGGACCGCCCTGTCCGCCGACAACTGAGCGGGGCCCCCCCGCTGAGCCGACAGACACACCCCGCACCGTGTGAAAGGGCCCTTAGGCTGGGTTCACACTGGTACGACACAACTTTCATCCTACTTTGCTCTGCTACATCAGTCCTACAATGGTCCTACAACCGACTTTAATGAAAAGGATACTACTTTGATCCAACTTTGTGATAGTCTGACTTGTCCTTTGACCAATCAAAAAATTCCCAGTGTGGGATAAATTCCTTTTACTGCTGCTGAAATCACATGTCGGATGTCAAAAGTCAGATGGTAAGGACAAGGCTCCTACTTTGATCCGACTTCAATGATATTCAATGGGCTGAAATAGGACCAAAGTCGGACCAAAGTAGTACAGGGAGCATTTTCAAAGTCGGACAGACTTGTGTCGGACCAGTTAAGACGGCTCTCATAGGGAAACATTGATTTTCACACGTCATGCGACATGAGCTCCCAATGTCGGAGCGTTTGTCGTACCAGTGTGTTCCCGGGCCTAAACTGCAACCACCAGAGGCCCTAGTGAACCTTGCATGACTACACAGATAGGTGATATTAAACTTGGACATTTTTGGGGGTTTTGTCAAACATCAATGAGCTTGTAAAGACTGTGTCCCGTTTTAGCTACAATACATTCTTGATAGGGATCCTACTAAAGTTACATGCCTTCAGAAAGATTGCATTAGTTTTAGCTCAGCTTGGCAACAGATTCTGGAAGTGATAAATGTCAAATGTGTTGGTTAAACTGTAACTGGCATGCGTTTTATGCAGACACAAGTACCATTACCATCTTGGAAGTCAGCACTGAATTTCACATTATTTCTATATGGAGTCATCAGAGAAGTATGAAAGCATCAAGATGAAGTTTACATGAGCTATCGAGATGTGTGGGACTACTAAAGCCGTGTACACATGATCTGAATTCTGATGGTCTAAAATCTGATGGATTTTTTCATCGGAAATCTGATTAAGGTGACTTTCATCAGTCTTGCATACACACTATCAGACTAAATTCCGATCGTCCAAAACACAGTAACGTAAAACACTACTACGTGCTGAGAAAAATGAAGTTCAATGGTTCTGAGCATGCATCGACTTTATTCTGAGCATGCATGGATTTTTCTCCGATGGAATTCCACACAGACGATCGGTTTTTACTATCGTTTTTTTTCCCATCGAAAACATCGGAACATGTTCTATTTTTTAACACCGATGGAAAAAAGACCGATGGGGCCCACACACGATCGGTTTGTTCAGTGAAAAAAGTCCATCTGAAACCGATCATGTGTACATGGCATAGGGGATTGTAATAATATGATCATATTCTGATGATTCAAATCAAATAATTGCACCAGGTTTCTGCAAGGAAACATACCAAAGAATGTGCTGTAACAAAAATCACAGTGACATACACTGCAGTTACAAATGCTAACCACAATCATGGAAGATATGTTATCTTTACACAAGTAAATTGTGGCACAGGAGGGCACAATACACATACATACTTGTGTGTATTTAGAAATATTAGGCTGAATTACTGATATTTTTATTTGATATTAGCAAAGTGACTAGTATGAAACTCCAAAAATATTAGTTCTCATGTACTCGTATTACTTGTACACTAGTACCAAAAGTATTGGAACACCCGCCTTTATATGCACATGAACTTTAATGGCATCCCAGTCTTAGTCCGTAAGGTTTAATATGGAGTTGGCCCACTCTTTGCAGCTATAACAGCTTCAACTCTTCTAGGAAGCCTGTCCACAAGGTTTAGGAGTGTGTCTATGGGAATGTTTGATGATTCCTCCAGAAGCTCATTTGTGAGGTCAGGCACTGATGTTGGAGAGAAGGCCTGGCTCACAGTCTCCGCACAAATTCATCCCAAACCTGTAGAGGTCAGGACTCTCTACAGCAGGGGTGGCCAACTAGTGGCCCGCGGAGCCCTCTGATGTGGCCCACAACCTCCTGCTCTGGAATGGTGGGTTGGCAAGCCCATATCGCATGTTGCCGACCCACCATACCACAGCATCAGTGTTGTGAATGAAGCTGGTGGTAGAGGAAGAAAGCGACTGTGGAGCAGAGCCCCATAAGCAGATGCTTCCTCTACAGCGCCGGCTTTTGCCACAGGCGGAGTCTATGGCAAAGTTTAGCTAACCCAAGCAAGATAGACACAGGTGCACTACGCTGAACCCGCGGTGTGAGCAAACCACAGAACATCAGTGTGAAAGCAGTCTTAGGCCCTTTTCACAAGATCAGCCCGACCAAATGGGACCCTCGATTCATCTGTATAGAGCGACAGATGTCTGTTTACGCCCACCTACCTCCAATCCGAAAAACAGAAGGGAGTTCGTACCCTATTTGTCTGGGCGGATCGGAGTAGCCGTGACCTGTCACCCGCCCACTCCACTCATTGTGGCCCTGGACTGGTTGTCAAGTTAGTTAAGTGGCCCTCGCTCTTCAAAAGGTTGGGCACCCCTGCTCTACAGGCTAGTCAAGTTCCCTCAACCCAAACTTGCTCACCTATGTCTTTATGGACTGGCTTTGTGCACCAGTAAAAATCATTTGGTGGAGGGGGGATTATGGCATGGGATTGTTTTTCAGGGGTTGGGCGTGGCCTCTTAGTTCCAGTGGAGGGAACTCTTAAGGCGTCAGCATACCAAGACATTTTGGACAGTTTCATGCTCCCAACATTGTGAGAACAGTTTGGGGATGGCCCCTTCCTGTTCCAACACTGACTGCACACCAGTGTACAAAGCAAGGTCCATAAAGACATGGATGAGTAAGTTTGGGGTGGAGGAACTTGACTGGCCTGCATACCCTGACCTCAACCTGATAGAACACCTTTTGGACGAATTCGGGCAGAGACTGTGAAACCAAGAGCAGGAACATGGGAACATGACCTGATTCTAGCAAAAGAAAAGTTCATAACTAATCTTAGAAAGTATTATTTTACTCAAAGATTAATTGATTCTTGGAATAGACTTCCAGCAGAAGTAGTGAGTCAGTCAACAGAAAGTGGATTCAAACATGCTTGGGACAAACAAAACGCGAAATAAATTGTATATATAGAAATGAATATAAAATCGAACAGACTCAATAGACCACTTTGTCTTTTTTGTGTTGTCATTCTTCTAATTCCTGCAGTTCAACTTTATAAATGGCTATGGAACACGCCTAAAAGCTGAGCATGAAACCAAAAAAAACTAATTTGTGTCACAATTTACTTGTGCTTTCAAAGTGAAATGTTCCTTTGTCAATGCAGCGCAAAGTAAAAAGTTCTAATCCTAGCACAGTCATATAGGAGAGTGTGAGAAAGCTGCATTCTCACCCATTTTCAGTAGTGTTGGATATTTTACATTGCTGCTGGGAATGGGGAAGCTATGTATTTTATTTTTTTTTGCAATAACTAAGCAAAGGTTCACTTTAAAGCAGAGCTCCACTCAAAAGGGGAAGCTCCGCTTGTTCGAAACCCCCCCCCCCCCCTTTAAGATTCAATTTTTTTTTCATAATTCATGACACATTCAAAACTTGATGCTGCACAAAAGATGCTATATAGATCACAATACAAACCCTTTGTGTATGACCAACAAGATATATGGATCCACTTCCAGTGGATCTGGACTCAAAACGTTAAAATTTGCAATTTTGTAGGGATCATCTAGAAAGGTTATTTGTGACTAACCTGCACCCTGAAAAATATACCCTGGCATGTGACTGTGCCCTGAGTCTAATAGCTGTAAATCTGCAGTGTGAGATCATCCAAGGTGATGCTGCCTATGTCTGCTAGTTTATTTGGAGTGATGTCACTACTGTGCTCTTCACTGTTCTCCTTACTGGGGTAGAAGCTGCATCTAAGCACCTAAGGTGCAAGGACCTCCCTGCCTATGCTTCATTCATTATGTAGATGTGGACTTTCTTTCTCTCCTAAGGCTTTTTTAATATTTCTGCAGGAGTCATCAGATCATCATCCAGGCTGGCAGATATGACATTAAGAAACAAGATGGTCGCTTCCACACAGAGACACAGTGCAGAACAAGTCAGGGATGGGGGAAAAGATCATCTGCAGGGAGACTATAGGACACACTGGTTACTAGTACTTTGCCCTCTGTTTTTTTTTTTTTTTTATGGGCACAACTTCCAGAGTTCAGATCTCAAATGCGTCTACAGATAATTACAACTATACAAGCTGTTATCACAAAAGAGGAAACAGAAAGAAACAATGAAATTAATTTAATCTTACTATGGTATGCTAATTTATTGAGTAAAAGACATGACAAAATACAAGTATTACATTTATATAACAATGGCATTAAATTAAATAATAGATAAATTATAGCACAATTGAATACGTGATAAAACATTTTTTATGGATATTTATTGATATACAATAACGTTGAGCAAGCTCATTAAGAAAAAATAAACAAGTAACTGCACACAAAGCGTAATAGATAAAAAAAGCCTCTTGTAATCCTATGCACAGCAGGATTCAGACTGGGAGATAGAGGGTCAGCTTTCTGTGCCAAACAGGTTCTACTGCTGTGTAAGGCCCCTTTCACACGGACGTCTGTTTTGCCGCAGATAAAAGCATGTTTATGTTTTGCTGGAATTCAAGACTCCAGGCACAGCGATCAGCTGCATTTGTACAGTGCTTTTAGCTGCGGTTGCGTTTAGCCGCGCCACGATATTGAACGGGGGGGGGGGGTCCGACTTGGATCCCTGCCAATACCAAGCACTGTGTTGCACTGGTATGAATCTTAAGGGGGAACTCCACGCCAAATTTCAAATAAAAAACCGGCATGGGTTCCCCCTTCAAGGGCATACCAGGCCCTTGGGTCTGCTATGGATTTTAAGGGGAAAATCCATACCTGACCCGTATCCAAGCAGCAGCCTGGCCGGTCAGGAAAGGGGGTGGGGACGAACGAGCGCCCCCCCCCCCCTACTTAACCGTGCCAGGCCGCATGCCCTCAACATGGGGGTAGGTGCTTTGGGGCGTCCCCATGTTAGTGCTCGGATACGGGTCTGGTATGGATTTTGGGGGGAACCCCATGCTGTTTTTTCGACGTACGGGGATTCACCTTAAAATCCATAGCAAACCCAAGGGCCTGGCATGCTCTTAGAGGGGGAACTCATGCCGGTTTTTTTATTTGAAATTTGGCGTGGAGTTCCCCCTCAAGATTCATACCAAACGCAGCTGACACAGTGCACTGCGGTTACCTGCGATTATGTGCCGATAGCTACGGGATTTTGCAGCTGGACAAAACTGCAGGTAACCGTAGTGTGTGAATGATGTCATAGGAAAGCATTGTGTGCTTCTAGCTGCGGTAAAATCTGCAGCTAAAAGCACCCTTCTATCCGTCCGTATGAAAGGGGCCTAAGGTGTTGCCAAACTAATCCTCTGAACATGAAGGGAGAAGAAAGAGATAACCTAAGTGTGCTTTTGCGAACTGGAAAGCCTTGGGCCTGACTGTACAGTACAGTTCACAGTAAGGACCAGGGCCCGGCTATCTAGCAGGGGTGCCTGGCTCATAACACTGATTGAACAGAATTATAAAGTAAAACCGTTCACATGAATATTTGCAATTTTTTTCTCAATAATATAGTAATGGGCACACTACACTACAATTATCCTTCGTAGTATCCAAAAGTATTAAAAGATAAAAATCAACTTTAATCCATCTAAATTCCATCTATATCCTTATACACTCACCCATATTGCACACCTTTTTATAGATACTGTTAGTCTGGAGCCCCGATTATGGTAACAAAGCCCTTTTCTGGATTCAACTCAACAGGCAAACGTTTCATATATATGTAAGTGGTCTCACACTGAAGCCAGCACTGGAACACCACTGGTAAAGAACAAACAGTTTTTTTTTATAGTAATATTGTTATTTAACTTGCCTTAGGGCCCATTTACACTAGGAACTGCATAGGACCACACTGCGTGTTCCTTGGCGATTCACATGCAGTTCTAGGCAGTGTAATTTCAGGCCATTCAATTTTAATGGGCTGAAATTGCACTGCACAGAAAGTAGCGCACGCACTACGCTTGGAAACGCACTGCCACCGGATCACGTGGTACATTTGTACCATACAATCCAGTGTGGGCAAAGGTACTGAATTTGTAACCTGCATTTTGGGCATCATTCATTTTGCACTAACACCCGCTGCAGATTGCAAGGGCAATGTGATTTGAATGTGGTTCGGGAAACCAGCACGGAACACGGGTTTTCCGCATGACATTCTACTGTGAACGGGCCCTCAGGCCCCATACACACGAGCGGACAGATTTGTTCAAATCTGTCCGTCCGACAAATTTGAACAAATCTGTCTGCTGGGATTTTGGTTTGCTCGCGTGAACACACGAGCAAACCAAAATCCCCGCCAGCAGACGGCGCGCTGACGTGTCGGTGACGTGGCGGTGACGTTGACGCCGCCACGTCACCGCACCAGGAAGTAAAACACTTCTGCGCATGCGCCGAATCCATTCGGCGGCGGTGCGGCGGCGGTGCGGGACGACATGTCTGCTGGTAAGTGTACTAACCAGCAGACATGTCGGGCGGACAGATTCCCACCCGATAGATTTCAAAGCATGCTTTGAAATCTGTCGGGTGGACAAATCTGTCTGCTCGGCCGTACACACGATCGGAGATGTCTGCTGAAACGGTCCATCGGACCGTTTTCAGCGGACAAATTCGATCGTGTGTACGCGGCCTTACAGTACTTGTATAATAAATTAGCATCATATAAAATAATCTCTGAGATTTGTAAAAAGTGAATATGAGGTAAAATTGATGGCTTTAAATAAAATGAAAATAGGCATAAAAAAAATACCTTGGCCATCTTGGTTTCTACCTTAGCTGTAATGCCGCATACACTCGATCATTTTTCGGGTTGTAAAAAAAACTACGTTTTTAAGGGTCTTGAAAAAACAATGTATTTTTCAACCCGATCATTAAAACAGCCTTGCCTACACACGATCGTGAAAAAAAATGCTCTAGCAAAGCTCGGTGACGTACAACACGTACGACGGCACTATAAAGGGGAAGTTCCATGCGGATAACGCCACCCTTTGGGCTGCTTTAGTTGATTTCGTGTTAGTAAAAGACAATTCGCGCTTTTCTGTCTGTTACAGCGTGATGAATGTGCTTACTCCATTACAAACGGTAGTTTTACCAGAACGAGCGCTCCCGTCTCATAACTTGCTTCTGAGCATGCGCAGATTTTTCACGTCGTTAAAGCCCACACACAACCATTTTTTACAACCTGAAAAACAACAAAGTTAAAAAATAGAGCATGTTTGAATTTTTTTTACCCATTTTTCAGAACCCGAAAAATGCTCTGAAGCCCACACACGATCGTTTTTAATGACATTTAAAAAAAAAAAACGTTTTTTAAAACCCGAAAAATGATCGTGTGTACGTGTCATAAAAGAAGTGCTCCAACACTTTATTTTCAAACAGAAAGCAGTACTGAAGGTACTGAGAGATG
Organism: Rana kukunoris; assembly: GCA_029574335.1. Classification (NCBI taxonomy): domain Eukaryota; kingdom Metazoa; phylum Chordata; class Amphibia; order Anura; family Ranidae; genus Rana; species Rana kukunoris. Next base: position 145,314,508 of record CM056049.1, read on the forward strand.
ATGTGATAAGTTTCCACCAGTGTTGCATGTACCCTACTTAGCAGAGGTCATGTGACCAGCATCAGAAGTGCTAAAAGCTCCCAACTTAGCAAAGGTCATGTGACCAGCGTTAGAAGTACTACAAGCTCCCAACTTAGCAGAAGTCATGTGACCAGCGTCAGAAGTGCTGAAAAATCCCAACTTAGCCAAGGTCATGAGGCCTTCAGTGCTGCAGGCACCCTACTTAGCAGGGATAATGTGACCAGCGTCAGAAGTGCTAAAAGCTTCAAATTTAGCAGAGGTCATGTGACCAGCGTTAGAAGTACTGCTAACTCCCAAATTAGCAAGGGTGACATGACCAGCATCAGAAGTGCTACAAGCTCCCAACTTAGAAGAGATCATGTGACCAGCATCAGAAGTGCTGAAATCTCCCAACTTAGCAAAGGTCATATGACCAGCATTAGAAGTACTGCACGCTCCCGACTTAGCAGAGGTCATGTGACCAGCGTCAGAAGTGCTGAAATCTCCCAACTTAGCAAAGGTCATATGACCAGCATTAGAAGTACTGCACGCTCCCGACTTAGCAGAGGTCATGTGACCAGCGTCAGAAGTGCTGAAAACTCCCAACTTAGCAAAGTGCCATCAGTGCTGCAGGCATCCTACTTAGCAGAGGTCAAATGACCAGCATCAGAAGTGCTGCAAGCCCCCAAGTTAGCAAAGGTCAAGCGGCCAGTGTCATAAGTGCTGCAGGCCCCTCCCTTAGCAAAGGTCTCATGTGACCAGGGTCCATCAGTGCTGCAGGCAGAGTACTTAGCAGAGGTCATGCGAACAGCGTCCATTAGATGGAGCACTTGTCAAAGGAAGTATTTTAGCACTTCTTTTTTCATATATAGTGGTGGTGTGGGGTAGGGGGCTACGTTCTGTTATGTCTGCTTTTACTAATACATTTTTTTTTTTTTAAATGAGAAAGTACTGTAAATATAAAAAAACAGACACCACAGTAGCTAACACTGTGAGTAAAATGCTTACAGCATCAAACTGGAGGAATGTAAACATTTAAAAGCATAATCAATTGATAGAAAAAAAATGTTGGGAATAAAACACATCTAAACATCTAAAACAAACATTTAATATATGCAGCTTTCCATTTCTTCGATGAGGTGTCAACATGATCTGCTCTGCTGATTTGAAATACAAACACCACCCTTTCTTCTCTCATTGCCATTACATAGACAGGAGGTGTCATGTAGTTCACAGAAGATAAGTGGGACGGCCGATAGGACTGTTTGATATTTTAGTTCAGTGCACAGGAAGATAAAAGGCAATGTTTCTGTCCAGAAAAAGTACACCACATCTAAGGACTGATAAGCTGCAATGCATTATAATTTTATTCTTAAATATCAGTTATGTAAAATTATTTATAAAGCATACCAAGCATATAAACAATGGCACTAGCAATTTTAAGTAGTGGACCAGTGTCCATGAGTGTGCATTCTTTCTTTGTGCTAAGCATTAAAATTTACAAGTGATCCTCGCAGCAACTGACCCCTGAGCCTTCAGAAATGGACTTGTCAATGCTCACTGACACTATGGTGACCAGCAGGTAGTGTCTGTGTTCTGTCGAGGAGTGCTGCTCCGTCCTGCGCATGCACTATTCAATGGGGGCTCACTTCTCGATAGAACACCGCGCCAAATCCTACAACGTTTTTCTTGGCAAGCCTGCCTTGCATACACACGACCGTGAAAAAAAAAAATGCTTGAGCAAAGCACGGTGACGTACAACACGTACGACGGGACTATAAAGGGGAAGTTCCATTCGGATGGCGCCACCCTTTGGGCTGCTTTTGTGTTACCATGTATGTAAGTCCCCTTTCACACTTATACGACTTGTCTCACGATTTTGGACTGCAAAATTGTATGACAAGTCAATCTCCATTATTTTCAATGACTACCATTCATACTGGCACGACTTTAAGTAGTGCGGACTTCAAAGTAGTCCTTGCACTACTTTGGTCCGATTTTGATGCCACTTACAGAGGAATTCATTAAAATCGCGGCCGCGAATCGCGGTAAAATCGCGCGACTTTGAAGTCGTACAAGTGTGAAAGGGACCTTAGTAAAAGTTTGGTGAGAGACGATTTGCGCTTTTCAGTCTTCGTGCTTTTCAGTCTGTTACAGCGTGATGAATGTGGTATCTCCATTACAAACGCTACTTTTACCAGAACGAGTGCTCCCGTCTCATAACTTGCTTCTGAGTATGCATGTTTTTTTTTCCCATCGTTAAAACATACACACAACCGTTTTTCACGACGTGAAAAACGACGAGAAAAAATACAGCATGTTTTAATTTTTTAATGACCATTTTCCATGTCGAGAAAAATGCTCTGGAGCCTACACACAATCGTTTTTAATGACCAATTTAAAAAAATTGCATTTTTCTCGTCATGAAAAACGGCCGTGTGTACGCGGCATAAGGCTATGGTGCCAAAAAGCACCAGCCCAAGCTTTACAGAAACACAAATTTAAGGAGTAAAAAAAAAAAAGCTTAGGGAAGGGAAAGGGTGTTAACTAAAATGTTAACTTTAGGGTAAAAACCAGTAAGGCCGTGTACACACGATCAGTCCATCCGATGAGAACGGTCCGAAGGACCGTTTTCATCAGTTAACCGATGAAGCTGTCTGATGTGCCTACACACCATCGGTTAAAAAAACGATTGTGTCAGACCGAAGGATAACTGACCGATCCTTCGGTCAAAAAAAAGAGAACTTGCTTTAAAATTTAACCGATGGACGCCTAACCGATAGGTCAAAACTAGGGTTGTCCCGATACCACTTTTTTAGGACCGAGTACAAGTACCGATACTTTTTTTTCATGTACTCGCCGATACCGAATACTGATACTTTTTTTAAATGTCATGTGACAGTTTTCAAACCACAATACAGACTAAGGATATTTTCTTTAGAATTATGAAGAACTCTAACTCAAGACACTATAAAAGAATAAAAATGAGTAAAAATGAATAAAAATGTTTTATTTTCTTGTCACGCAGTAGTAAAAAACTCAAAGAATTTTCACAGAACATGTTGATAAATACAAAAAAAGTATTCTATTTAGGTATCGGGAGCATTTGCGCAAGTACAAGTACTCCCGCAAATACTCGGTATCGGTCCCGATACCGATACTAGTATCGGTATCTGGACAACCCTAGTCAAAACCGATCGTTAGTATGCAAAAGCATTGGTTAAAAAGCCACGCATGCTCATAATCAAGTCGACGCATGCTTGGAAGCATTGAACTTCGTTTTTTTTCAGCACGTCGTTGTGTTAAAACTAGTAAACGTCACCGCGTCTTACACGATCGTTTTTTGAACCGATGGTGTGTAGGCACATCAGACCATCAGTCAGCTTCATCGGTTAACCAATGAAAACGGTCCTAAGGACCGGTCTCATCGGATGGACTGATCGTGTGTACGCGGCTTTAGAGTTACCTACAATATATATTTTAAAAAGGCACTAGAATCATGTTTCTGGCACAAAGCATTTTGTTTTTAAATCTGGAGCTACAAACACAAACTAACGCAAATTTAATGTTTACAAACAAATAATTTTAAAAAAGTCAGAAAAAAAAATCCTGTAATTAATAAAAATGTAATTAGCTTCCATTCATGAATAAGCAGAATTTGAGCTGTCACGCTTGATGATTACACAGGGAGAATGTACATTCATGACAGCTGGGCACTGTGCTTAGTTTATTGGCATCACACAGACCTCCGGATACAGAGCAGGCAGCTGTCACACTCATCTCTTTGGATGTGAATATCAAGATCTCCATGTGTAATCTCTAGGACTGAGCTGTCGGTTTGACAGCTCAGTTCTTTACATGACAGGGCTATCCAGAGGCAGGAGAGACTCTTGCTTCAGCTGTGATCCCCACAGCATGGCGTCTAAGGTGCCTAGGTACCAACAGGTACATCTCACAATCTGTTAAGGTGCCTAGAAACTACCAAAGGGCCATTGAGCATTGACATAAATGTAAAATATACTGTATATAACTGTTACATGATGAACTGTATATACTGTTCTGAAAACCCTAAGGGCAAGAAGGGGGATGGGTGAAGTGAAAACCACTTTTGAGTATGTGGCCTAAGAGCCTGTTGTATCACTGTGGAATGTTATAAATAACAATCACCAGGCTTGGCAAATATAAATAAAGCACCCACAAGGACTGGCTGTCCATCTTAAAATCACTGGGCCAAAAAAAGCTATTTGGTTTTTCAAATTTTAAAACTGACCATGTAGTCAGATCTGAATGCATTATTGTATACTGCATATCCTTGTCATTTTAGATTGACAGTAGAATTTCAAGTAATGTATTTAGTACAATATATTTAGCTAGGTGTGCAAAGCAGCGTGTGCAACTATAAAAATACATTTCAGCCAGCTAAATAGTATATACCATTAAATATATATATTTTTCTTCACCTAAATATAACTTGCTATTTTGAAGACCTAATATAAGATAAAATCTAAAAACACAAACACCAAAGGGAGTGTATGAGGCTAGTACTGAGCAGTCTGGTGTATGAGGTACAAATTGAGGCTGGTGTAAATAGGTGCATTATATAAATCTGTCTGGTGTATGAGGTGTGCAGAGAGCTGCCTGGTGTAAAGTAGTGTGACCACATTTCCAAACTGCCATTCAGGGACCCCCCCCCCCCCAAAAAAAAAGATGGCGAATTTTGAGGCAGAAGCGTATGAAATCAGCGGGCCCGTGTGCAAATGGAGTGTATGGCGGGGGGTAGTATGTACAGGAGAGGAGTGCAGAGTGTATGGTGGGGGGTAGTATGTACAGGAGAGGAGTGCAGAGTGTATTGTGGGGGGTAATATGTACAGGAAAGGAGTGCGGAGTGTATGAGTGGAGAGAGGAGGAAGAGGATGGACAAGGGGACCGTGGGATGGATAGAGGGACAGTGGGATGGACATGGGGACAGTGGGATGGATAGAGGGACAGTGGGATGGACAGAGGCATAGGGTGAAAGGAATCCTGGACCACCGCACACCTTAAAAACAATGGGCCAGATTCAGGTACACGTAAATTTGCGCAGCGTATTCGAAATACTCTACGCTGCCGTATTTTACCAGGCTCTAAATCGAATTCTGGTAGATTTTTGCCCGTACGATACGGCGGCGTAGTCTATTTCTCGCCGCGTAATCGAAATACGCGATTAGGGGGCGTGAAGCATTTAAATTAGGCGCGTCCCCGCGGCGATCGAACTGCGCATGCTCCGTTCAGAATTTCCCGCCGTGCATTGCGCGAAATCACGTAAAAAATAATAAAAGACGTCGGAAAACGTTGCATTTCGACGCGGGAACGACGGCCATACTTAACATGGGCTGTCTAATATTAGACCAGCTAAAAGCTGGTATAACATAACGCAGCAAAAAGATGACTAAAGATGCCGTAAGAGATTGCGATTGAAGATTGTAATTTCGGGGATCGCCGGCAAAAGCTCATTAGCATACCCCGACGCGAAAAACGACGGGAAGTCCACCCAGTGGCCGCAATTTTATTGCAGCGTAGATCCCAAGGCGTACGAACACGTAATCCAGTCAAATTGAAGCCCGCAGCCGTATTTTCATGGTTTGAGGTTTCAGACCAGCTAAAAAACGCGCGTAATTTGAAAGTACTCCAGTCTAACACCAGTTAGACAGGAGTTACGGCTCTCTGAATCTGGCCCAATGTCTTTATTCAAAAAATGAAAATCAAAAAACAACCAAAATTTGCTGCAGTCAAAAAGAAGGAGTGGACAAAAGAACAAAAGCTGACATGTTTCACATCGTGCGATGCTTATCAGCTACGAATAAGCATTGCACAATGTGAAACATGTCAGGTTTTGTTCTTTTGTCCACTCCTTTTTGACTGCAGCAAATTTTGGTTGTTTTTTGATTCTGGAGCCCTCCATAGAGATGACTGGGGGAGGCGGCTTGTGTAGCTTGACTGAGCAGAGTGGACATTCCCCCCCCCGCCAGAGCAGAGTGGACCTACCCAAGCCAAGCCAACCTGGCCCAGGCCCGAGCCAAGCAGATCCGTCCCCTGTCTGAGCCGTTTATTAGTGTGGCTGTGTGTCCTTATTTCATCCCGGGACACTGAAAGAACGTGGTCACCCTGGTGTAAAGGGTGTGTATACTGTACATCTGTCTGGTGTATGAGGGGTGCAGAGAGCTGCCTGGTGTAAAGGGTGTGTATATTGTACATCTGTCTTGTGTATGAGGTAAAATTGAAACAACCTGGTGTAATGGGGTGTAGGGAGCTGCCTGATGTAAAGGGTGTGTATACCGACATCTGTCTGGTGTATGCGGTACAAATTGAGGTAACCTGGTGTAAATGGTGTGTATAGAGCTGTCTGGTGTATGAAGTGTGTATGGAGACAGCCTGATGTAAATTGTGTGTGTTGAACAGCCTGCTGTATGAGGTTTGTATTGAACAGTCTGGGGTATGACATGTGTATGAAGCAGCATAGGTGGCTTCACACTGAGCCGCTGCGCTTTACCTGCAGTGCAGTCATAAAACAAACCAAAAACCAAGGGACATGGAAGTCTATGACATCAAAAACGCAGGTACACTGTGCTACACCCACGTTGTGGCCAAATGCAGTGGGGCAGTGTGAAGCTGCCCTATAGTGTTTGAGGTGTGTGTATAGAGTTGCCCAGCATATGAAGTGTGTATTGGGCTGGTGTATGAGGTGTGTATACAATTGCTGTAATTCAGATATGAACATGGGCTGCAGCCCTTATTCCTGTGAGCACCAAGTATCAGAGAAACATTGTTCTATTACTGTATGTGACTGAACATCTACAGGAGCAACTGTCTGCAAAAGGCCTTGTTACTTGTTATAGTCATAGTCATATAAGGAAAACAGTGTTTGATCCCAAATATGCGATGACTGTTTTCCTATAAGCTCTATGACTTCTTTAACGCTTTCCTGAGGTCACTATAGAAATTTACAAGGGATCCCGCCATAGCAAAGTCAACAGTGCTCTGTGGAAGCATCCCCCTCAGATCCGTCTGTATGTAACCCGTCAGAAAGCTGTGCTCCGGGCAGCTCTGTAGAGGCACACAAAACCAGCCACAAGGGTGATTGAAGCCACGGACACAATGTGGATGGCCATTTTCATGTTCAATGCTGACACCTGTGTGAGAGAGAAAACAAAACAATAGATGAGACTGCAAATCATTAACTTTTTAACTTTTTATAACCCTGTTTTCACGGATTTATTATCTGTGAGGAAAAGTATGCATGCAATGTTTATGTCTTATTATCATATATGAGGTCAGTCTTCACCAAGGTGCCCCTAATGCCGCGTACACGCGATCACTTTATGTGATGAAAAAAAACGACGTTTTCTGTGAAGTAAAAAACGACGTTTTTGAAACTTCAATTTTCAAAGACGATGTTGCCTACACACCATAGTTTTCTCACAATGCTCTAGCAAAGCGAGGTTACGTTCACCACTCTTTTCCATTGAAGCTCGCTTCATAACTACCGCGCAATTGTCAGTTAAAGCGACGCAGTGCCGGAAGCTTAAATTTTGTCTGGGCAGGATGGGGGTGTAGGTGCACAGTAGGCAAGTGGTTAAACAAACTGTCACCCATCAAAATGTGCTGAATTCACAAACTCTGGGCCAGATTCAGGAAAGAGGTACGACGGCGTATCTCCAGATACGCCGTCGTATCTCTGCGTCTGAGCCCTCCTATCTATGTGACAGATTCATAGAATCAGTTACGCATAGATTTCTATTAGATCCGACTGGCGTAAGTCTCTTACGCCGTCGTATCTAACTTGCATATTTACACTGGATGCTAGGTGGCGTTCCCGTCCAAAATATGCAAATGAGCCTAATACGCCGATTTCCGAACGTACATTTTTTTTACGTCGTTTGCGTAAGCGTAGGTCCGGCGTAATGTTACCCCTGCTGTATGAGGCGCAGCCAATGTTAAGTATGGACGACGTGTCGGCGTATTTTTTCCTGTCGTTTACGTAAAACGTTCGCGAATAGGGCTTTGCGTAAATGACGTTCACGTCTTTTTCATTGAGTATTAGCTTCGTGATTTGGAGCATGCGCACTGGGATAAATTCACGGCCGGCGCATGCGCACTACGTTCGGCGCAGGATCGCGCGTAATTTAAATAATACACGCCCCATACCCGCCCAATTTGACTTACGACAGGCCATTTAGGCTATGCAGCCGCAACTTTACAGGCAAGTGCTTTGTGAATACAGCACTTGCCCGTAAAAGTTGCGGCGCCGTAGTGTAAACAGCATACGCTACGCCGGAGTGGAGATACGCCGCTCCTACCTGAATCTGGCCCTTTGTATTCGTCTTCATGCTAAACTTGCCCCTGTTGTTCCCTCACCTGGAGTATTACACAAGACTGATATGGAAATGGGATAAGTCAAAGTTCAACAAAGTAATCTACAAGTGTAGGGCTAACATTTCTATGAGGGAATGTAAGGCATGCCGAAGACACCAGAGTCAGTTATAAAAAATCCCCTTTCCAGCTTCGTCCTTCTAAAAATAATGGATTATACTAATTTTAAAATGGCAAACATGCTAAGCAAACACATGGCAAGAAGTCTACAATTATCTTTGCAGATTCTTTCTTCATCATTGTAATAATTTGAAGAAAATCAGTGGTAATAAAGCTTTGAGCTGTAGCAAAACAATACTGAAATCAATACTTCCTCCAAAAAAGCTACTTGATAATTATTAGCTCTTCATAGCTGCCAAGATATTCCCATGGGCAGAGATTGGTTGAATACCGCTCATCAATTGAGCACAGAGCATGCTCAGGGTCTCCCATTCATCAATACTGCAAAGTAGATCTGAATCAGTGCCCTTCAGTAGATGAATAGCTCCATAGGGCCCACAGATTAGAAGGAAAGTCTTTTATATGGCAACTACTGTCTATTTTCAGTGATCAGGCATTTAAAATGATTACTATTTTTAAAGTGATACTTATAAAAAAAAAAAAAACATGTTATACTTACCTGTTCTGTGCAGTTGGTTTTTCACAAAGCAGCCCAGATCCTCCTCTTCTCGGGTCCCTCTTTGGCGCTCCTCGCCCCTCCCTCCTATTTAGTGCCTCCACAGCAAGCAGCTTGCTATGGGGGCACCCCAGACACAGAGGCCCCGTCCCCTCTCTCTCCTTATTGGCTCACTGACTGATTGACTGCAGACTTTTTATATTATATATATATATATATATATATATTTTTAATACATAGAATGCATTAAAGAGTTCCGCATGCGCGATTACACTGGTCCCTGCTGTCTTCTTGGACCTGTTTGTCTCCAAGAAGACAGTGGGGGGGTCAGAGTAGGCACCGGACGTGGCGTAGGTCACCTCGATCACAGAGATGATCTATGCCCGGAAGTGGAAGCAAATACCTGTATTACAAAGGTATCTGCTCCCCCCTTCCCACTGAAAGATGCCAAATGTGACGCCGGAAGGGGGATTCCAAAAAGCGGAAGTTCCATTTTTGGGTGGAACTCCACTTTAAGATAAAAAAAATTCTGCCTTTACAACCACTTTAAGTTAATTTGAAAGTCATTTTTGACATTATAGTTTTAAATGCTTGCTGTTCGTCTAGAGCGGCACAGATGATTTTTAGTAGCTCAGTCACACTACCAAGATGGCCAGCAATTATTCTCTAAGGCTAGGTTCATATCTGTGCGGGTGGTGCCACTGCAGGACCCACACAAATACCGGCAGCTGCAACCACTCACACAGAGAAAAGCGGGACCCACGGTGGGTGTCATTAACCCTAATGGCACGCCTCCTTGGAAATCGCAACCGCGGCCTATACGGCCGTACAGGTGTAAGCCCAGCCTAATAGTAACAACTGATCATTAATAGTATCAATATATTACCAGTAAAAGCTCATTTCAAGTTCTTTGTTTTTCATCAAGTATACAGTCCAAACAAGAGACTCATTACATCTTATCTTTTTGAAATTGAGACGTAAAATGCAAATTGTAAAATGTTACTAAAAGTAACCCAAAAGCTGTGAGATGCAAGCCGTATCATTTTGTACTGAAACAATGTAAAAAAACATAGATGATCCAAGGTCAGTTTAATATGAGGGAAAGTCTCCCTGACCGTATAACCCAATTTCTGGTACTTCGAGGGGAATGAAGGAAATACGAAAATGGAAAAGGGGGTTAAAACAAGGAAGTAAAACTAAAGGGGTTCCAAACTCCTAAATGTAACGGCAGTTACTGTATATCTGTGATGGTCAGGTGTCAACAACAGTTGGTCATACAGCATACAATAATAATAAAATGTAAAAAAGTACCGCAGGTTAAAAGTCCATTTTCGTAGCTGGTGGTGTAGGAGAAGTCAATGAACTCTCTTGGGGAAATAATGTTCAGGAGTTGTCCAGCAGTCATGTATTGCATCACGCAGCAACTCTGCCAACCAAGGCAAAATAACGGTCAGAGATTGGTGAATGGTACCCTATAACTTCCCCAATCATTGGCCCAGATTCTCTTTTTCCTTTTAGCTGTCATTCTCTAGCCATAGATATGCTCAAATCTTGATTGTCCCTATGGTTACTGAAAAATAACTGATAAAGAGAAGAGGAAGATTTTCATCATAGATAAGATAAGCAGCAGAAGCTGCTTAAGCTGGACACAGACAACAAATAATGGTCCTTGATGCAGAAAATATTGGTTGGAAGCAGTCACTATATACACTGTATACCCTAGTTAGAGATTTCAAGGGGATGTTCTTAATTTCTCCCAGCTGATAATGATGGTCTACTACAATACCTGCAGGAAGTGCAGTGTGGGTACATTCCACTTTATTCCATACATGCATTACCTTCATGTGCTGTTTAAAAAACCTTTAGACCCCTTTCACACAGCAGCACCCGGCCATTAGCGCTAAAGCACCACTCGTTTTTGCGCAGATTTAGTGCTATTTTAGCAGCACTTTTTAGCCTCTAGCGGGGCTTTTTTTTTACTTTAAAATCAAGGTAAAAAGTCCAGTTTTGCAGCGCTTTTAAAGAGGTAGTAAACCCTGATGGGTTTTACTTCCTCTTTTTTTTCCCCTGCAAAGTAAAAACATAATGGGCTAGTCCATGCATACTAGCCCATTATGTTGCACTTACTTGCAATGTCCCCACTGTCCCTATCCATCTTCACCCTCTTCCCTCCAGGGCGGTGAACTCCGGCTCTGTGATTGGCCGGAGTCGCGCGGGGAGCCGCTGATCATGGCACAGGCCCTTTAGAAACGTCATGATCGTGCCCTTTCTTCAGTGTGCATGCACCGATGGCGTTGGTGCAAGCGTATATGTTAAATATCTCCTAACTGTGCAGGTTTACGAGATATTACCAGTACCTACAGGTAAGCCTTATTATAGGCTTACCTGTAGGTAAAAGTGGTGTAACTAGGTTTACAACCACTTTAAGGCACTTTGGAAGCACTGCCCATTCATTGTAATGAAAGTTTATTTATTTTGCTGGCTATGCTGACACATTGCCAGTTTTATATCTGCCCACTGTGCTCAGGAACTATGGAGTCCGGTACGAGTCTCCTGTATCTGCACACTCCTGCCCTGTACTCTACATGCAGCTAATGCAAGCACCACAAACACAGGCAGTGCAAAATGGACACACAGCAAAAGCTGTAAATTACTGCTGCAGAAGAGGAGGAGAGGTGTGGCTTTTGGTGTGTGTGCAACACTTGCAGCGACTGCTTGTAGAGTTGTAGTACAGGGAGGAAGTGTGCATATACAGAAGACTAGTACATGTCTCTATAGGTCCCAGAGCACAGTGGGCAAGCATAGAACTTTCCATAGTTTGTGAGGCACAAAATTCGGGCTGAAATCGGAACCTGAAACGGTGAATGGAGATGCACCATACCCCTGCTGTGAGCTTCTGCGTTAGAGAGATTCCTCTGGACAGGTGTCCACATTGGACAATTTCCTTATACCTATTGTTCTGGTGACAACTTTTGGATTTCCCCTCCATTTCTCGGTGCAATGGTTACCAGTGCAAACAAAGGGGTGAATCTCCCCACCCCAGTGTAGACAAAGACAACATTCAAGAGAAGTTCGGGGTTTAAAAAAAAAAACATTATACTCACCTAGGTGGATGCAGCACTGATCCGATTCTCTTTTAACAAAGGGTCTAAATCTTCCTCCATTCTATCCAAAACTTAAAAAAGCCTAGAGATACACTTTAAAATTGGTCTCTACTGTGCACTGCCATTACTGGATCACAAACATTGGGCGGGGTGCTTATGCTGTTCTTGTAAAACTGTTGAGAGCTATTTTGGATGATCAAAAATGACTAAATCTATTTTGAAATGGAAAAAAATCCCAACCTAAAAACACTAACCTGTTCTAGATCCTTGATTATTTCCATTGTAGTCATTAAGCTGTCCCACTGCAGCCTGTATGGTCCAGGTCGGATATAGTCAACAACTTTGTTTGTAACATCTTGCACAACACCTTCAACCTTGTAGCTTTAGAAAATAAGAGAAAAACTTTTCACAAAGTCCAAAAAAGTATGGGAAAAAAATTGTATTTTACATGTTGGACCAAATACTGTATATATATAATGTAATTTTGCTCATCTGGCATCAAAGAAAAAGGAGAAGAAGGAAATAATTGAATATATATATACATTTGCAAGAATGTGAACCCCTTTGGAATGATATGGATTTCTGCACAAATTGGTCATAAAATGTGATCTGATCTTCATTCAGGTCACAACAATAGACAATCACAGTATGCTTAAACTAATAACACACAAAGAATTAAATGTTACCATGTTTTTATTGAACACACCATGTAAACATTTAGGGCCAGATTCATGTACATTGGTGCATATTTTGACCGGCGTAGCGCACCTCCTTTACGTTAGACCGGCGCAATCTAGAGGCACAATTTTTGCTGGTCAATTTTTGTTTTGTTTTGGTTCTGTTTGTGAATGATTTTGGAATGTGGGGGTGACATTCCTGCCGGAAAAGGGGTGTCACCCTCATTTGTGGTGGAGAAGTGATCCCCAGGTCCGTGTGAATGGTGTATGAATGTACAGTGACATAATTGGAGCCGTGGCGTCGCTGCTCACAAGTCCTGCATGGTGGGCTTGTGCCAATCCAATGTGATGAGGATGTGATGTGTCTGTGCTAGGGACCACAGTGGTGTGCATGCATGCATTCTCATTGTGCCATGATTAATGTGTGTGTTTAACGTGCAAAGATGCCTAATGTGAGCTGGCTCCTGGCTGCTCTTCCCTCAGAAGACGGGTAGCCTCGGTTAGGGGGGGATTGTCTGGTTCAGGGGTCAGGTCATCACTTATGTCAATCTCCAGGCCCTTTCTCACTGCAAAGTTGTGCAGCATGCAACATGCACCAATGATCTGGCATACAAAGTTTGGGGAATACAACAGGGTACCATGGGGGGTTCCGTATAGGAGTCATGAGATGGGGTCCCAGTGCATATGCAGAGTCACCCTGAAGGGATAAGACAGGAGGATGTTAGTAGTGTATGTGCCCCTTGTGATTTCAGCATCATGGGGGGGACAGTCATGCCTGCCACCCATGTCACTCACCAACCAGCCAGCTGTCCCCATACATGTTCTGTTCGAAATCTGTGGGGATGGGGCTAGGATTGAATATGTAGCTGTCATGGGTGTCATGGGTGGTGTCATGTGTTGGGCTGGTGATGTCCTCCTGCAGGGTTGTGGTTAATTCCAGGATGGCATGAGGGGTGAATCTGAAGATGCGAGACACCTCAGAATCACTCATGCCAAAGATGTCTATGCGTATGTGATATATCAAGTGAAGAGTGAGGGGCTTGTATCAGATTAGATTATTATATCCATCAAGGTTTTAAAGGGCTATTGAAAGATAGTGAGACCGTGTTTGTAATTTGTATGTATGTTATGTATTGATGTATATATGTATGTATATTTTTTGTAAAAGTGTTTATAAAAGCAAATAAAAAGTTTTTGGGAAAAAACAAATCCTCTCCTGTGCCCTCCTCCGTGTCCTCCTCCTTATTTGCTCATCTAAAGTCAGTAGTATAGCTATGAGCATGGATGCCACTGGCATGTTGGCATACAGTTTGTTGGGCAGCAAGTGTGACTGCTCAGCTCCTCACTAACAGTGTTGCTTTAGCTGACATGTAGACGGATTGTCTAATTTTATTCCACCTTTTATATGGTCTAATTTTAGACAGGACATGCAGCTGTTGCTCACAGCGCGTAGCCTGAGCTGCACCAACGTTCTTTTGTGGATCCCCGTAACTCCCTCATTTGCATATTTGAATAGCAAATCAATGGTGTGTCTAGCGCAGTTTTGAGCGGACGGATATGCCGGTCTATCGAAATTACGCCGGTCCAAAAAAGTAGATTTCTTGCGTATCTCGTTTTGGGGATGCGGCGCATCGAAACGCATGCACAAATTTAGACTTACGCCGCGCATCTCCTGTAATGCCGGCGTAATGGCTCTGTGAATCTGGCCCTTACAGTGCAGGTGGAAAAAGTATATGAACCCTTGGATTTAAAAACTGGTTGAACCTCCTTTGGCAGCAATAACTTCAGGAGTAATTCTTGACCATTCCTCTTTACAGAACTGTTTCAGTTTAGCAATATTCTTGGGATGTCTGGTGTGAATCGCTTTCTTGAGGTCATGCCACAGCATCTCAATCTGGGTGAGGTCAGGACTCTGACAGGAGGAGTATTTTCTTCTGTTTAAGCCATTCTGTTGTTGATTTACTTCTATGCTTTGGGTCGTTGTCCTGTTGCAACACCCATCTTCTGTTGAGCTTCAGCTGGTGGACAGATGGCCTTAAGTTCTCCTGCAAAATGTCTTGATAAACTTGGGAATTCATTTTTCCTTCGATGATAGCAATCCATCCAGGCCCTGACACAGCAAAGCAGCCCCAAACCACCATACTTCACAGTTGGGATGAGGTTTTGATGCTGGTGTGATGTGCCTCTTTTTCTCCACACATAGTGTTGTGTGTTTCTTCCAAACAACTCAACTTTGGTTTCATCTGTCCACAGAATATTTTGCCAGTACTGATGTGGAACATCCAGGTGCTCTTGTGCAAACTGTAAACGTGCAGCAATGTTTTTTTTTGGACAGCAGTGGCTTCCTCTGTGGTATCCTCCCATGAAATCCATTCTTGTTTAGTGTTTTACGTATCGTAGATTCGCTAAGAGGGATGTTATATGCCAGAGACTTTTGTAAGTCTTTAGCTGACACTGTAGGATTCTTCTTCACCTCATTGAGCAGTTTGCGCTGTGCTCTTGCAGTCATCTTGACAGGACGGCCACTCCTAGGGAGAGCAGCAGCAGTGCTGAACTTTCTCCATTTATAGACAATTTGTCTTACCGTGGACTAATGAACAGCAAGGCTTTTGGAGATACTTTTATAACCCTTTCCAGCTTTATGCAACTCAACAATTCTTAATCGTAGGTCTTCTGAGAGCTCTTTTGTGCGAGACATCATTCACATCAGGCAATGATTCTTGTGAAAAGCAAACCCAGAACTGGTGTGTGTTTTTTTATAGGGCAGGGCAGTTGTAACCAACACCTCCAATCTCATCTCATTGATTGGACTCCGGTTGGCTGACACCTCACTCCAATTAGCTCTTGGAGATGTCATTATTCTAGGGGTTCACATACCTTTTCCACATGCACTGTGAATGTTTACATGGTGTGTTCAATAAAAACATGGTAACATTTAATTATTTGTGCTGAGTCCTAACCTCAACCCGATTGAGATGCTGTGGCATGACCTCAAGAAAGCGATTCACACCAGACATCCCAAGAATATTGCTAAACTGAAACAGTTCTGTAAAGAGGAATGGTCAAGAATTACTCCTGACTTTTGTGCACATACTTACTTTTTCCACCTGCACTGTAAATGTTTACATGGTGTGTTCAATAAAAACATGGTAACATTTAATTCTTTGTGTGTTATTAGTTTAAGCAGACTGTAATTGTCTATTGTTGTGACTTAGATGAATATCAGATCACATTTTGTGACCAATTTGTGCAGAAATCCATATCATATATCACATACTTTTTCTTGCAACTGTAAATATATATTGAATTATAATACATGAAAAATACATACATAAGTGCACTTGTCTTCCTCCTGTTAATCAGCTTTGTTGGTGCTTAATTAATTTACCAAGAAACTCCCAGGCCAAATAACTCATAATTACTACAGCTGGCCATACTAATCAAAATTTCTTGATCTACCTGACCTTGGCTTGGCTCCTAATTTTCCACTTCTTAATAAGTGATTAAACAGTACTGGCTGGCATATTTAAGGCTTTGGATATCTTTGTATATGCTTTTCCATCTTTGAAAAGTTTCATTGCCTTGTTACAGAGGTCTTTTGATTGCTCTTTTCTACCCCCTCGTGGCTCAGTGTCTAGCCTGCTTAGTGCATCATGTGAGAGATAACAAACTCATTGACTATGTATACACAGACACTAATTGTGATTTAAATAGCCACAAATGTGGGAAATTAACCTTTAATTGCCATTTTAACCAGTGTGTGCCACCTTCTGTGTCTGTACCAACGCCAAACATTCCAGGATATGTAAAAATGTTATCAGGGCCATTTGGGTGATTTCTTTTATCATTATAATTTAACCACTTCAGCCCTGGACCATATTGCTGGTCAAAGACCAGAGCACTTTTTGCAATTCGGCACTGAGTTGCTTTAACTGACAATTGCGCGGTCGTGCGACATGGATCCCAAACAAAATTGGCATTTTTTTCCCCCACAAATAGAGCTTTATTTTGGTGGTATTTGATCACCTCTGCGGTTTTTAGTTTTTGCGCTATAAACAAAAATAGAGCGACAATTTTGAAAAAAATTATATTTTTTACTTTTTGCTATAATTAATATCCCCCAAAAATGTATTAACAAAAAACATTTTTTTTCCTCAGTTTAGGCTGATACGTATTCTTCTACATATTTTTCGTAAAAAAAAAATCGCAATGAGTGTTTAATAATTGGTTTGTGCAAAAGTTATAACGTTTACAAAATAGGGGGTAGTTTTATGGCATTTTTGTTATTATTTTTTTTACTAGTAATGGCGGCGATCAGCGATTTTTTTTCGGTACTACGACATTATGGTGGACACTTCAGACACCTTTGACACATTTTTGGGACCATTGTCATTTTTATAGCGATCAGTGCTATAAAAATGCATTGGATTACTATAAAAATGCCACTGGCAGGGAAGGGGTTAACACTAGGGGGCTGGGAAGGGGTTAAGTATGTTCCCTGGGTGTGTTCTAACTGTATGGGGGGGTGGACTCACTAGGGGAAATGACTGATCGCTGTTCATACATTGTACAGGCTTTACACACACAGCTCCCGGTCCTCGCTCTGTAACGAGCCATCGAGGGTGCCCGATGGCTTCATGTGATTGCTATCCTTAAATAAAAGACAGTTTTTTGGCATGATTAGTCATATTTTCAATATTAATGCCAAAATGTAACTATTTCTGCCAGGGTATGCAAACTTTTGAGCATGACTGTATATATAAAATGTCTTTCCGTAATTAGAGGCAAAGGCAGAGAAATTTGATTACGACTGTGAAGATTGTTTTAGGCCTCATACACACGACCGGTTTCCTCGGCAGAATTCTTCAAGAAACTCGGTGGGAGAGCTTTTTTGCCAAGGAAACCGGTCGTGTGTACGTTTTTCATCGAGGAAACTGTCGAGGAAGTCAACGAGCAAAAAAGAGAGCAAGTTCTCTTTTTCCTCGACGGGAGGCTAAATTGGCTCGTCGTGTTCCTCGTCGGGCTGCTATGCTAAGAAACCCATACACCTTCGGTAAAAGTAGCGTTTGTAATGGAAATAGCACATTTGTCACACTGTAACAGACTGAAAAGTGAAAATGTCTCTTACCAAACTTTTTCCTAACACGCAGTAACATGGGATTAGCAAAAGCAGCCCCAAGGGTTGTGCCAGTGGTATCGAACTTCCCCTGCCGTCGTATGTGTTGAAGTCACCGCGTTTGAGAACGAGGAGATTTGGTCTTGACAGTGTGTACGCAAAGCAAGCTTGTCGAGTTCCTCGACAAGCCTAACAAGGAACTCGACGAGGAAAATTATGTGTTTCGCCCGACGAGTTCCTCGGTCGTGTGTACGAGGCCATAGGTAAAAGTTTGGTAAGAGACATTTGCACTTGTCACTCTGTTACAGCGTGACAAATGTGCTATCTCTATTACAAACACTACTTTTACCGAAGGTGCGTGGGTTTCTAAGCATACACACCAACGTGTTTCTCGTCAAACTAGCCCAACGAGGAACGCGATGAGGAAATTGAGAATCCCGTCGAGGAAAAAGAGAACTTGCTCTACAGTTTTCTCGATGAAAAGCATACACACAACCGTTTTCCTCGGCAAAAAAGCTCTCCCACCAAGTTTCTTGATGGATTCTGTCAAGGAAAACGGTTGTGTGTACGCGGCCTTAGAGTAGAAAATTTAACGCGGTTGTTGAGTCCCATGATCCAGAGTTGTCCTTATCCGTCTGGTTTACTCACTGGGCTTTGGCCCCAGGTGCTGGCATACTATCTGTGTGCATGCACACTGCCCTATCTGATCGGTCTCAGAAGGCTGTGGGGGAAGGAGGGGGGCAAACTTCCTCTCGGATTGCCGGAGGGATTCAACCAGAAGTGGGGGAGCGGGAACCTGTCAAAACCAAAACATTGTAAGAGAAATAATTTCCCAAATGTCAAGCAGGAGGGGGGAGGAAGAGGAAGAGTAGAATTTTTAACAAAAATGCTTAGAAATACAATGTTGTAAGAAAGTTCATTCTTTTTCTAAGCACTAGTGAGTCAAATCGATGTTCATATTTGACTGCAGCGATGAGAAAATTTGAAAGAGCAAGATTGATAATTTTTCTCAAATAAACCAGGGTAAGTGGTTTTCATTCAGTAAAGCCCATTTATTCAAAAATGTAATGTTAGAAGCAAACAAAATCTTTCAAACAATTAGAATGTTCTGAGAATCTTCCTACAAATGTTCCTAAGACTTTTTCAAAGAATTTTTGTTTGAAATTTTATCCATCTATAGTCACTTTTAAGCCAACCATATAGGGACTGGCCGAATTTGATCCATGTATGATTGTACCTAAATTGATCCATCGATCAACTTGGGAACAACCAGCCTGTCAGATTTTTCACTCCCTGAGCCTACCTACCCTGCTCTAGCAGAACATAATAGCATTGCCTCAGGGTTCCCCCATCAACACAATCAGTGTTCAGGAATTGGGCTGCCTTAAAGTGATGGTGTTTGTGATGGAGATTCACCACGTCTTTTAACCACATGCCGACCAGCGCACATATATGTTGGCACAGTGACACGGCTGGGCAAATGGGCGTACAGGTATGTCCTCTTTAAATCACGGCATTGTGGGCGCCACGTGCTCCATGACCGTGCACGCAGGACCCCCGGACTTGTTGTCTGCCAGTGTCCTGCGATTGTGTCAAGGAGCGGCAGAACTGCATTTCCCTCTTCTGCCTAGTGACAGGACTGAGATCTACTGCTCCCTGTCATCGGGAGCAGTGATCACTGTCGTGTCACTGGAAGCCCATTCTCCCCAGTTAGAATCAGTCCCTGGGTCTCACTTAACCCCTTCAGTGCCCCCTAGTGTTTAACCCCTTCCCTGCTAGTGTCATTTAGACAGTAATCAGTGCATTTGTATAGCAGTGATCGCTGTATAAATGACAATGGTCCCAAAATAGCATCAAAAGTGTAAGATGTGTCCGCCATAATGTCGCAGTCATGATAAAAATCGCAGATCACCGCTATTACCAATAAAATATAATTATTAAAAAAATGCCATAATTCTATACCCTATTTTGTAGACGCTAAAACTTTTGCGCAAACTAATCAATATACGCTTATTGCGCTTTTTTTTGCAAAAATATGTAGAAGAATACATATCTACATAAACTGAAAAAAATATATATGTTTTTTATATATTTTTTAGTGATATTTATTATAGCAAAAAGTAAAAAATATTGCTTTTTTTTTAAATTGACGCTTTTTTTTTGTTTATGGCACAAAAAATAAAAAACGCAGAGGTGATCAAACAAAAGCTCTATTTGTGGGAATAAAAGGATGTCAATTTTGTTTGGGTGAAACGTCGCACGACCGCGCAATTGTCAGTTAAAGCGACGCAGTGCCGTATCGCAAAAAGTGCTCTGGTCAGGAAGGGGATGAATTCTTCCGGGGCTGAAGAGGTTAAAGTGGTTGCCTTCACATCTCTGATTTTGGTATCACACATAATTGACACTTAGTGGAAGGCAGAAGTAACTGAGTGTTAATTAATTGACAACTGTCACAGAGGCTGTGTGGACCAGCAAATAGCACTGCATAACTTAAATATAGTGTAGATGTACCTGATGATATATTTTGGGTGTTTTGTGTTATGTAGCAGCTAAATTGGGACATGGAAGTACACAAAGTGCCAAGTAGACATGTACAATCCCTGGAATGGCATTTAGTATTTAAAGGGGTGTTCCAGCCGAATTTTTTTTTTTTTTTTTAAAGTCAGCAGCTACTAACAGTGTAGCTGCTGACTTTTAATGAGGACACTTACCTTGTCCTACTTGCCCGCGCTGATGGGCCCCCCGATGCCGGTCCCACGATCGCTCCAGGTCCCACGCCGCCATTCACACTAGGGGAAACAGGCAGTGAAGCCTCACTGCCCATTTCCTACTGCGCATGCGTGAGTCTCACGCTGGCTTGTGAATGGGCGCGCTGCTCTCTGAGAACACACACAGTTCCCAGAAAGCAGCGCGCCCCATTCACAAGGAGAAGAAGCAGAAGAAAAGACACCTCGGTGTGGAAGAGGCAGATTACGGACTTCCGCATAGCAACAGGTATTTCGGGTGAGTATTAATTTTATTTTTTCAAGTTTTTTTTTATTTTATTTTTTCAGGACTTTTGCCCAAATGTGGTTTTCCTGGATGGAACTCCGCTTTAAAGTGGAATTCCAGTCCCCCCAAACATTTTCTTTTTTAAAGACTGCTCTGTAATTGTCCAAACCTTTACATGAACATATCTAACATGTCATATTTCTAGCACTTTTACTTTCTTTAAAATAGTTTGTTACTCACAGATCTCGGCAGCAGGCAGGTTCCATTTTAGCTGTGGGCCTCTGAAGCCCTCCTGTGTTAATTCCCTTGATTTCTGTGCAGCTACCCAGCATGCACCTCCCAAACTCATGCATGCGCAGTAATGCCGATGTGTGGCTCTCCTTCTTGCAATAATGCAAGATTTTGGCAGTAGGTGATTCGCAAGGGCTCCTGGGATACATGACGCTGTTATCCCAGGAACCCTTGCGAATTGCCTAGTGACTTAATCGCCTAAGCGGGGACGGGCAGGAGTAAAGGAGAAATAACCCAGAAAAGGGTTCTTCTGCCCAGGTTCACACTGAGCTGCGGGAATGAAGCCATGCAAGTTCAGCTGAACTCACACGATTTCACTCCTGCATGTAAGTCCTGATTTTGCCGTGATTTCAGAGGCAGCTGTGCAGGTTTCTGCACAGAAGTCAATGTAAATCGCAGCCCGAAATCTCAAAAAGTAAGACAGAAACTACTGCAGATGCGGCGTCGCACCGATTAGGACGGCACCATTGACAGCAATTGCCGCCGATTTGACATGTCAAATCGCATGTCAAAATGCACGATTGTGAACCAGGCTAAAATTAGAAAACAATAAAAATAATTGCTTTTGGAAAAGGATGAGCTAAGGGGATACAATAGGGAGAGAGTTCAGAATAGCTTCACCTACAGCATGTCCTAACCATGTGCGGCCTGGCAGCCACCGCTATCAGCACACAATGCTTGCTGCTGGGATTCACACTATGAATAAACACTCATGGAAATGTAGCCTTCTGGAATAGGAAGGGGAGACATAGGGTAGTAGATTAAAAACATTCTACCAGAACTGGCACATATTTACATGATTTACAATAGCCATGAAAAAAAGTGGCAGGTAATGTAACAAGAGGTCGACCGATATGGGTTTTTCTCTGGCCGATGCCGATATTCAGAAATCTGGGTGGCCGATGGCCAATATATGATGCCGATTTTTGCGGCCGATATTTTAGGCTGATTTTTTTAATTTTTTTGGTGGCACTGGCTTGTGGCACTGGATAGCACTAATTGGCACTGGAAGATGGCACTAGCAGAAGGCACTTATTGGCACTGGCAGGTTGCACTGGATGGCACTGAAAGATGGTACTAGCAGACGGCACTGATTGGCAGGTGGCACTTATTGGCACTGGCAGGTGGCACTAATTGACACTGGCAGGTGGCACTGATTGGCAGATGGCACTGGTTGGCACTGACTGGCAAGTGGCACTAATTGGCACTGGCAGGTGGCACTGATTGGCAGATGGCACTGGTTGGCACTGACTGGCAAGTGGCACTAATTGGCACTGGCAGGTGGCACTGGGTGGCAATAGTTAGCTCTGGTTTTTTTTTTTTTTTTTAATGAAAACTTATATAGCGCGGCACATGCGAACTGAATCGCCTCTGGGCGCTTGTTGTTCCTGTCTCCTTTGGTATCAAAAGAGATGAGTCTTGATCTTTCTCCTGAATGCTAAGTAGCTCTCCTCCAACCGAATACTGGTTGGCAAAGCGTTCCATAGTCTGGGACCTTGGACCGCGAATCTTCTATCTCCTTTGGATTTATATCCGGCTTTCGGTATCTGCAGGAGATTTTGATTAGTGGATCGCAAGATGCGATTGGGGTTATGGGCTTTTATTTTTTCGCATAGATAATGGGGGGCATTCCCATGGATACATCTATGCGTTAGACAGAGTGCTTTAAAAGTGATTCTGTCTTTTACTGGTAACCAGTGAAGGGATCTCAGTGAGGGTGAGATTGATTCCCAGGGTTTTTTCCCAGTCACAAGTCTAGCGGCCGTATTTTGAACGACTTGTAGACGAGCGATTTGGTACTTTGGGAGTCCGAGGTAAAGGGCATTTGCATAGTCCAATCTGGAGTTAACAATTGCTCCCACCACGACCGCTATGTCTTCTTTGGGGATAAAAGGGATAAGCCTGCGTAGTAGGCGCAGCAGATGGTGGGATCCGCTGACTACTGACCCTATTTGTGCATCCATAGTCATGTAGGAGTCGAAAATGACCCCGAGGCTTTTGACATTGGCGCTAGGGGTGATGATTTTGCCCAGAATGGGCGGGGGTGTCCAAGTTGTTGCAGGTAGCTTCTTGCGTTTGGCGTGAAACAGAAGAAGTTCTGTTTTTGCTCCGTTGAGTTTTAAATAACTCTTTGTCATCCAGTCCTCTATCAAAGAGAGACATGTCTCTAGATTGAGGTGGTGATCCTTTTTATTGCAAATGCGGAAATACAGTTGGCATTGACAGGTGGCACTGATGGCTTAAGTTGGCACTGGTAGGTGGCACTGGATCGCACTGGCAGGTGGCACTGGATGGAAGGTGGAACTAATTGGCACTGGATTGTGGCACTGGTACTGGCACTGGCAGGTGGCACTGGATGGAAGGTGGCACTAATTGGCACTGGATGGTGGCACTGGTATTGCCACTGGCAGATGACACTGGATGGCAAGTGGCACTAATTGGCACTGGCAGGTGGCACTGGTGCAATAAAAAATGGTGTCACCCCCCTCAGTACAGACCCCCTCTCCCTCCAGTATAGACCCCCCCCCCGCCCCCTGTAGTACAGACACCAGAGAGCGGTGTGTGTCCCACAAACGCAGGCCCCTCCTCATCCGTGGGCACGACTCCGGAGCTAGGCCGAAGCCGCGGTCTTTCCTGATGCTGTGACCGCGGCGACCTCTAAATGTAACAGCCATTTGAATAGTTATGTTAGTATGTTAACAAAACCTAGTTGATAAGGTCTACCAGATGAAAAATGTAGTGCCCATTCAAAACACATGGCACTGAAATGCATACTGTTTTGCCTACTGTGGTGATGTAAATGGGCCATTAAACTGGGGTAATAAGCTTTGTTTTACCTACAGTATATAGAATATAAGTAACGGAGTCAACTATTGCAGATGTTCCATGGTCGGACCATTCTATGGTACTGGTATCTCTAAGACGGGAGAATACAGCCCATAGAGTGTCTCATTGGACTCTTAATCAATCTATTTTAAAAAATCCAGCCCTTGTGACGGAAATTGAACAAGCTATAAAGGAATATTTTGAATTTAATGATACACAAGAAGTTTCCCCGGAAACTCTATGGGCGGCCCGCAAGGTAACAGTTAGAGGCAAAATAATACAAATTGCGTCCAGACTTAAAAAACAAAAGAGGGTGGAGGTGAGAGAGCTAGAAGAGAAATATCTAGACTTGCGCAGAAAACATAAGTCAGATCCTTCTGGATTTCCCACCTCTTCACTTGATGCCGCTAGATCGGCCCTGAACTTAGCACTAACAGCACGGGCAGGAGAAGATATGAAATGGACAGGTGCCAGATTTTACCAATTGAAGGATAAAATAGGGCCGATGTTAGCAAATAAATTGTCACCTAGATTTAAATCGAAGACGCTCCCCAAGATTAGACAAGCAGATGGATCCCTTACTTTAAATCCTCAGCGGATGATGGAAACCTTCCATGATTTCTATTCTAGACTTTACGCTTTTGATGATAAATCTACTTCAGATAAAATAGAGAAATTCTTGGATAAAATAAGTCTTCCTACTTTGAAAAAGGAACATATGGAGATACTGGAGGCTCCCATATCAACTGAGGAAGTTCTATCAGTAATTCAAAATCTAAAGACGGATAAGGCACCGGGACCCGATGGTTTTTCCTCCCCATATTATAAAACATTCTCAGTTATCCTTACGCCCTACTTAACTCGCTTTCATAATTCCTTGACAGATGGTATTTCTATTAATAAACAACTTAATATGGCTTATATCTCAGTGATCCCGAAACCTGATAAAGACCTTAGTCTAGTTGAAAATTACAGGCCAATATCTCTTATTAATAACGACCTCAAAATATTAACCAAAATTATGGCCAATAGAATGTCCCCTTTCATGAACCAATATATTAATGGGGATCAGGTAGGATTCATTTCAGGGAGGCAGGGACCGGACCAGATAAGAAGGGCAGTTGATCTGATTTCCATTCTACAATCTGGGTGGACTGGGGATCGTGGACAAGAAGGGATGCTCCTTTCCCTAGATCTCCAGAAAGCCTTCGACTCAGTGTACTGGCCATATATGTTTAGGGTACTGAAGCGATGGGGTTTCGGCTCTAAATTCATGGGAATCTTATCTGCGCTCTATTCATGTCCGGAAGCTAAACTCCGTGTACAGGGCCTATTCTCAGAACCTATTAAGATCCGGAGGGGCACACGACAAGGATGCCCCTTGTCTCCTATGCTATTCGCAGTCATGATCGAATCTTTGGCTATAGCTATTCGTGATGACCCGGATATCAAGGGAATTAAATGCTCTCAAAAGGAACATAAATGTGCATTATTTGCAGATGATCTATTACTTTTCATAACCTCACCTCCATCCTCTCTTCCTGAAATTATTTACCTATTGACTGACTTCGCTAGAGTGTCGGGCCTCAAAGTAAATTGGGCTAAATCCAGAGCGCTTAATGTGTCACTCCCTGAACCCACAGTTTTAATGTTAAAAAACAAATATGAATTCAAATGGGAAATTTCATCTATCAAATATTTAGGAATCAACCTGACTTCGAAGTTTGAGAATCTCTATTCTGCCAACTATCCTCCTACGTTTAAAATACTCGAGAAAGATTTAAATGAATGGGGTTCCCAGAAAATAGGATGGATTGGTAGGATTAATTCGGTTAAGATGACTCTGCTCCCCAGACTTTTATATCTCTTCCGCTCATTGCCCATCCCAATAATTAAAAGTCACCTAAAATCATTTCAGGGCAAAATCACCAGATTCGTTTGGAACAAGAAGGGTCCGCGTGTTCCTTCTCGAAGCCTCTTCAATCTAACTGAACAGGGGGGTTTAGGAGTCCCGAATTTGTGGTGGTACTACCAGTCTGCTAGGTTGGCCCAACTATCTGAAGTATATCTTAAAAAGGACCGTCCTGATTGGATTAATATAGAAGAACAAGCATCTTCTGCGTTTACTATAGAAAATTTGATGTGGTGTACCCCCAAACACAGACCCGCTATTATGTCCCCAACCCTTTCTCAAGCTTTAGTAATTTGGGATTCACTTAGGAAAAATCCTTCTCTGGTCTCGAAAGGTCAACCCTTAGCGGAGGTTTTCCTGGATCCGATCTTTGCATCTAGAGTTGACGTCGACTCCTTCAAATGGTGGCATGACAAGGGGGTGTACCGCATTGGACAGCTCTTCTCAAGATTGGGCCCTTTACCCGAACAATTTTTTGTTGATAATTTTGATCTCCCCTCCTCCGAGAGATTGAGATTCTCTCTATTACATGATTACGCCCAAAATCTTTGGTCTGATAATCTAATTTCTGGCTCCCTATCTCCATTTGAACATAGATGCGACCAAGCCTCGGCGAGACGGGGTAATATCTCAGTTATTTATAAATCTCTCGCGACAAATGATACAAAATTACCCCACATGCTCGCTTGGGAAAGAGAACTTGGAGATGAATGGGACTTAGAGGATTGGTATGGAAATTTTGCTAGATCTATCAAGGGTTTGCTAAGTGTATCTCTGGCGGAAGCCAATGCGAAAATCTTTACTAGATGGTACATGGTCCCTCTTAAACTGGCCTCGATGTATCCTTCATACTCACCCTTATGCTTTAGAGGTTGCCAGGGAATAGGGTCCATGTTTCACACTTGGTGGGAATGTCCAAAGATTCGGGGTTATTGGAATAAGGTGTTTCACATTGTCAGACGAGTAACAGGGTGTAATGTGCATCAGTCTCCAGCAATCGCTCT
Organism: Rana kukunoris; assembly: GCA_029574335.1. Taxonomy (NCBI): domain Eukaryota; kingdom Metazoa; phylum Chordata; class Amphibia; order Anura; family Ranidae; genus Rana; species Rana kukunoris. The sequence continues at coordinate 145,341,454 of CM056049.1, forward strand.
ATTGAATGGTCTAATCCCACAAATCTCGAAGGTTACCAGAAAACTGATTCTATTTATCCTGACAGGCGCCAGAATTACTATTGCAGCCGCATGGAAGAAACAGTCGGTCTCTATTCTACACATGAAGAGAAAAGTCACATGGATCATGGAGCAGGAAAAGAGAATTAGTTTAATGTTAGATAAAACTATTTTGTTTACTGAAACTTGGGAACCGTGGCTTAAGTACATGGGAATCCCCTATACTCCGGGGATACAGTAGTGGCTGTTGCTCCGGACTGATGCATAATCTTGGCAGGTGGGCTTACTCTTTCCTCTGAACTCTTTACTCTTCTCATCTCTATCTCCCCCCCCTTCTCTTCCTCCCCTTTTCCCCTTTTTTTTTTCTCTCCTTTTCTTTTCTTTTTTTCTCTTAATTTTAGATTCGAGAAGACTAAACATAGTACATTACTTCTCATAATGTGATATTCTCACTTTGGGGATAATGGGTTCGGAAATACTCATTATATATCGGGTTTTTCTATTATAGTTAACCCTGGGTAGAATGTTGTCTTGGTTCTTTAGACAAATGTTAGATCAAGTTGCTTTTGGGGAGGTTGGGTGGAGGGGACAGGTCCACCTCTAGGATACAGAGTGATCCCAAGAGGGGTGTCGGAGAGGCAGAGATTGTCCTGGATACCCACCTTCTTGGGGTCTATGAAAGATTGGTCTACTACATCCCTCATTGCTTTAATATTCTGGATTAGACCATAGGATATAAGAGATCTCGGGGGATTAGGGAGGTGATTTGGGACAAACTATATTACCTATGGGGTTCTGATTTATCTTAATAGTTCTCATTTCTCTTTGCAGTTCAATAAGTACTACCCTCTGGGGTTAAAAATGTTGGAAACGATAAACACTGAATGTACCTGTTTATTCTCAAATGTATGTTCAGCTGTAATATTTACTGTGTTATTTGGCGCATAGCTGTATATTTTATATTTTTTTGTTTTGAAAATAAACTTAAATTTGAATGATAAAAAAAAAAAGAATATAAGTAACATGAATCACTTCTAAAACAAATGCAATTATGAACAACATTTATCTTTGTTAGATACTCACAGGCAGCCTCCAAATTCCTCAGACGGTTTTCGCCACACTGTGACATCACTCTGTAAAGTAGAGAAGTCAAGGTCAGCAATACTGGTTCAAGTATCAGATGACTGAAATAGTAGAAAATATAACATAACTACTGCAGATTGCCTATCACAAGATTACCAACAATAAGCTATTTATTATTACAAAATACACATTAGTAAAAGTTAACAAATTACTTAAATGGCTTTTCCATAAGATTGATTTAAAGTGTACTTAAAGCAGAATGATGGCCATGTAGGAAAAAATATGTTTTACACCCCCCCCCCCCCCTCCATCTGCTCCTAAAGGTTCTAATTGAATAAAAAGAAAGGGTTGCGACTTGGCTTTTTCAGTCGGCGATTCCCTACACTATAAGAACGATCATATTGGCTTTTCCGCCAATTGATCGTTCTTCCAGGGGGGGGGGGGGGGGGGGGAGAGGAGACGTGACAGCTAATTGGCAAATAGTAAACACATAATAATGTAATGTATCCAAATACACAGGTGGACTCATAGAACTGTATAATATATAAAATAAAGGCTGTTAGGCCCCTTTCACACCTGCGGACCGTATGTCCACTTTTTAATTTATCCGTTTGCGGATGAAAAAGGGACATACATTGGTCCCTATGAGATCGCAGGTTTGTGGGCGGATGAACCTCCGCTGACACCCGATCTCGCCCGCCTCCGCAATAATCCAATTCTGCAGACGGAAGAAAACCCTATTTTTCCTTCCTTCTGAGGATCGGATCAGATGAACACGGACAGGCAGTCCGTGTTCATCCGATCCCCCCATAGGGGAGAGTGGAGAAAAGACAGGGCGTCCCTGTACAGTGTGCGGGGACTGCCCTGTCATCCGCCGGCTCAAAGGGGCCTTAAGAGCCATTTTATTTATTTGAAAGGCTATATCACCAAATAAGATACACAAAACTACACGATTACAATATACAGTATGCATATGATAAAAGACTTTGATCAATAATTCGATTCAATTGCATATTTGAAACATGATTAATGGACCAAGAGCTGGTTTGCACTGCCATTATTTATTAATGGCCCCCCAAACGCGGTGCAATTTTTTTTGGAGTGTTATTGGAGCGGAGGGATGCCCATTCAAATGAATGATGCCGCTCCAAAAATGTGCCAAAAAGTAGGGGGGGAAGTGGTGCAGCCGCTGTTGCTGCACTATAATTAGCTATGAATGGAGCCTAGGAAAAGAATGGGGGGGGGGGGAATGGATTTTGTTAGACTTGTAGTTCAATTTTAAAGGAACCTGCCATCGTAGCCTCTGTTTCATTTGCAACTGCCATGGTGCTGATCAGTTATAATACCAGCCATTGGATGGTTTGACAGTTTGGTTGAGAGCACAAACAAATGCAACACATATTATTTCCTGCATGCCAGGGATGCAACTGTTTTTTTAAACAGTTAAATTAATAGGTTTAGTTCCGCTTTGACCAGATCACGCCAAATCACGTACCTGTACGTCATTTGGTTGAAGTGGTTATACCGGGGTGATGCCTGCAGCTGCAGGCTTCACCCCAGTACTGTTTTCATTTTTTTTAAAGGTCGCCTATGGAGATTTTTAAGTACCGTCGTTTGTCGCCATTCCACAAGTGCATGCAATTTTAAAGCGTAACATGTAGGTATCTATTTATCCAGTGTAACATCAGCTTTCACAATGCTTCATATGCAAAAAAAAAATTGGCTAACTTTACTGTTTTCTTATTTTTAATTCAAAAAAGTGTATTTTTCCCCCCCAAAAAATGCGTTTGAAAGAACCGATGCGCAAATACCGTGTGACATAAAATATTGCAATGACCGCCATGTTATTCTCTAGGGTATTTGCTATATATATATATATATATATATATATATATATATATATATATATATATATAAGAAGGCCAGTATGGTGGCCTGAGTTTATGGGAGGAGCCCGGAGGGTATTTAAGCAGCCCACTCACACATGCTCTTTGTCGGTTGAGTGTGCAGTACTACACGTCACTGGGCCGACTCTTCCCAGCTCACCTCATGTCCGTGAGTCTGCGCATTCAATCGCATTCGACATCGCAATCGCTTTGTGGCTTCTCCCTTCATGGTCTTCGCCGCCGGTTCCCGATTACTGTCGCAGGTAGGATTCAAACCTTTTCGTATCTTGTGCAATCTTGCAAATCCTGCATCTCTTTTGGAAAAAAAATCTGCCTCTGAGTTACTGTTGCTTATGTTCCAACATCATTCGGCTCAGGCGTAGTACATTTGTAACTTCCTTATGCCAAACATACGATTCATTTGTAAATCCATTTGGAGATTAGCATGTGTTTGTATGGGTTCTTTGGCAGATTGAGGTGGTAATTGGACTCACATGGTGCCTTGTCTGCACTTGATTAGCCTGGGGGGATGGGTGGTTGGTAGGTGTTCGGTTTCAAAGCAAGGGGTAGCATACACTCTACAACCAAATCGTATCAGATTCGTTCAATACTCCTTACTACCGATTCGTATCGAATTTGTTTCATGCATTTTTACAACCGTTTTGTATCAGATACATTGCATGCTTTCTACCGTTGTCATTCATTGTTCCCCCATGCCGTGTGTTTTTAGTTCCCGCAGCGGAACTTACGAATTGTTTGTACACGGTTCCTCTCTCTCATTTATTTACCAAAGTTATTGCCTGTGCGTCATGCATGGCGCCACACCACACTCTTCGGATGTGTTGCACATCCACTCCAGTCCAAAGCAAACCCAGTCGCACGTTCACTGTCCCAGGTAGGATTCGTTAGCTTGTTTGTCACGTCAAATTTGTGGCCACTCATGGTGTCACCTGTACCATATGTTTGGTTCCCGCAGTGGAACTTACAAAGCATTGATAAGCACTTCTCGTGTTCTATTTTCTACACACCAAACCTCATTGTTTTGCCCCATGCACGGCATCACGCTACACCTTCCAGACATGTTTCACTCCAGCCACAGTCCGCCGCAAACTCACTTGCATGGCCCACTGTCGCAAGTAAGATTTGTTATTACATTCTTTATGTCCTATCAATTTGCTACCATTTGTTGTCTCCCATATCGTTCATTAGTGGCCCCTACGGAACCACGATTCAAACAGGCGTTGTCCTTCTACCTTATACTGCTTGCTTAAGGTACAAACAAACCAGGTGTTTCTATCCTTTCTCAGTAACCCAATTCTTATTGATTGAGACCTTGCAACCATGCAAATCATCTCAGCAGCCTGACACCCTTGTTAAGACCCTTGCAACACATGACCCTTACAAAACGCAAAATAAAAAAATAAAAAAATATAAAAACGCAAAAAAAAACCTTTGCCACCTCGCAATCTCAGCCCCTCGGCAACCTGACACCTGTTGAGACCATTTGCAACCATGCAAATCATCTCAGCAGCCTGACACCCTTGTTAAGACCCTTGCAACACATGACCCTTACAAAACGCAAAATAAAAAAATAAATAAATATAAAAACGCAAAAAAAAAAAAAACCTTTGCCACCTCGCAATCTCAGCCCCTCGGCAACCTGACACCTGTTGAGACCATTTGCAACCACGCAAAATCGTCTCAGCAGCCTGACACCCTTGTTGAGACCCTTGCAAACGCAATATCGTCTCAGCAGCCCTCACACTCATTGAGATCCTTGCAACCACGCAAAATCAGCAGCCTGACACCCTTTTTAGACCCTTGCAACACATGACCTTTACAAGACGCAAAATAAAATAAAAAAATAAATATAAAAACGCAAAAAAAATAAAAAAAAACCTTTGCCACCACACAATCTCAGCCCCTCGGCAACCTGACACCTGTTGAGACCATTTGCAACCATGCAAAATCGTCTCAGCAGCCTGACACCTTTGTTGAGACCCTTGCAAATGCAATATCGTCTCAGCAGCCCTCACACTCATTGAGATCCCTGCAACCACGCAAAATCAGCAGCCTGACACCCTTGTTAGACCCTTGCAACACATGACCTTTACAAGACGCAAAATAAAATAAAAAATAAATATAAAAACGCAAAAAAAAAAAAAAAAAAAAAAACGCAAAAAAAAAAAAAAAAAACCTTTGCCACCACGCAATCTCAGCCTCTCGGCAACCTGACACCTGTTGAGACCGTTGCAACCACGCAAAATCGTCTCAGCAGCCTGACACCCTTGTTGAGACCCTTGCAAACGCAATATCGTCTCAGCAGCCCTCACACTCATTGACATCCTTGCAACCACTCGTATATCGTCTCAGCAGCCTGACACCCTTAAGACCCTTGCAACACATGACCCTTACAAAAGGCAAAAAAATATATATATAAAAAACGCAAAAAAAAAAAGAAGGAAAATTAAACATTAAAGTGCAAAAAAAAAAAAAATTTTTGCCACCACACAATCTCGGCCCAGCAACCTGACACCTGTTTAGACCATTGCAACCAAGCAAAATCGTCTCAGCAGCCTGACACCCTTGTTGAGACCCTTGCAAACGCAATACCGTCTCAGCAGACCCACACTCATCGAGACCCTTGAAACCACACAAAATCATCTCAGCAGCCTGACACCCTTGTTAAGACCCTTGCAACACAAGGCCCTTACAAAAACGCAAAGAAAAATATATATATATAAAAATTAAAAAAAACAAAAAAAAACAAAAAAAACGTTGCCACCACGCAATCTCGGCCCAGCAACCTGACACCTGTTGAGACCATTGCAACCACGCAAAATCGTCTCAGCAGCCCTACATTCATCAAGGCCCTTGCAACCACGCAAAACCGTCTCAGCAGCTTGACACCCTTGTTGAGATCCTTGCAAACGCAATACCATCTCAGCAGCCCCACATTCATCAAGGCCCTTGCAACCACGCAATACCGTCTCGGCAGCCTCACACCATTGTTGAGACCCTTGCAAACGCAATACCGTCTCAGCAGCCCCACATTCATCAAGGCCCTTGCAACCACGCAATACCGTCTTGGCAGCCTCACACCATTGTTGAGACCCTTGCAAACGCAATACCGTCTCAGCAGCCCCACACTCATCGAGAGCCTTGCAACCACGCAATACCGTCTCGAGCAACCTCCCACTCATCAAAGACCTTTGTGACCACGCAGTCTCGCCCCAGCAACATGGCATTCATTGAGACCCTTGCAGCCAGAAAAAATGGGTGTTTTTCAGCCACCCTGATCTCTCCTCTATGTTATCTTACCAGTACGTCTACACAGGATCCCCAATCACTCCTCTATGTTATCTTATCAGTACATGTACACAGGAGCATTTATAGTAATTTCTAGGCAGTTGAGTTCAGAAGCCTTCTCGAAAAAAAAAAAATTGGGTTCAGACGGCATTCGAAACGCCGATGCCTGTAACCGCTTGTAAACACAGCCACATGTGGTAACTCATGTTTACCAGCATTTCATTTACAGTCGTTTTTATAAAAAATAAAAAAAAGGGGGGGAATATTGTCTCAGCAACTTGACACTCATTTGAGACCCTTGCAAAATGTAATATCATCTCAGCTAAATCACACTCGTCTAGACCTTTGCAACCACACAATCTTGTCTCAGCAACCTAACGCCCGTTCAGACCTTTGCAGCCATACAAAGTCGTCTTAGCAAACTGACACTCATTTGACACCATTGCAAACGCAATATCGTCTCAGCAACCTGACACCCGTTCAGACCTTTGCAGCCATACAGAGTCATCTCAGCAGCCCGACACTCACTTGAGACCATTGCAAACGCAACATCGTCTCAGCAACCCCTCACTTGTTGAGACCCGTGCAACCACACAAGGCCATCTCAAAACAAACCTCGTAATCATCGAGACCTTTGCAACCACGCAGTATCGTCTCAGCAAACCAGACTGAGACCCTTGCAACCACACAATATTGTCTGCAGCAGTATAAAACACTTTGCAGCATGCACCTACGTGCAAACCCGAATACAAACTAAACTTGAAAACACACCTCAGTGACAATCAGCCAAACAAACACACAGTGGCACCCAGTTGGCCATTCATCTTTAGTGGCACGCGGGCCACTCATCTTTTCCCTGTCTTTTTCCCTGCAGTTAGTTCAGGTTTCCATCCAGCACCAGCGAGTGCACGTTGGTCTGCGAGTGCACGTTGGTCTGCGAGTGCACGTTGGTCTGCGAGTGCACGTTGGTCAGCGAGTGCACGTTGGTCAGCGAGTGCACGTTGGTCAGCGGGTGCACGTTGGTCAGCGGGTGCACGTTGGTCAGCGAGTGCACGTTGGTCAGTCAGTGCACGTATATCATCTTGTTGAGCACCTGTGTATTGTCTTGATTTTCTCACACCAATGCAAGATCCAGTCCAAGTTCTTAAACTAGACCAAGCATCAGTAGCAGACTTAGCTATGTGGGACAACTTCCCCACCTGATAGAACAGCATTTCAATCTTCATCCCGGCAGTGTCAGCCGAGCCACCACAGGCTTTTGCATGCATTTTTCGTCCGCCACTGGTTCTCCAAACCTTGGCCCCCAGAAATTCTCTTAAATTTCTGCTTCACCCAGTCTTCATCACGTCTCGTGCTGTACCCCATTGTGGCAGCTGCCCAGGTTTGGGGCCACACTTGAACTGGACAGACAGTGTTCTTCACCACAGACAATCAGGCCACAGCCGACTTCATCAATTAAGGTAGATCAAGCCTCTCCCCATCACGTCCTTCCTTCGCAGGCTCGCGCAGCTGTCACTCCGTCACCAGTTTAATATCTTCTGTAGTCATATTCCAGGCAAATGCAAAATCGCAGCTGATGCTCTGTCCCATTCTAACCTTATTTGTTTTTCCAGCAAGATCCTGGAGCTGACCCAATAACCATCCCTGTCCCACCCTGGCCATTGCTGACGATGGACTGAAGTAGCATCTCACCAACTCAACCCAGCTTATTAACTCCTTGGCACGCAACACACTGAAGGCCTAATACACTGCTTGGAATACTAACTGCTAATTTTTGGCCACTTGCCTCCGAGCAGCAATAGGCGACGTTAGACACGTCCTAGCCTTCATATCGTATTGCCACACGCAGCTGACCCTTTCTCACAATACTATCACGCCATATCTAGATGGCGTCCAGCATTTCCTGTCCCTGCAGGACCCCAGTAAACTGTCAGTATTCTCGAGCCCATGCAGTCAAGTCCCTCCTACAGAGCATACAGAAGCACCAACCTATAGTCAGTAGCAAGCGCCTAACTTTCAAGAGTGCCCTCTTTAGGCACATGTCTGAAATCCTTACTCGTTCCCCATTTAGGGCCTTGCCCAGCATAGTCATCCTAGCAGCCATCTACCAGGCCTTCTACGGTTCCCTACGGCCTAGTGAATTTACAATCAGTGGCTCCGGCAGTCAGACACTGCTCCGACGCCACCCGACTCGCTTTCGAACCCCTACACTCTCAGTCTGCAAACGCAACAAACCAGCCCCGGGGGTTGACGTCAACCTGTTTCAGACTAACAATGCCTGACGCCCAGTGACGGTGCTCGACCAACTACTGCTCCATCTACCCAGCCAATCTGATGGTAGCTTGTTGCTACCCTTTCTAAACCAGCTTCCAGAGTGGCAGCCAGTTTGTCAAGCATGTCAGAATCCTAAGCAACTTGGGCTTCAAATCCCAGTCTGTTCTCAGGACATTCTTTCCGAATTAGAGCAGCCTCAACTGCCTCACAACAGGGAGTACCAGACCACGTAATCAAGACACCAAGCTGATGGGAAGTCTCCTTGTTTTGCCACATACATCCCAAATCCTCAGGAAGAAATGGCACAAGCCTTTACCAAGCTGGCTCAATAAATACAAGAAATCAATATAAGCTATTTCCCTATCTGAGTCTTTTGCCCCCTTTTCTTGGCATACTGACCAGACCACCAAGGCACACTTCATGTCTATTTATGTTGTAAGTCTTGTCGCGTGTTTATGTGATCCACATCACTCTCAGTCAGAGGGCCACGACCATAAATAAGAAGGCCAGTATGGTGGCCTGAGTTTATGGGAGGAGCCCGGAGGGTATTTAAGCAGCCCACTCACACATGCTCTTTGTCGGTTCAGTGTGCAGTACTACATGTCACTGGGCCGACTCTTCCCAGCTCACCTCATGTCCGTGAGTCTGCGCATTCAATCGCATTCGACACCCTCCCGCCCTTCCCCTTTTCAGGGCACTTCTCAGCATATCCTTCTTCAATTAACTACCCATTACTTACTTTGGGTATGCCCCCTTTTCTTGGCATACTGACCAGACCACCAAGGCACACTTCAGGTCTATTTATGTTGTAAGTCTTGTCGCGTGTTTATGTGATCCACATCACTCTCAGTCAGAGGGCCACGACCATAAATAATGTTTCTAGCAAAAAATACTGATTTAACTTGCAAGCAACAAGTAATAGGCTTGGTCCAGAGGTGGCAAAATAATACCCCCCCAGCCACAAAACCCACCTCCCATAGACTCAAACTAGCATAATTTACCTAAATATACCTTTAATATGTAATGCTGCCATGTAGTAAAATAAGGGTTGTGTTAACAGATGCTGCGGTTTAATTTGTGCTTTGATATGCAATTTTTTTACATGCTTCATACAATGCAAAATCACACAGAACCACGCGGCAAGACTAGTCACAAACTGACCAAGGCGGAATCACATCTCCCGGTGCTTAAAGATCTGCACTGGCTCCCGATAGCAAAACGGGTCGAGTTCAAGGCTCTCTGTCTGGTGTTTCGGGCCTATTGGCAACTAGGCCCAATGTACTTATCGAACATGACACAACACTACTGTCCATCCAGAGAGCTTTGTTCAACTGACCCCCTGTTAGCGATTATTCAACCTAGTCGCTCAGCTTCAAAGGGTGGCCGCCAGCTCCAAACACTGGGGAATTCTCTTTGGAACCAGCTCCCTCATCAGCTCCAAGCATCCTCCTCCTTGATGGCCTTCCGTAAAGGCTTAAAAACACTGGGCCAGATTCAGAGAGCCATTACGCCGGCGTTACAGGAGATGCGCGGCGTAAGTCTAAATCTGCGCATGCGTATCAATGTGCCGCATCCCCAAAACGATATACGCATGAAATCTAATATTTTTTCGACCGGCGTAATTTCGATAGACCGGCGCATCCGTGCATGCAAAACTGCGCTAGACACACCATTGATTTGCTATTCAAATATGCAAATGAGGGAGTTACGGGGATCCACAAAAGTAAGTTGGTGCAGCGCAGGCTGCACGTCCTGTCTAAAATTAGTCCATATAAAAGGTGGTATAAAATTAGACAATCCGTCTACATGTCAGCTAAAGCAACACTGTTAGTGAGGAGCTGAGCAGTCACACTTGCTGGACAACAAACTGTATGCCAACATGCCAGGGGCATCCTTGCTCATAGATATACTACTGACTTTAGAGGAGCAAAGAAGGAGGAGGGCACGGAAGAGGATATACCGCACACGCATAGACATCTTTGGCATGAGTGATTCTGAGGTGTATCGCATCTTCAGATTCACCCCTCATGCCATCATGGAATTAACCACAACCCTGCAGGAGGACATCACCAGCCCAACACACCGCTCACATGCAGTGCAGCCACTGGTCAAGGTCCTGGCAACACTCCATTTCCTTGTTAGTGGCTCTTTTCAAAGAACAAGTGGAGTGGTGGCTGGGATGTCACAATCCTCCATGAGCAGATGTGTGCACCAGGTTATCCCTGCAATCCTCAGACGCATGGCCAACCAAATCATCAAACCAACCACTGAGGACCTGCGGCTGAAGGCAATGACAGATTTCTACAGAATTGCCAGATTCCCACGCACCGTGGGGGTCATTGATTGCACACATGTGGCACTCCAGCCCCCCCATGAGACAGAGCACATATACCGCAAGCGGAAGCATTGGCATTCCATCAACGTACAGGTGATAGTCGATGCCCAAGGCCTCATATGGCACGTCCGTGCCAAACACCCCGGATCCAGCCATGACAGCTACATATACAATCAGAGCCCCATCCCAATGGAATTCGAACAGAACGTGTATGAGGACAGCTGGCTGGTTGGTGAGTGACATGGGTGGCAGGCATGACTGTCCCCCCCCATGATGCACACATCACAAGGGGCACATGCACTACTAACATCCTCCTGTCTTTTCCCTTCCAGGTGACTCTGCATATGCACTGGGACCCCATCTCATGACTCCTATCCGGAACCCCCAAACCCCAGGAGAGGAAAGATACAATGAAGGGGGGGGGGGGGAGAGGAGACGTGACAGCTAATTGGCAAATAGTAAACACATAATAATGTAATGTATCCAAATACACAGGTGGACTCATAGAACTGTATAATATATAAAATAAAGGCTGTTAGGCCCCTTTCACACCTGCGGACCGTATGTCCACTTTTTAATTTATCCGTTTGCGGATGAAAAAGGGACAAACATTGGTCCCTATGAGATCGCAGGTTTGTGGGCGGATGAACCTCCGCTGACACCCGATCTCGCCCGCCTCCGCAATAATCCAATTCTGCAGACGGAAGAAAACCCTATTTTTCCTTCCTTCTGAGGATCGGATCAGATGAACACGGACAGGTAGTCCGTGTTCATCCGATCCCCCCATAGGGGAGAGTGGAGAAAAGACAGGGCGTCCCTGTACAGTGTGCGGGGACTGCCCTGTCATCCGCCGGCTCAAAGGGGCCTTAAGAGCCATTTTATTTATTTGAAAGGCTATATCACCAAATAAGATACACAAAACTACACGATTACAATATACAGTATGCATATGATAAAAGACTTTGATCAATAATTCGATTCAATTGCATATTTGAAACATGATTAATGGACCAAGAGCTGGTTTGCACTGCCATTATTTATTAATGGCCCCCCAAACGCGGTGCAATTTTTTTTGGAGTGTTATTGGAGCGGAGGGATGCCCATTCAAATGAATGATGCCGCTCCAAAAATGTGCCAAAAAGTAGGGGGGGAAGTGGTGCAGCCGCTGTTGCTGCACTATAATTAGCTATGAATGGAGCCTAGGAAAAGAATGGGGGGGGGGGGAATGGATTTTGTTAGACTTGTAGTTCAATTTTAAAGGAACCTGCCATCGTAGCCTCTGTTTCATTTGCAACTGCCATGGTGCTGATCAGTTATAATACCAGCCATTGGATGGTTTGACAGTTTGGTTGAGAGCACAAACAAATGCAACACATATTATTTCCTGCATGCCAGGGATGCAACTGTTTTTTTAAACAGTTAAATTAATAGGTTTAGTTCCGCTTTGACCAGATCACGCCAAATCACGTACCTGTACGTCATTTGGTTGAAGTGGTTATACCGGGGTGATGCCTGCAGCTGCAGGCTTCACCCCAGTACTGTTTTCATTTTTTTTAAAGGTCGCCTATGGAGATTTTTAAGTACCGTCGTTTGTCGCCATTCCACAAGTGCATGCAATTTTAAAGCGTAACATGTAGGTATCTATTTATCCAGTGTAACATCAGCTTTCACAATGCTTCATATGCAAAAAAAAAAATTGGCTAACTTTACTGTTTTCTTATTTTTAATTCAAAAAAGTGTATTTTTCCCCCCCAAAAAATGCGTTTGAAAGAACCGATGCGCAAATACCGTGTGACATAAAATATTGCAATGACCGCCATGTTATTCTCTAGGGTATTTGCTATATATATATATATATAAAGAAGGCCAGTATGGTGGCCTGAGTTTATGGGAGGAGCCCGGAGGGTATTTAAGCAGCCCACTCACACATGCTCTTTGTCGGTTCAGTGTGCAGTACTACACGTCACTGGGCCGACTCTTCCCAGCTCACCTCATGTCCGTGAGTCTGCGCATTCAATCGCATTCGACATCGCAATCGCTTTGTGGCTTCTCCCTTCATGGTCTTCGCCGCCGGTTCCCGATTACTGTCGCAGGTAGGATTCAAACCTTTTCGTATCTTGTGCAATCTTGCAAATCCTGCATCTCTTTTGGAAAAAAAATCTGCCTCTGAGTTACTGTTGCTTATGTTCCAACATCATTCGGCTCAGGCGTAGTACATTTGTAACTTCCTTATGCCAAACATACGATTCATTTGTAAATCCATTTGGAGATTAGCATGTGTTTGTATGGGTTCTTTGGCAGATTGAGGTGGTAATTGGACTCACATGGTGCCTTGTCTGCACTTGATTAGCCTGGGGGGATGGGTGGTTGGTAGGTGTTCGGTTTCAAAGCAAGGGGTAGCATACACTCTACAACCAAATCGTATCAGATTCGTTCAATACTCCTTACTACCGATTCGTATCGAATTTGTTTCATGCATTTTTACAACCGTTTTGTATCAGATACATTGCATGCTTTCTACCGTTGTCATTCATTGTTCCCCATGCCGTGTGTTTTTAGTTCCCGCAGCGGAAACTTACGAATTGTTTGTACACGGTTCCTCTCTCTCATTTATTTACCAAAGTTATTGCCTGTGCGTCATGCATGGCGCCACACCACACTCTTCGGATGTGTTGCACATCCACTCCAGTCCAAAGCAAACCCAGTCGCACGTTCACTGTCCCAGGTAGGATTCGTTAGCTTGTTTGTCACGTCAAATTTGTGGCCACTCATGGTGTCACCTGTACCATATGTTTGGTTCCCGCAGTGGAACTTACAAAGCATTGATAAGCACTTCTCGTGTTCTATTTTCTACACACCAAACCTCATTGTTTTGCCCCATGCACGGCATCACGCTACACCTTCCAGACATGTTTCACTCCAGCCACAGTCCGCCGCAAACTCACTTGCATGGCCCACTGTCGCAAGTAAGATTTGTTATTACATTCTTTATGTCCTATCAATTTGCTACCATTTGTTGTCTCCCATATCGTTCATTAGTGGCCCCTACGGAACCACGATTCAAACAGGCGTTGTCCTTCTACCTTATACTGCTTGCTTAAGGTACAAACAAACCAGGTGTTTCTATCCTTTCTCAGTAACCCAATTCTTATTGATTGAGACCTTGCAACCATGCAAATCATCTCAGCAGCCTGACACCCTTGTTAACCTCCCTGGCGTTATGATTCTGTCTGGAATTTTGTACCAAAAGCGTTGCAATTGTTTTGCAAGGAAATGTGGTGTTATGTATTATAGGCCTGCAATTCTTAGTAAGTACTTACTTAAATCTATCTAAACAAGAGTCTAATAGGCATCCCGGGTATTATTTTTTTTTTTTTTTTTATTAAAAATTATAATATAATAAATAATTATAAAAAAATATAACAAATAATAATATAATTATAGTAAAAATTATTCAATAATGTAATCAAATCAAAATCACTGAAATTTGCTCAGTTGCAGAATTTTTGCTGTCATAATTTTTTTTTTTTTTTTATGACGAATTTCCCCACAGATCGCTATCGCTAAATTCTGCAAGTGATTATAATTTATTATCGCTGTTTTTTAGCTGCTCTAAAACAATTTTTGCCATAAAGGGACACTTTTGGTTGCTATGGGCAATCTACAGTTTGCAGGGAGAAAGAAAAGTTTTTATTATATAAAATGACATGCAGGGCACAGGGCAGACCACTAGGGACATGGGGGGTGTGTATTTTTTACATACAGTACTGTAATCTATAAGATTACATTGTACTGTATGTATAGTGTTTGTTTACATTTTTGAATTTGGCGCCGTTCTCCGTCCCCGTGCGTCGTAACGTCGCAGGGAACGGAGCTCGGCGGCACACGGGGACGCTGTGTGAATCGAGCGAGCACCCGCTCGCTCACACAGCGGGGATGCATCGCTGGATCCAGGAAGAAGGTAAGTAAACAGTCTCTGGATTCTGCGAGGCGAGCCCGTGTCTGACACGGGATCAACGATAGTAGCTGCAAATTTTTACCCCGTGTCAGACACGGGAACAACGCCAAGAAGGTTAAGACCCTTGCAACACATGACCCTTACAAAACGCAAAATAAAAAAAAAAAAATATATAAAAACGCAAAAAAAAACCTTTGCCACCTCGCAATCTCAGCCCCTCGGCAACCTGACACCTGTTGAGACCATTTGCAACCATGCAAATCATCTCAGCAGCCTGACACCCTTGTTAAGACCCTTGCAACACATGACCCTTACAAAACGCAAAATAAAAAAATAAATAAATATAAAAACGCAAAAAAAAAAAAAAAACCTTTGCCACCACTCGCAATCTCAGCCCCTCGGCAACCTGACACCTGTTGAGACCATTTGCAACCACGCAAAATCGTCTCAGCAGCCTGACACCCTTGTTGAGACCCTTGCAAACGCAATATCGTCTCAGCAGCCCTCACACTCATTGAGATCCTTGCAACCACGCAAAATCAGCAGCCTGACACCCTTTTTAGACCCTTGCAACACATGACCTTTACAAGACGCAAAATAAAATAAAAAAATAAATATAAAAACGCAAAAAAAATAAAAAAAAAAATAAAAAAAAACCTTTGCCACCACACAATCTCAGCCCCTCGGCAACCTGACACCTGTTGAGACCATTTGCAACCATGCAAAATCGTCTCAGCAGCCTGACACCTTTGTTGAGACCCTTGCAAATGCAATATCGTCTCAGCAGCCCTCACACTCATTGAGATCCCTGCAACCACGCAAAATCAGCAGCCTGACACCCTTGTTAGACCCTTGCAACACATGACCTTTACAAGACGCAAAATAAAATAAAAAATAAATATAAAAACGCAAAAAAAAAAAAAAAAAAACGCAAAAAAAAAAAAAAAAAACCTTTGCCACCACGCAATCTCAGCCTCTCGGCAACCTGACACCTGTTGAGACCGTTGCAACCACGCAAAATCGTCTCAGCAGCCTGACACCCTTGTTGAGACCCTTGCAAACGCAATATCGTCTCAGCAGCCCTCACACTCATTGACATCCTTGCAACCACTCGTATATCGTCTCAGCAGCCTGACACCCTTAAGACCCTTGCAACACATGACCCTTACAAAAGGCAAAAAAATATATATATAAAAAACGCAAAAAAAAAAAGAAGGAAAATTAAACATTAAAGTGCAAAAAAAAAAAAATTTTTGCCACCACACAATCTCGGCCCAGCAACCTGACACCTGTTTAGACCATTGCAACCAAGCAAAATCGTCTCAGCAGCCTGACACCCTTGTTGAGACCCTTGCAAACGCAATACCGTCTCAGCAGACCCACACTCATCGAGACCCTTGAAACCACACAAAATCATCTCAGCAGCCTGACACCCTTGTTAAGACCCTTGCAACACAAGGCCCTTACAAAAAACGCAAAGAAAAATATATATATATAAAATTAAAAAAAACAAAAAAAAAACAAAAAAAACGTTGCCACCACGCAATCTCGGCCCAGCAACCTGACACCTGTTGAGACCATTGCAACCACGCAAAATCGTCTCAGCAGCCCTACATTCATCAAGGCCCTTGCAACCACGCAAAACCGTCTCAGCAGCTTGACACCCTTGTTGAGATCCTTGCAAACGCAATACCATCTCAGCAGCCCCACATTCATCAAGGCCCTTGCAACCACGCAATACCGTCTCGGCAGCCTCACACCATTGTTGAGACCCTTGCAAACGCAATACCGTCTCAGCAGCCCCACATTCATCAAGGCCCTTGCAACCCACGCAATACCGTCTTGGCAGCCTCACACCATTGTTGAGACCCTTGCAAACGCAATACCGTCTCAGCAGCCCCACACTCATCGAGAGCCTTGCAACCACGCAATACCGTCTCGAGCAACCTCCCACTCATCAAAGACCTTTGTGACCACGCAGTCTCGCCCCAGCAACATGGCATTCATTGAGACCCTTGCAGCCAGAAAAATGGGTGTTTTTCAGCCACCCCTGATCTCTCCTCTATGTTATCTTACCAGTACGTCTACACAGGATCCCCAATCACTCCTCTATGTTATCTTATCAGTACATGTACACAGGAGCATTTATAGTAATTTCTAGGCAGTTGAGTTCAGAAGCCTTCTCGAAAAAAAAAAAAATTGGGTTCAGACGGCATTCGAAACGCCGATGCCTGTAACCGCTTGTAAACACAGCCACATGTGGTAACTCATGTTTACCAGCATTTCATTTACAGTCGTTTTTATAAAAAATAAAAAAAAGGGGGGGAATATTGTCTCAGCAACTTGACACTCATTTGAGACCCTTGCAAAATGTAATATCATCTCAGCTAACTCACACTCGTCTAGACCTTTGCAACCACACAATCTTGTCTCAGCAACCTAACGCCCGTTCAGACCTTTGCAGCCATACAAAGTCGTCTTAGCAAACTGACACTCATTTGACACCATTGCAAACGCAATATCGTCTCAGCAACCTGACACCCGTTCAGACCTTTGCAGCCATACAGAGTCATCTCAGCAGCCCGACACTCACTTGAGACCATTGCAAACGCAACATCGTCTCAGCAACCCCTCACTTGTTGAGACCCGTGCAACCACACAAGGCCATCTCAAAACAAACCTCGTAATCATCGAGACCTTTGCAACCACGCAGTATCGTCTCAGCAAACCAGACTGAGACCCTTGCAACCACACAATATTGTCTGCAGCAGTATAAAACACTTTGCAGCATGCACCTACGTGCAAACCCGAATACAAACTAAACTTGAAAACACACCTCAGTGACAATCAGCCAAACAAACACACAGTGGCACCCAGTTGGCCATTCATCTTTAGTGGCACGCGGGCCACTCATCTTTTCCCTGTCTTTTTCCCTGCAGTTAGTTCAGGTTTCCATCCAGCACCAGCGAGTGCACGTTGGTCTGCGAGTGCACGTTGGTCTGCGAGTGCACGTTGGTCTGCGAGTGCACGTTGGTCAGCGAGTGCACGTTGGTCAGCGAGTGCACGTTGGTCAGCGAGTGCACGTTGGTCAGCGAGTGCACGTTGGTCAGCGAGTGCACGTTGGTCAGCGAGTGCACGTTGGTCAGCGAGTGCACGTTGGTCAGCGGGTGCACGTTGGTCAGCGAGTGCACGTTGGTCAGTCAGTGCACGTATATCATCTTGTTGAGCACCTGTGTATTGTCTTGATTTTCTCACACCAATGCAAGATCCAGTCCAAGTTCTTAAACTAGACCAAGCATCAGTAGCAGACTTAGCTATGTGGGACAACTTCCCCACCTGATAGAACAGCATTTCAATCTTCATCCCGGCAGTGTCAGCCGAGCCACCACAGGCTTTTGCATGCATTTTTCGTCCGCCACTGGTTCTCCAAACCTTGGCCCCCAGAAATTCTCTTAAATTTCTGCTTCACCCAGTCTTCATCACGTCTCGTGCTGTACCCCATTGTGGCAGCTGCCCAGGTTTGGGGCCACACTTGAACTGGACAGACAGTGTTCTTCACCACAGACAATCAGGCCACAGCCGACTTCATCAATTAAGGTAGATCAAGCCTCTCCCCATCACGTCCTTCCTTCGCAGGCTCGCGCAGCTGTCACTCCGTCAGCCGTCCCAGTTTAATATCTTCTGTAGTCATATTCCAGGCAAATGCAAAATCGCAGCTGATGCTCTGTCCCATTCTAACCTTATTTGTTTTTCCAGCAAGATCCTGGAGCTGACCCAATAACCATCCCTGTCCCACCCTGGCCATTGCTGACGATGGACTGAAGTAGCATCTCACCAACTCAACCCAGCTTATTAACTCCTTGGCACGCAACACACTGAAGGCCTAATACACTGCTTGGAATACTAACTGCTAATTTTTGGCCACTTGCCTCCGAGCAGCAATAGGCGACGTTAGACACGTCCTAGCCTTCATATCGTATTGCCACACGCAGCTGACCCTTTCTCACAATACTATCACGCCATATCTAGATGGCGTCCAGCATTTCCTGTCCCTGCAGGACCCCAGTAAACTGTCAGTATTCTCGAGCCCATGCAGTCAAGTCCCTCCTACAGAGCATACAGAAGCACCAACCTATAGTCAGTAGCAAGCGCCTAACTTTCAAGAGTGCCCTCTTTAGGCACATGTCTGAAATCCTTACTCGTTCCCCATTTAGGGCCTTGCCCAGCATAGTCATCCTAGCAGCCATCTACCAGGCCTTCTACGGTTCCCTACGGCCTAGTGAATTTACAATCAGTGGCTCCGGCAGTCAGACACTGCTCCGACGCCACCCGACTCGCTTTCGAACCCCTACACTCTCAGTCTGCAAACGCAACAAACCAGCCCCGGGGGTTGACGTCAACCTGTTTCAGACTAACAATGCCTGACGCCCAGTGACGGTGCTCGACCAACTACTGCTCCATCTACCCAGCCAATCTGATGGTAGCTTGTTGCTACCTTTCTAAACCAGCTTCCAGAGTGGCAGCCAGTTTGTCAAGCATGTCAGAATCCTAAGCAACTTGGGCTTCAAATCCCAGTCTGTTCTCAGGACATTCTTTCCGAATTAGAGCAGCCTCAACTGCCTCACAACAGGGAGTACCAGACCACGTAATCAAGACACCAAGCTGATGGGAAGTCTCCTTGTTTTGCCACATACATCCCAAATCCTCAGGAAGAAATGGCACAAGCCTTTACCAAGCTGGCTCAATAAATACAAGAAATCAATATAAGCTATTTCCTATCTGAGTCTTTTGCCCCCTTTTCTTGGCATACTGACCAGACCACCAAGGCACACTTCATGTCTATTTATGTTGTAAGTCTTGTCGCGTGTTTTATGTGATCCACATCACTCTCAGTCAGAGGGCCACGACCATAAATAAGAAGGCCAGTATGGTGGCCTGAGTTTATGGGAGGAGCCCGGAGGGTATTTAAGCAGCCCACTCACACATGCTCTTTGTCGGTTCAGTGTGCAGTACTACATGTCACTGGGCCGACTCTTCCCAGCTCACCTCATGTCCGTGAGTCTGCGCATTCAATCGCATTCGACACCCTCCCGCCCTTCCCCTTTTCAGGGCACTTCTCAGCATATCCTTCTTCAATTAACTACCCATTACTTACTTTGGGTATGCCCCCTTTTCTTGGCATACTGACCAGACCACCAAGGCACACTTCAGGTCTATTTATGTTGTAAGTCTTGTCGCGTGTTTATGTGATCCACATCATCTCAGTCAGAGGGCCACGACCATAAATAATGTTTCTAGCAAAAAATACTGATTTAACTTGCAAGCAACAAGTAATAGGCTTGGTCCAGAGGTGGCAAAATAATACCCCCCCAGCCACAAAACCCACCTCCCATAGACTTAAACTAGCACAATTTACCTCAATATACCTTTAATATGTAACATTGCCATGTAGTAAAATAAGGGTTGTGTTAACAGATGCTGCGGTTTAATTTGTGCTTTGATATGCAATTTTTTTTACATGCTTCATACAATGCAAAATCACACAGAACACGCGGCAAGACTAGTCACAAACTGACCAAGGCGGAATCACATCTCCCGGTGCTTAAAGATCTGCACTGGCTCCCGATAGCAAAACTGGGTCGAGTTCAAGGCTCTCTGTCTGGTGTTTCGGGCCTATTGGCAACTAGGCCCAATGTACTTATCGAACATGACACAACACAAAGTACTGTCCATCCAGAGAGCTTTGTTTCAACTGACCCCTGTTAGCGATTATTCAACCTAGTCGCTCAGCTTCAAAGGGTGGCCGCCAGCTCCAAACACTGGGGAATTTCTCTTTGGAACCAGCTCCCTCATCAGCTCCAAGCATCCTCCTCCTTGATGGCCTTCCGTAAAGGCTTAAAAACACTGGGCCAGATTCAGAGAGCCATTACGCCGGCGTTACAGGAGATGCGCGGCGTAAGTCTAAATCTGCGCATGCGTATCAATGTGCCGCATCCCCAAAACGATATACGCATGAAATCTAATATTTTTTCGACCGGCGTAATTTCGATAGACCGGCGCATCCGTGCATGCAAAACTGCGCTAGACACACCATTGATTTGCTATTCAAATATGCAAATGAGGGAGTTACGGGGATCCACAAAAGTAAGTTGGTGCAGCGCAGGCTGCACGTCCTGTCTAAAATTAGTCCATATAAAAGGTGGTATAAAATTAGACAATCCGTCTACATGTCAGCTAAAGCAACACTGTTAGTGAGGAGCTGAGCAGTCACACTTGCTGGACAACAAACTGTATGCCAACATGCCAGGGGCATCCTTGCTCATAGATATACTACTGACTTTAGAGGAGCAAAGAAGGAGGAGGGCACGGAAGAGGATATACCGCACACGCATAGACATCTTTGGCATGAGTGATTCTGAGGTGTATCGCATCTTCAGATTCACCCCTCATGCCATCATGGAATTAACCACAACCCTGCAGGAGGACATCACAAGCCCAAACACCACCGCTCACATGCAGTGCAGCCACTGGTCAAGGTCCTGGCAACACTCATTTCCTTGTTAGTGGCTCTTTTCAAAGAACAAGTGGAGTGTGGTGGCTGGATGTCACAATCCTCCATGAGCAGATGTGTGCACCAGGTTATCCCTGCAATCCTCAGACGCATGGCCAACCAAATCATCAAACCAACCACTGAGGACCTGCGGCTGAAGGCAATGACAGATTTCTACAGAATTGCAGATTCCCACGCACGTGGGGGTCATTGATTGCACACATGTGGCACTCCAGCCCCCCCATGAGACAGAGCACATATACCGCAAGCGGAAGCATTGGCATTCCATCAACGTACAGGTGATAGTCGATGCCCAAGGCCTCATATGGCACGTCCGTGCCAAACACCCGGATCCAGCCATGACAGCTACATATACAATCAGAGCCCATCCCAATGGAATTCGAACAGAACGTGTATGAGGACAGCTGGCTGGTTGGTGAGTGACATGGGTGGCAGGCATGACTGTCCCCCCCCATGATGCACAATCACAAGGGGCACATGCACTACTAACATCCTCCTGTCTTTTCCCTTCCAGGTGACTCTGCATATGCACTGGGACCCCATCTCATGACTCCTATCCGGAACCCCCAAACCCCAGGAGAGGAAAGATACAATGAAGCCCACGCCCAAACCCGTGCAGTGGTGGAGCGCACCTTTGGCCTCCTAAAGTCACGTTTCCAAAGCCTGGATACGTCTGGGGGTACCCTCTTTTATTCCCCAAACTTTGTGTGCCAGATCATCGGGGCATATGTTGCATGCTGCACAACTTCGCAGTGAGAAAGGGCCTGCAGATTGACCTACGTGATGACCTGACCCCTGAACCAGACAATCCCCCCTAACCGAGGCTACCCGTCTTCTGAGGGAAGAGCAGCCAGGAGACAGCTCACATTGGGCATCTTTGCACGTTAAACACACACATTAATCATGGCACAATGAGAATGCATGCATGCACACCACTGTGGTCCCTAGCACACACACATCACATCCTCATCAAATTGGATTGGCACCAGTCCACCATGCAGGACTTGTGAGCAGCAACGCCACGCCAAGGCTCCAATTATGTCACTGTACATTCATACACCATTCACACGGACCTGGGGATCACTTCTCCCTGGTCCTGGGGAACCCTTCTCCACCACAAATGAGGGTGACACCCCTTTTCCGACAGGAATGTCACCCCCACATTTCAAAATCATTCACAACCCAAAAAAAATTGGCCAGCAAAAAAAAAAAAAATTTCCAAAAAAAAAGTCCAGCACAAAAAAAAAGAAAAAAAGGGGGAAACCAAATTAATGCCACTGGCGTGACCCACGCCTGGGGCGCCCACGGCTCCTCAGGGGACACTCATGGGGGGGGGGTAATCCGGGTCTCTGCCCACCTGGCGGCTGCCCTACAAGGCCCGGCTCTCTTCTGTCAGGCCAGCATTTAGTGTTGCCGTTATTGGCCTGGATAGCCTGGGTGAGGGCCCTCACATCCTGCCCAACGTCTGCTGTAGTAGTCTGCAGTTCGTTTAGGCAGTTTGTAAGAGCCCGGGAGTGGCAGTCCAGGTCCCCAAGCGTATCCTTTATGGAGGACAGGCTCTCCTCCATCCGCCCCAAAGTCTGGCTGACCTGTCCCAGATGGTGGGTCTGAAGGGCCTGGTCCCTTCTGAGATTGGCGGGCAGAACCTCGGCCACCCCCTGGTCTTCTGGGATGACTTCCTGCCTCCAGATGATGCTTGTGGCTGGGGAGAAGGGGACCCCTTTGGAGGGGAGCCCTGTTGGGGGAGGAGTGGGAGGGGCTACCCCTTATGGAGGGCTGGCTGCTGCCAGCCCCCAGAGGGGAAGACTCCTCCAAAAATAATAAGCCACTGCCTGACATGACCTCCAACTCAAACTCCTCCTCCTCAAGCTGGTGTCCCGGGGATGGTGCGGTCAGGCCAGATGGCCCAGCACCCTCCTGCACATCTGTGGATGACACAAAACATTCACAGGTTGGAGGATCCACACACTTGCCACATATTCCCGTCCCCCCCCCCCACACATGCTACACACCAGATAGGAAAAAAAAAAACCTTACCTGTCATCACGGCCTCCTCAATGGAGTCATAGCCAGGCAGGCCCCCTACTTGCTGCCTATTAAAGGTCTGGGCCACCACCGCTCCTCCACTGTCAGCCTAACAGGGCCATGGTGGGCCCCTCCAGTTCCCCTAGCATGTGCTGCCATCTGCCCCAGCTTCTTATGGACCAGACGCGGAGATCATTGATCTCTTGACAATCCCCTCGCGTGTCCGGGTCTCCCCCCCCCCCCAATGAATTCACCTGGTCGGTAATGTTCTGCAATATCTCCTTCTTCCTGGCCGGGGGGGGGTTGGCACTCTCCGGCCGTGCAGGAAACGCCCATATTGGGTAAGGGCCCGGGGAATAAATTTGTTTCTCCCCAAAGTAAAATTGGTCTTGCGCTTTCTTTCAGTCATATTCATACAACAACTCTCTCCCAAACAATCAACAAAAATCACTCACAAAAACAAGCAGGAAAAATCAAGCAACAAAACAAACAAACAAAATCTATCAACAAAAAAGTCTCAAAACCAGGCACCAAACAACACTATCAATATATTCTACAAAACACTACATCAAACAGTCAACAAATATCACAAAGACAAGTCACAAAGCAACAAACGCGAACAAACACAGAACAAAAGCACCTTTGTATAGGAAGGGATACAAATGGATGTACTTTTGCAAAGGAAGGGCGTTTGTGTCTGTCTATTTAAGCTCTCTGCGTAGCTCACTAAGTTGCCCGGGTCCACTTGCAATTTCACTGATTGCGCCGTTCCCGAGTTGTGAGCATGCGCACAGAGGTGCTGACCATGGTCTGCTTCATGTGCGCATGCGCGATCCGGCCGGCCCTTCATTTGCATGGGTCACGGCTATAATTCAATGTAACACGCCCACGTCCTTCCAATTTGAATTACTCCGCCTTACGCCTTGGGAATTACGTTGCAGCGGCGCAAATTTCTGCGCCAACTACTACGAGGATACGGTGATTGCGCCTCTACATTGCGCCGTTCTACGTAAAGGAGGTGTGCTACGCCGGTCAATATATGCACCAATGTACGTGAATCTGGCCCACTGCTTTTTTCACAAGCCTACGGATAGAGACTTGGCCATCCAAGCTCTTAGCAGGATGCTGCCTTAATCCCAGGCTGCAGTCCATGGTCAGGGAGTAGAGATAGGCTCCTTGTGTCCTGCCTCCCCCCTCTCTTTATATATTTTTGTTTACTTCTTGCTAGTTCACCTCTTTCACTTAGATGTCCTAGTCTCTTATCTTAGCTCATGGGAATTGGATACCCCCAGCTTGTTGTTAAGCGCTTAGACGCAAGTTTCACAACTCGCATTCGGCGCTCTATGAGCATTTATTCCAATCCAATCCAATGCATGTGAAAATTATTTTTTTGGGGTTAGTTGATTTTGTAGGAAATCTGTGCTGACTTATGTCAATTTAAATAAAATGTAATGTACATAAATTGATGTTAAAAACTGCAATAGTTCTACCTTCTTGCTACTTCCTTTAACCGCTTCAGCCCCAGAAGATTTTACCCCCTTCCTAACCAGAGCACTTTTTACAATTTGGCACTGTGTCGCTTTAACTGACAATTGCCAGATACACTGTTGCAAATTTGTTTGTTCAAGAAACATTTTCTATCCTGCTCCTTCAAATTTTCTAGCAACTGCGGTCAAAAATAAGTGTCAATTTGACCCCACTAATAATTAGAAAAAAAAAACTTTCTTAGAACATTTATTTCTATAGGCAGGTGCTGGGATAGTTAGGAAAGGGATAGTGCTTGTCTGATAGGTAAATTTAGTTGTCACACTGTAGTCACTGTGGCTGTGATTTTGGTTGATGTAAAAGCATAGTTTGGCTCACTGTACTAGTGAGGTGAATGTGAGAACAATTTTGGGACTTGAGGCACAAAGAGGAAACCGGAGTGTAGAAACGATCATTTATTGATCGGCAATAACCATGACATAGTACACTCAAATGGATATTGCAATAAAGGTTATGTTTACAAAAAACTCGAATACAATAAAAAGATAATAAATAACATAAGTGATGAAAAGATATACAATAACATTTCCGTCGTACTCAGTGAGCTACAATTGTTTAGTCAGGCCTGATCTGTGTGTTTCTGCTGCTGCTAGTCAGCTGGCTAGCTCCCTCTGTATCCTGGCAACTTGAGAAGTTTCTGGAGGATAGGTGTGGAGCTATGCAGATAGCAGCCTAAATACTGATACATGAAGGCGGGTGGAGACTGTGTTTTATTCTTAGAGCCCACAGAACTCTGAGTCTGGTCACAGAGTGGAGGAATCCAGCCTGAGGGGGGCACATTGCCCTCTCAGGCACAGGCTGCCACGAGGAGACCTCAGGTGGATGACTTGAGTGAGGAATGAGGAGGTTTAGAAGAAGCTGACTGAGAAGAGCCATCTGCCACATATCTGTCTGGTATCACAGGAGGGCATCTCTTGGAAGATTGGAAGGAGGCATCCATCTGTCCTTGGGTCTTGTGTGTACAGACATTGGGAAGATCTTGGGGACCTCGTGCTCTAGCTACCCCTCTGGTGCCTAGTTATAGTCAGCTGCGGGTCTGTTAAAGGGGACACTGGCTGGTATCCTTAAATTTGATTGTAAATCTGTACACTTTTACCAACAGGTAAGCCTATATAAAGATTTACCTTGTAGGTGCTGGAAATATCTCCTAAACCTGCACATCATGGTGCAAGGCTTCATTTTCAGGTAAGGGACACATAAATGGCTACTATGTATGATGCTTTACCTTTGCCAGGAAATAAAGAGGAAGTAAAACCATCCTTTATAAGAGTTTTGTCCAGATACTTGTCCACAAAAAAAAAAAAAATGACTGTGCTCTACTGGCTGTGCTACTACTTAAACAGAAAAGAAAGAGTAAGTCCTCAGTTGTATATAGTTCTTATCTTGAAGTATCCCATCACCTCCCTCATCCCTTTCCAAGTTCTCCAAAAATGAAAAAGAAAACAACATCCCCATGACTATTTTTTGGAGAAGAGCGAATGAGCCTGCTTTGTGCCTGGCTGTGGGGCTGCAGTTGGGAAAGACTTGGACGAGTAATTCCTGCAGCTCCTATGGGAGTAGCGCAACAGAAATTATACTCATCTACGACCAGATAAAGCGGAGTTTCACCCGTTTCTGTGTTTATTAAAAGTCAGCAAAAAGTGTAGCTGCTGGACTTTTATTAAACACACACTCAACGGTCCCATGGTCCAGCGATGCGGGCACCCAAAGCCTTGCTTCTCTCCCCCGCCTGCCCGCCATGCTGGCATTACTACTGTGGGCACCTGGCTGGCCAGGTGCACACTGTGCCAGAAGATTGCAGGGAGGGGGGGCGCCTAGGGGGAGAGGAAGAGTCACCTAGGCGACCCGTGGGGAAGTGGGAGCTGGGTACTGTCAAAACTAGGTACCCCCCCAAAAAAATGACATGCCAAATGTGGCATGTCAGGGGTAAAAATTACTTAAAGCGGAAATTACATTTTTTGAGTGAAACTCCGCCTTAAGCCATGAAAATCTACTGCTTTCAGTTTTTTTTGTTTTTTTTTTACCAAAACTATGACTGTTAATATATCTCACAGCCAACTGGTAATATAAATCATCTTTAACTGATAGTATTGTGGCATGGTCTGGGAAGTGAATTACGTTCGCTGGAAGTCTTATCATGTAATTGCATTTCTGAGTACATTTTATAATAGTGTGGATAAAGGCCCCGTTCAGTATTTTCTCTCCATTCAGATAAAAGATTTGTTCTCAGTCTGTGTACAAGAGATTACATTGGTAAAACACTATAAGGAAACTTACTGATTTTTTAGCGACGCTCCACTCATCTTCTGGAAGGCTGTGGTACTGAATCAGTGTATTCTGCAACTTTGTAGAATTGTTGGTAATCTATATGGTCCACCATGTTTCTAAATTAAAAAGAATATATTGCCATTAAATGATTTTAAAGTATAACTAGCTACGTACGAAAACAAATTAAGTTTTACATGCCCCTAAGACTCTACATCTTATATGCAGCCCCAGGGGGGCTCAGATCGATCATCCAAATAATGCACAAAAGGTACCACATTCATCCAAATAATGTAGTGTGGAGTAAACACTACTTTGGATAGCAATATCTAGTCTCTGTTTTAAATAAGCTGTTAGTGGTACTTTGGGAACCCTAAATCCTTGGGCACTCTAAAATCCAACTAAATATCCATGCCATCTTACCCATTTCCTGCCTTAGAGAGTGCCAAGAGACAGGCGATATGCTAAATTCTTTAGTCTTACCCTAAGGTCCGTCGCCTATTAATAAGGGTCTATATCTATAGAATTTAATCCTACTTAGTAATCTTCAAAACGACCCTTCGGAATGAAGCTTTCTTCATAAACCCACTGACAATGTCCTTGTCAAAGCTTAACACTCATATTTAGAGCCACCAAACAAACATTGCTGGGGCATGGAAATCCCCATCCCATAATTTTAATCTTAGACACAGGGTACATTTATCCAATGCCATATCCTGGCCTAGGCCAACAAGGCCCAGGCCAGCACTTTGCAGGGGGGCAGTACGGAAAGTGTCCCCGCTGTCTTGCGCTACACTGTTAGTGTAACGCAAGCTGCTTCTAATTTGGACTGTCCTATCATACTGGGCCAAAAACCTTCCTCACTGTGCTATATGTTTTCTGCTGCACCACTGGCATGGTTATATCTTCTAGTCCTCTCCATAAAATTATCATTTTTCTTTTCATTTTGGATGGAATAAGGGAGGGTTATAGCCCTTGTCAGTTTATTTTTTACCATCCCTGTCCCATGGCAGAGATTTCGCTTCACTTCCTGCCCCATAGCCAACAGGACGTGAGAGAAAATCTATGCAAATTAAGGGAATCATTGCCCCCCCAGGCCCTAAGAACTAGTGTTCCCACTTGATAATTTCAGGGTGGGTCTTAAACAGAAAGGGGTGTGGCCTTGACAGGAAGGGGTGGGCCATATTTAAATTAGGGGGTGCACGAGTTTAGTCAGGCCTAGGGCAGCACAAAACCTAAATACACCTCTGCATTTATCAAAGAAAAACTATCCGCAACACTAGAAAATACCAGAATAGAATACTCCCCCCCCCCTCCCGCCGCTGCCGCTGAATGCCACCGCTGCATCAAACCCCCCCCCCGCCACATGGGTTAAACATCGTCGCGGGAACATCACAGCATTCATTTGAATAGCTGTAGTGTTCCCGCCCGTATAGACACTCCCCCTTGCTCGGGATTGGATGGGTGAACGTGATCTGTCCAATCCCAAGCAAGGGGGAGTATCTATCCGGCAGGAAAAAAACTACAGCTATTCAAATGAATGCTGTGATGTTCCCGGGGCGGCGGTGGCTAGGTAGGGGTGACATGGCTGCATATAATGGGTGGCATGGCTGCATATATGGGTGACATGGCTGCATATGTGGGTGACATGGCTGCATATATGGGTGACATGGCTGCATATATGGGTGACATGGCTGCATTTGTGGGTGGTGACATGGCTGCATTTGTGGGTGACATGGCTGCATATATGGGTGACATGGCTGCATTTGTGGGTGACATGGCTGCATTTGTGGGGGACATGGCTGCATTTGTGGGGGACATGGCTGCATTTGTGGGGGACATGGCTGCATTTGTGGGGGACATTAAAAAAAAGTATCGGTATTCGGCGACTACTTGAAAAAAAGTATGGGTACTTGTACTCGGTCCTAAAAAAGTGGTATCGGGACAACCCTACTTAATTACTCCCCCCCCCCCCCCCTCACAACAGACCTCACATCTTCTCCATCTGCAGGTTAGCTTGATGTCTGGACTAGGGATGCACTTATACGAGTTTTTTAAGACCGAGTACGGATACTTTTTCTTAAGTACTCGCCGATACCAATTACCGATACTATTTTAGTGTGCCAGTGTTTTCAGACTAATGAAAAATTATTACTTATAACTAGTGGGAGGGTTCACAATGTGCGGTCTGGTTTTGAAAGCGGGATTTCAGTCCCTCTGGTGCGATGATGTTCAGCAGTTCAGGTGCAATTCAGGTGCAAATTGAGTGTATGACAATAGAAATTGAAACTGAACCATGCTCAAAATACTACCAGCATCTGGTATCTTTGTTTGGACCTCATATTTGTATCCCCACTGGGAGTTTCCCCATCACTTCCTGCCAAGTGGTCACTCAACCAGAATAAAGCCATGGATATTACAAGATGATGAGGCTGATTTACTAAAGGAGTTGAGAATCATTACACAATACATGGGGTTGATTTACTAAAGGCAAATAAACTGTGCACTTTTGAAAGTGAAGTTGCACTCTGCAAGTGAAGTTGGTCCAGAGCTTAGTGAAGGCCGAGGAGCTCTGCTGACTTCCATCATCCAATCATGTGCAAGCAAAAAATTTTTTTTTCCCCTTGCATGTGATTGGTTGTTCTTTGTAAAGTGAAACTTTACTTAAAGCGGAGTACCAGTCTTTTGTGTTTATTAACCCCCTGGGCGATATTCCCAAGTCTGGCTCCGGGTGGAATTTCAGCACCAATAGTGGTAACCCCGAGCCAGACTCAGGATCTCCTTGCAGCATCTACAGGCAGAGAGGTTTACTTACCTTGTCCCTGGATCCTGCGATGCCTCCCGCTGTGTGATCAAGCTGTGTCCCCGCTCGATTCACACAGTGCCCAAGTGCCGCCAAGCTCCATTCCCTGCGACGTTACGACGCACGGGGGCGGAGATCGGCGCCAAATTTAAAAAAGTAAATACACACAATACATACAGTATACTGTAATCTTATAGATTACAGTACTGTATGATATAATTACACACCCCCTTTTGTCCCTAGTGGTCTGCCAGTGTCTTACATGCACTTTTATAATATAAATGCTGTTCTTTCTGCCTGGAAACTGGAGATTGTCCATAGCAACCAAAAAGTGTCCCCTTTACATCAAAATTGTTTTAGAGCAGCTAGAAAACAGCGATAATAAATTAGAATCACTTGCAGAATTGAGCGATAGCGATTTGTGGGGAAATTCGTCATCAAACAAAAAATGTAATGACAGCGACAATTCTGCAACTGAGCAAATTTCAGTGTTTTTGATTTGATTACATTATTGAATAATTGTTATTATAATTACAATATTATTTGTTATAACTGTTTAGTTATTTAATATATTATAATTTATGATTTTGTTTTTTTAAACCTAATCATACCCGAGATGTCTACTAGACTCTTGTTTGGACAGATTTAAGTGAGTTTTCCTAAGAATTTACAGGCTACAATATAAATCGCCAAATTTCCTTGCAAAATAATACGCTTTCAGCACTAAAATCTGACCGCAAAAAGTGTACTGCTGACTTTTAATAAACAGACACTTACCTGCTCCATGGTCCAGCGACGCGGGCTGCCTGGAGCTCCGCTCCTCTCCCCCATCCGGCCGGTGCCTCCATTCATAGTGTGGGCACCCGGCCGTGACAACTTTTGGGCTTCACTGGTATAGGCACTCACTGCAACATTCGCGAGTCGCGCTGCGCTCTATAAATGGACAGGCGATCTCTTGGACCTGTCCTGTCATGTGTCCCTGGAGATCGCCTAAAGGGAGAAGCCGCCTAAGGCGAGAAGAGAAGTTGCCGAGGCGGTTCCTGGACGGAAGAAGGAAGTGGGACAGGAAGTCCACTCCTACCAAAACCCCACCCCCCCCAAAAAAAAATACATGGCAAACGTGGCATGTAAGGGGATGAGGAGTGCTTAAAGCAGAAGTTTCACTTTTGGGTGGAACTCTGCTTTAATTTTCACTAAAAGTTGAAGATCAGCTTTAATTGTGTGTTAGTGTTCATTTCACTGGAGCATACTATACTTGCAAAGGGAGTGAACTTCACTTTCAAATGTGCACAGTCTATTTGCCTTTAGTAAATATCCCCATGGTGTAAATATTTGCTTTAGGTATCAAATCATGTGAAAAAGAAAACTGATATAAAAAATATTCAGCCACACATGCTTGATAATTGAAATGAACACTAACACAATTTAAAGCTGATCTTCAACTTTTAGTGAAATTTAAAAAGATCATTTGAAGCAAGCTGGTCCTTCACTAGCGCATTCAGTGGCTGTCAGCACTGTTTGGACTGTATGTAGCCACAGGTACATACAATATACAGTGCTGTGTTCCTAGAGAAGGTCAGTAAATGCAAGTCTTGCTCCCAGAACAAAATCGAGTCGGGCTGAGCTTTCTCGGCCATTCACAAGGAGCTTTGTAATCTTTAAATACAAAGCTCCCTCTGATTGGCTGAGTAAGAGATTGTGACATAATCTGCCCTCTCCAGGATATCAGAGGAACCTTTGTATTCAGTCATAGACTACAAAGCCCTGGGAAAGGCTGGGTGCCGCTCACCCACCTTGATTTTGTGCCGGGAGCAGGAAGGGTAGTTCCCACCGTATTGCCAGCACACAGTGCTGTATATAGCTGAGGCTTATTACAGTTCATATAGCACTGACAGCTGCTGCATCTGTTAGTGAGGTGTTTTGTTTGGACCAACTTGATCATGGAGATCAGCTTTAATGTGTAAAGATCCTTAAAACTGAAGTTTAATTACTTTTTATTTTGCTTTTTCGCAAAACAGGGACGTACCTTACCTATAATGAAGTTTGTCCCATGTCGAGCTGGTACTGCGCAGTGCAGAAATCCTGGTCTTCAGGAGCTGCTGGGGTTAACATCAGGCGCTGCAAGAGAAGTGCTGTGCCCTCTCCTGCCCCTTCCACCTACCTCTCTATTCATAAAACTCGTAGTGTAGTATTCTTTTCATTATGCAGCACCCTGCCAGACATGGGACACACTTTATCAGAAGTAAGTGATTTCTCTGGTACTGCAACGCAAAAAATAAAAAAATGTGACTAAGCTTCAGCTTTAACTCCTCCCTGGTTCACACTAGCGCCTGCTGCATGATACATTTTTTAGTGTGTTTTTGTTGTACGATATTGTATGTTTTCATGTGTTATTTGTGTAAGAGGAGGTGGCTGGATTTTATACACCAAACTCTACCAACAATGCATTAAAAATACATGTACGTGTAGTTTACATGCACCCCCATCAAAGTCTATGGGGCACTGCACCAAAGGAAGCGCCTGCACATTTTTATTAAATGCATTGCAGCTGTGCTGAATGGAGGTGACGGCAAAAAAGCATAGCAAATAACCATATTCATAAATATCACCACATTCTCCCAAAAGAACTCAATGAAGATAATCTAATATTACACACAACTTAAAGGGTCACTAAAGGAAAAAATTTTTTTAGCTAAATAGCTTCCTTTACCTTAATGCAGTGCTGTTTTTATGTTCTCATTGTTCGTTTTTGCTTTGAAGTAGCTGTAATACTTCTCTGATCTCCACACTTCCTGCTTGTCTGGCTCCTTATGAAA
The DNA here is from genome assembly GCA_029574335.1 of Rana kukunoris. Classification (NCBI taxonomy): domain Eukaryota; kingdom Metazoa; phylum Chordata; class Amphibia; order Anura; family Ranidae; genus Rana; species Rana kukunoris. Next base: position 145,374,342 of record CM056049.1, read on the forward strand.
AAATCTCATGGCAGCTTTTCACTGTGGTCCAAGCTGTGTCTCTAAAACTCCTCAGACCCAATCGGATTCATTTTAAAAACAAAACACTGCCCTGGATTTGTTTGTTTTTGTTCTGTCTCTCTCTCTCTACTAAACATAAACACAAAATCTTTTTAAAAACGAAAGTGAAACTAGAGGCATATTATATGATTGATTTTTATCTATTTTTAATCATTTTTTTATAGGAATCAGTTAACTTTTATGTCTCTATACCCTGTAAACAGTCATTTCAGAAAAAATTGTTTTTTCCTTTAGTGATCCTTTAACTGGACTACATGTAGTCTTATACTACACACATTTAAAGTGGCATGTAGCTGATATTTTCAGATCTCCGTCATGGGCATGAAAAACCTTTATCTGATTCTCCTTGTCACCTGGGATGGGATTTCCAATAAACAGAAAAATACCAATCTCCCTGTGCACCTCTCTGAACTAGATCAATTCTACCTCTGTGTCCGCAAATCTTCTGTGTCTGCCTCTGCCTCTGTGTCCGCAAATCTTTAACACCTGGGGGGATTGTTTTTATTTTAGCCAGGTGACTATAATTTTACATTTCACTGGCCTCTGCTGAAAATAACCGTCACAAAAAAAGTATGGATGGAACCCAACGCTCCTGACTACATCAATGGGTTATCTCAGGAGGACCAGGATCCCATGGGTGGATCAGATCCTTTGTACAGGTGTCACTGTCCAGCACCTGTCCCTGTCCTGGATGCTGCAAATTACATGGAATAACTAGTAAGGGGTGACAGGTATTGCATGCACTTTCCTAAAATAATACTAATTAGTTACAATAAAGTAATCATGATCACATATCTGCAACTTGGATCCTTATGTAACAACAAATGTATCCTTATGTAACAACAAAGCAGCAGTCACATGACTCATCTATAGCATGATCCAGCAGTCCCTAAGCAGCAGCTTGTGCATCACATCAGTATGGATGGCCGGTCTGACCTCCTGCCATAGAGAGTGACCTGATCACTGCAGTATGAGAGGGGATCTAATGATATCCCCAATAGTGACATTCTACATCATGTGATCAATACCCAGATACACTGCCTCTGATCACCTAACCTAGAGCCTGGAAAGCTGCATGCTGGGACTTGTAGTCCCCCTAAACATATGGCATGACATTCTACATGTACATTACACAGTGTGATCAAAAACAGATACACTGCCTCTGATCACCTAACTACAGGAGCCTGGAAAGCTGCATGCTGGACTGTAGTCCTCCCTGAACACATGACATGACATTCTACATGTATATTACACAGTGTGTTCAACAGCCAGCTACACAGCCTCTTTACATAACTACAGGATCCTGGAAAGCAGCATGCTGGGACTTGTAGTCCCCCCTGAACATATGGCATGACATTCTACATGTACATTACACAGTGTGATCAATAGCCAGATAAACTGCCTTGATCACCCAACTACAGGAGCCTGGAAAGCAGCATGCTGGGACTTGTAGTACCCCCTGAACACATGACATTCTACATGTATATTACACAGTGTGATCAACAGCCAGCTACACTGCCTCTGATCACCCAATACAAGGGCCTGGAAAAGCTGCATGCTGAGACTTGTAGTCCCCCCTGAACACATGATCACCACACACATTCCAATTAAAGGATAAATAATAACAGAACACACATCCATAATATCCTTCTACACGTACCCAGCTCTGCTTTCTCATTCACCGGATGGAAGCTACACAGGAGTTGTCCAGTATCAGCAGTTCTACTACTGTCCAATCACGGCGCGAAGTCATTCATATCCGCGTCGGCTGAAGACAGCAGGAACCAATAAGGAAGAGCCCCGGTCAGAGCCCGCCCCCGTCCTGTTTGTCCGCATAT